>OX451736.1:440323556-440769012 GCA_948472305.1 Vicia faba | reverse complement strand
TAAATCTTAGAAAGAAGGTTCGTCTATTAGCCAAGAGGATACATCTTCCCTATGAGTTTATGTGACGAATTCACCTAGAGTTGGTGGAATCCTCAAAAGAAATACGTCTCAAGAGACATCCTCTTGGGAAGTAGGACTTTAGAATGACACCTAGGGCTCTTTGTATAAACCTCAAACTAAAATCTCATGATGAGACCTTTCACGACCTAGAGACAAAAGTTTCAGTCTGCAAAGAGACTCCACTTAAGAGAGGCCCTTGTGCCTTTCCCTCTAGTGTTATTCATGATACCCTTAAGGAAACCACCTTATGGGGAGGGTATAATATCCATAAAACCAAGCTAAGAGCCTACCTTCTAAGGGTTACTATTCATTATATCCCGTCGTTTAACCTTTTACTCATATATTATGCATCTCTATAGTTCACATGTTCATCATACATCATTTGCTTTTGTTTGTCTTATTCACAAGGTACGAAGAAATATAAAAAAAGTAAAGGTTTTTTTGTGAGTATCTGGAAATGAATGCTAAAGGAAAACAACTCGTTCGTATTAATATTTCCAAGCCATATGTGACTCAGATAAAAGTTATAAGAGAAAGACTGTCTGAAAGGGCTATGAAAACATTTACTCATCGCTATGGGGATATTTGGATTTAACCAAAGTCAAGGTACAGTTGGACGCTATTTCTGCTATAGTACAGTTCTATGATTCTCCACTGAGATGCTTCATATTTCAAGATTTCCAGTTAGCTCTGACCTTAGAGGAATTGGATAGAATTATGAACTTCTCCAAAGAGAAGGCTTATACGGGTATTGGACAAACTGTCGATATTAAAATACTGGCCGAAGGTTTAAGAATCTCTTATCCTGAGTTCGCTCTTAATTATAAGAAAGAAGGAGAAGTGCGAGGAATTAAGAGGTGTTATTTGGAAAGTAAAGCTATTGATTTGGCAAATAACAAAGAATGGGAATCTTGAGTCGACTGTCTTGGGTTGCTTATATTTGGTGTTGTCTTATTTCCACGCATTATAGACTATATTGAGCCTGCAACCATTAGTGTGTTTTGGGGTACAAAGAATTTTAATACAGACCCCACTCCAGCCATGCTTGTTGATATCTACTATGCTATTCATACACGGTATGAAAATAAAAGAGGTACCCTAAATTGTTGTGTTCTATTGCTATATTCCTGGTTTATGACCCACCTTTACAAGGAAAGTTACTTGGTCCCGAATCTGACAAGGAATGAGTGGCCTTAGAAGTTGAGATCTCTACCTGCTAGTTCTGTGTTGTGGTATGCCAAGAATTTAGATACCAGCGATATTGTCTATAGTTATGGGGACTTTCCTAATGTCCCACTAATCAGATCACAAGGCTGCATCAATTACAATCCCACTTTAGCCCTACGATAACTACGGTATACTCTGGAAGACAAACCTTTAGATAAACAAATCCAACAATTGATCGTTCATGACATGGGTAGAAATGACCGAGAGCTACTCAACAAAATCATCTGGGCTTGGAGTAGGGTTAACAAAAGAAAAGCGGAAAAGAAGAATGCAGTGGCAAAAGAACTTTACACTTAATGGGTTATAAACAGGGTGAAAGTTATCAAACTTACTTTTGATATAGACCCTGAATACAAGCAAGAGGTCCCAATCACTCCTCCTATGTCTTTAGAAGAGGTAGATGGTTTGAAAAAATCACTGAAACAGGCTCAGAGGGAGAAGTAAGAGATAGAGCTCAATCTCCTTTACTTGACAAAAGAGAAAAGACAAATGCAGTGCTTACTCGAATCGAAAGACCAACAAATTCAAAAATAACGCAAAGCACGTGAAAAGGAAATGTTCAATCGAGGGGTTGTTAAGTGCTACTTTCAATCTGGATTCCCATAATCAGAGGCTAGAAGATGTTGCCAATGAAATCGGAAAGTTGAATAGATGGTATGAAAAAGTTGTGAAGGAAAAGAAAGTATTGGAGGAAGAATTGAGGGCTAAAATTCAAAGCTTGGCCCAAGTATCTTTAGATCAAGAAGAACAGTTGAAATACCTCACTACCGGGCTTTAGGATAGCCAAGAGTAATAAGTTAGAGAGCGCCTTGTAAAAATGAGGGCAGAAAGACATCTAGCCCAAAAAACTAATGAGTACGAGCAAGTATGCCTCGAGCTGGAGGGCCTCCGGAAGGACTTCCTAATACAGCAAAGACTCTATACAGAGCTAAGAGCTGAAAAGATGTATTGGGAAGAGCAGTATACAGAGATTGCCCAAGCAGGAAAGGATAACCACAAGATAATTACCAACCTCTACCAGGAATATCGGTACTACAAAAATAAGCATGAGAAGCTCGCGTTCTTGGCCAATAACCTCATCGAAGACATTCCTAGATGCTTAAAGGACACAAAAAGTGTAATGGTCCCTCTCCTAGAGGACATTGACAATTTTCTCAAGCTGTGTAGGACAATGGTTGATCATTTCAGAGAAGATATTCATAAATGGTCTTAGAAGATTGATTGTCCTTTGGTTTATTTCCCTTCCAACAAATTTACTATTTTAGAATTATTATATTTTTCAGTATTTGAAATGTATTATCTTTTAAGGACAATTGAAGTTTCAATAAAAAGCATTGTTTTTCCTATCTTGTTTGTATATCCATTTTCCAGATACTCACTAAATAAGAAAAGCAAAACCTAAAAAAATATATACACGATATTATAAAAAGAATATATATACCCAAGTGAATAAGACACACAAAGCATAAATCTTAACATCATTCATAAATGATCATGCACTCATAAAAACATTCCATCTCATAAATTTGCCACTAAAAAAAACTCATTTTTTTCAAAAATATTCTCCACTTGAACCATTGGTAGAAGGAAACCACCACCTCCTTGGTTGCCGTATCAAACAAGAGCTCACCAACTAAGAGTCATGGAATAAATAGAAGGGAATCAAGCAGCTTTCAAAATAGATCTGGAGCAAGTTAAGAGCAACGTTGACTCAATGAGGGGAGATATGAGTCATGTTCTTCTATCTTTGAAGAACATCATTGATAGACAAGAGCACATTCTTAGAGTGGCTTTCGAAGAAATAACCCAAGCTATCGATGCATCAAGAAGTCACCAACTGAAAAAAGGACTAGAGACAGGGCCACATAAATCTATCATGGCTCAACATGAGACGAGACAAGAAACTGAAGGGTTTGTCCCACCTCCACCAAAGGCAGGGGCATCTCACACCCTACAAATTCTAGTTAATCATGCTGACAATTACTTGGACTTACAATACGGAGATCATGATTTAAAGGATGTTAATCAGGCACCGCAGAAAGTGACCAACACCCCTGCCATTGAAAACCCGTTGGCACTGGACCAATACAAGGCTCTAGAAGAAAGGTTGAAATCCGTGGAAGGATATGATACTTTTGACGTTGATGCCCCCAAGATGGGTCTCGTTCCCGATGTAATAATCCCGACGAAATTCAAAGTACCTGACTTTGGAAGATACAAAGGGCTCACTTGTCCGAGAAACCACTTGCGCATGTACTGTAGGAAAATGAATGCTTATGCTCAGAACCAGAAGTTAATGATTCATTATTTTTAAGATAGTTTGAGTGGGGCATCTCTGGACTTGTATATGCAGTTGGAAAGGATGCATGTAAAAACATGGGCATATCTTGCCAATGCGTTTCTGAAACAACATAAATATAACCTGGATATGGCGCCTACCCGCACACAACTCCAGAACTTATCCCAAAATAAGGGAGAGTCCTTCAAAGAGTACGCCCAAAGGTGGAGAGAGATGACTTCTCGTGTGCAACCACCACTTTTGGAGAAAGAGTTAGTCGACATGTTCATGGGAACCCTACAAGAGGTATACTATGAAAAGATGGTAGGAAGCATGTCCTCGGGATTTTATGACTTAGTAATTGTAATACGGTGGGAGAACTGACTTGGGTTTTGCGTTTTATTGCAAATGTTACGGATAGCAAGAGTCGCCACCAACTTTTCTTGTATCAAATAAAGGAAAGGGTGAAAAGAACATGAAAGACCTTTTTGAGAATTTTCTTGAGTTCGGGGGGTAAGTTATAAAAAGGGAAGGTGTTAGCACCCTTTTCATCCGTAGTTTATCTACGGGCTCTTAGTTGCTAGCTCACTTTGAAATGCTTTGTTTGAAATGTGTTTGTGATAGGTTTTGAAATTATTTTTGAAAAGTGCATACAAAGTGTTGACTTTTGAAAATATTTCATTTGAAAGTGTTGGTGTATTTGAAAGATGTTTGAAAAATGGTTGTGAGCAAGTAACTATGAATGTTCTACCTACTCAAAAAGTCTTTGTTCTTTTCCTCCTCCTTTAGATATTTCTATCTTACCACTGATTGATAAGAAGCTTTATCATTGGATGTGAAGGGACAGGCGTGGGTCGTCGTATAGTCATAGAAATCAACATTATAGGATACCTTAGAAATTTTTGTATGGGGCTAAGATCATTTATAAAGGAAACATTTGAGGGGTCATCGAGGGACAATGATCTTGTTTTTGATTGTTTTTGCTAAAGTATCCCACGTTTGCGTAACATGACTATTTTTATCTTAGGCAACAAGCGAGGTTAATCCTGGAGGTGCAAGTGTGCAAAGTGTTTGGTTTTCATGCATTTTTGTCTTGAATTAGGGTTTTCTATTAGTTGATTTTATATCTTGCCATACAAACCATAATTACTAATATTTATATTGAAAGCGGTAAATTGCAGAAATGTAAAATTCTACTCTATTACATCATTTGGGGATGGAGATACAAATTTACAAATGGGGGATGAAAGAAAGTAAACCCTAATTTACTATTACAACCATATTAAATATTGCAAGAATAAAATGTACAAGAATGTAAGATAATATACAAGAAAAAGGAAATTATTTTTGTTTGAGTTTTTGATGAAAGATCTTAATTTAACTAAAAGAAAGAAATTAATTAATAAAAATTTCTAATTTCTAGGTTAATTTAAGAAAGTTAGAACAATCTTAAATCTAAATGACTTGATTAAGAAAAGAAAGTTATATTAGAAAAATGTTTTTTTTGTCTTTTGTCTTAAAGAAAATAAAATAAGAATATATTAAATATCTAGATAATAAATATTAAATATTTTTGGTATTTTTTTTATTAATAATAATAATAATAATAATAATAATAAAAAGATAAAATAAAGTAAAAATAAAGAGTTAAAGTCAGGAGGGTGTAAAAGTGAAAAAGGATGTTTATGAGTAAAAACAGTTTTTTTTTGTTTGGTTAGGCCCAAGGCCCGTTTTTGTAATAAAAAAAAATAATGAAAAAAAATAAAAATGTGGGCCTGTATACACGAAGCAAACAGGGGGTGAGGAGGAGAAAAAACATGATGGCCCAATGGATGGAGGCCCAAGCGCGCCTGTAAACAAAAAAATATGAAACAAGAATAATGTGAAAAAACAAAAGGTCTCGCTGGGGTTTGAACGCAGGACCTGCCATACCAATGCCTTACGCGCGCGCTTGCTGCCACTGGGGTGGCCTGTTTCATCTGTTAGTAATACAACTTGTAATAAACTTAAAATAAACTAAGTTCAACTTATCAACTTTATCCTCTTCCTCGTGCCAGCCAGAGCTTCTGCAACTCATTCATTTCTCATCCATTCTCCAAAGTATGAACATCAAACTTGTTAGAAATTTCATCACGATTTCATAAATGTAAATAACTTAAGCTAACACTCAAAGATGAACACGAATTTCTAATGGCACCAAATTCTAACCTAATTTTTCAGAAAGTTCATCTTCAAAATTCTCACTACTCAAGCAATATAAATGAATTCTAAGGACATGACTAGTTTCAGGGCTATGATGTCTACATTTTATCTTCACAAATGGAAAGCTAACAATGCCTATATGAAGAGTTCAAAAGTCAGAAAACTCATCTTGAAAATGGGATTCATGTTTTGAGTTTGAGCTTGTTTCAAGGTGTTGCAATGAGCAGGTTAGCTTCCTTGAGTCCCTAGGAAGCTAATGCAATGCTTAGCTCGAATGGAGAGTGGTTGAAATGGTCTAGAGAAGTCCAACTGCAATGCTCTATTTTTGGTTATGGAAGATGAAGAAGATGGTGTTACAGTTGGAAAATAGGGGTTGGTATAGCCTTTATATGTGTATTAGAAGCTTTGTGATGGATTATAAGTGAAAAATCATGAGTGATTTGAAGATTGAGTTTCAAAGTCAGAAATGACAAGTTTTTATGCTTGTGTTGAAATTTCTGGTTTGAGGGAGAGTGGGAGTGCTTGAGGGCTTGTGAATTCGTGTCCTCAGTTGCATAAGAGTGTCTTAACTTATAGGAAAAGGTTTGGAGACTTGGAATGATTAGAATCACAAGATCATAAGTTATGGGATTTTGACTTGTTTTTGAAGCAAGCTTGACAAGTATGGTTTCAAGGCAAGGTACAAAGCTATCTAGAGTGGTTAAAAATTTTAAACATGCTTATCTAACTTTGTGGAGGAAGCTTGTGCAGAAGGAAAAAGTGCAAAGCTCAATACAAGTTGACTTTGCACAAAGCTTGCTTTATTAGAATGGAATGGTAACTTTCTTCAAAATATGGAAAATTGCTTTGGATAATGGCTTAATCACTTGGACCGTACCTCAATCAATTATGTAAACAATTAATTATGGAGTGATTTATAAGTTATAAGCCTACAAAACAAGATTCTGTAGCATAGCTATGGATTTGGTCAAGTGTTCTTCATGAAAAATGCCTTGTAATTCAAGTTTGAAACTCTAACTACATCTCTTCGATTCTCCTAGCTCAACAATGATCTTAATGAGTTCTTAGACATTTTGGAAATCTTGGAACATCCTCTACAACCTTAATGTTTTTCATTTTTAAATAATCAATTTGGAACTATGATAAAAATTTCCATGAAGTTAGGTAAAAAATCTGCCTAAACTAGGTCAAATTTTCACTAAGTGTTTTTTTATAAAAAGTGTATGACTTCATGGATTCATAACTCAAAATACAAGAATTTCTAGGAATTTATCTGTAAATAAAAATTGTACATGTCATCAAGATCTACAACTTTCATGTTGGAAGTTTTCTTTGAATCATCTTGCATCTTGGTGAAAAGTTTGCATAAAATCATGAAAAAAAAAGACTTAAAAAGACTTAGAAAAATTCTAAGTCTTGAAAAGTTTGAATTTTTAAGATGAATTTTGACTTTCTTGATTTCTTGATGATCAAGTTTCATATTTTTGAATGTCTTGATGAAATATGATATTTGAAACTCAATTTTTATCAAAAGGTCAAAGTTTGACTTTTGGTGTATCAGTTGACTTTTCATCAGTTGACTGAATTTCAACTATCAATCAATTGATCTTGAGAAATATTTTAAGCCATTAAATTAGGTCAACATGTTGTATTTAAATCCTTGAGGTTGTGCTTCAATCCATTAGATCATGTATTAGGTCAAAAACCCTTGATCAGTCAAATACAATAAAAACTCTAATTTTGACCATTTTGCCATTTTGATGGTTTGAACATTTTTCTTGGGGAATTGTGATCCAAACTTGATCAATTGATACATATAACTTAAAAATGTTGATATTGGTCAAAATATTGAAATTTGACTGTAGGTTGATCACAATTGACTTTTTATCCAGTACAACTAATTTTGGGTCATTTAATCAATTGACTGAGAAATTTTTGAGATACAAGACTTGAAACTTGATATGAGAATTCTAGAAGGTCCATAATGATCCATGGAAGTAAATTGAAGCACTGGAAGTCTAATTGTACTTGTGAAAAACCAAACCCTAATTTGAGGCATCAGTGTTGAGGAGATGGCTTGACCTAGCCAATACTTGTGTAAGCTTGAACCATTTAAGATCTTTGTGAGAAACGCCTTGAGAAAAGAGAGGGAAAATTTTGGGGTACAATAGTAACTATTGGAGAAAGGATTGAGACGGGAATAAAGAACGGAAAGATTCAAGAAGGGTCATCAAATTCCCCTTTCAACATAAAGAGACCGGTTCCTAATTTTACAAAAAGGAAGGAAGGTGAAGTTAATGTTGTGGCTTCACAAACAAGAGCACAACAACCATTGATGATTCTGAGAGAGCAGCAACAACAAAATAAGTTTGACAGACCTCCGAAAAAGTTTGACCCCCTCCCTATGCCACATAGCCAACTATTATAGCACTTGGTAAATACGTCCTTGGTAGAGCTCAAACCTCTAGCTCCACCAGCTAGGACACTCCCACCAAGATACGACGCTAATGCTAGATGTGAATATCATGCAAATTATCCGGGCCATACTCTAGAGAAATGTTGGGACTTTAGGCATAAGGTTCAAGACTTATTGGAGGCCCAAGATATTACCTTCTAAAAGCCAAACATCCAATCAAACCCCATGCCTCTGCATGGTGGTCTGACAATAAATATGATCTAAGTAGTCACTGGATGTGGGGCAGGAAAACAAGCAAAGTCTCCAATAAGATTGTTAAAAGAATATCTATTGGACTGTGGATTCCTTCTTGAACATAATGAAGCTTTCGAAAAAACATTACAACAATTTGTGGATCAGGGGATAGTCCAATTCAGACTCTACCCTGAATTTAAGTATATAGCAACAATTGAAGGAAGTGTGAAGAAATCATTGTTAATTCCTTATCAAAAGCCAAATCATGGCAAGAAAACTCTCGTGATCCCGTGGGGAGATTCGACAGAAACCCCTACGATAAAATAAACTCTGAAAATACCAGTGGTGCCAGAGACTACGATGGTAATTAAAGGGCCATCTTCTATGCCTTACAAAAGTGACAAGGCAGTGCCATGGAGTTATGATCCGACTGTATACGTCAATGGCTCGAAACAAGAATATGAGCCATCATCAAGTTGAGAACCTGCAATTTCAAATATAGCGGGGACAGGGGGTATAACCCGTAGTGGTCGGGTGTTCGGAACTAAACCAGTGGAGAAGAATGACAATGTGTTGAAAAACAAAAACGACTTGTTGACAAAAGAAAAAGGAAAATTAGTAGAAGAGATGAATCAAGAGCCTGCAAACAAAAGTTTCACCGACCAAGAGGCCGACGAATTCTTGAAGATAATTAAGAGAAGTGACTATAGGGTAGTGAACCAACTTCACCAGACTCCAGCCAAGATTTCCATACTCTCGTTTCTCATCAATTCAGAAGCGCATCAGGATTCTTTGATGAAAGTCTTAAGTTCTGCTCATGTTCCGAAAGAAATCACTATGAACAAATTTGATAATGTGGTAGCAAATCTGACGTCTGGATCCTATTTAGGTTTCAATGACAGTGAGTTACCTCCACAAGGCCGAGCTCATAATTAAGCACTACATATTTCAATACAGATAGGTACTACAAGTTTATCCAGGGTACTTATTGATATCAATTCTTCCCTCAATGTGTTACCCAAATCTAGCCCGATGAAGTTAACACTAGATGGTGTGGTGATAAGACCGAGTTCCACGATAGTCAAAGCTTTCGATGGTTCTCAGAGTACAGTATTAGGAGAAGTAGACCTTCCCGTCAAGATCGATACTCACATGTTCTATATCACCTTTCAAGTTATGGATATAGAATCGGCGTATTCATGTTTACTCAGACACCCTTGGATCCATGTAGCGGGGGAAGTCACTTTAACTTTACATCAAAAGTTTAAGTTCTTTGTTGAAGGAATATTGGTCATAATTGGTGGAGAAGAAGACATCTTCGTAAGTCACATTGAGTCCTACAGGTATATCAGTGCTGACAAAGATTGCATAACACCATTTAAAGTATTGGAGGTTGCTTCAACAATAACCTTACCGGTAGAAAAGGTCAAAAAGCCTACTATGACCTCCTGGAGAGACTTAGAAATAGAAGTGGAGAATGGTGACTCGAAAGGCTGGGGGAAAGCTCCCTGAAATATCTGAGAAGAAAAATCGTTTTGGCTTGGGTTATAAACCATCAAAGGCTACTCTAAAAGGGAAAGCACGATTTCCACTAATCCGGGAGACCTTCATCAGCAAAGGGGTAGAACATGGCGAATAAGTGGCAATGGTGTCCCACAAAAACAACATCAAAAGGGCATCAAATTTCATCTGTGAATGCGCCCCAGGCGAAGAGTTGAAGAACCGGACAGTTGTGGAGATTCCTGAAATTTTCTTTCCAAAGTAATTTTCTTTGTTTTTGAAAGAGCCTATGCCAAGCCCGATGCATATGGGTTGTTTGTAAGGGTCCCCGTATGTTTCAATCAATATTCATGATTAATAAAAATGTGCTTTATATTCAATTAAGATCCTTGTTTTTCTTTTTGCATTTATACTATATATTTTAAAAATGGCAATACTTTCTCTCATATGCATTTTCCAAATTCACGTACAAAGCAAAAATTGCACCAAAACATGATAAATGTGCAGATCCATGCCAAAAATCACTGATGATGTTACTGCTACTATCGAATATGATTTTGATAATCCCGTCAACCAAGCTGAAGAGGAAGGTGTTGAGGATATTGAACTTTCTGAAGAACTGGCAAGAAGCATTGGAAGAAATCGTCAAAGAAAGACTGATCAAGTTATTACACTAGTATATGGGCATATTCGCCTGGTCCTACAAAGACATGCCAGGGTTGGACACAGACATTGTAGTACACAGGTTACCTCTAAAAGAAGGTTGTCCTCCGGTCAGGAAAAAACTCAGGAGAACTTGTCCAGATATGTCCAACAAAATTCGGGAAGAGGTTCTTAAACAATTCGACACAGGGTTCTTAGCAGTGGTAGACTATCCACCTTGGATAGCTAACATTGTGCTAGTACCCAAGAAAGATGGAAAAGTACGCATGTGTGTGGATTATCAGGATCTAAACAAAGCAAGTCCTAAAGACGACTTCCCGCTACCTCACATACATGTTCTTATAGACAATACGACTCAAGCTTTAGTATCCTTATTCATGAACGGCTTCTCAGGTTATAACCAGATTAAAATAGTGCCCGAAGACATAGAGAAGACTACCTTCATGACACCTTGGGAAACTTTATGCTACAAAGTAATTCCATTCGGTTTGAAGAATGCATGTGCAACCTATCAACGAGCAATGGTGACACTCTTCCATGATATGATTCACAAGGAGGTTGAGGTGTACGTGGATGATATGATCTCCAAATCTCATACAGAGGAAGACCAAATCATACATTTACAGAAGTTATTTGACTGACTGCGAAGGTTTAAATTAAGGTTGAACCTGAACAAGTGCACCTTTGGTGTCAGGTCAGGCAAGTTATTGGGTTTTATTGTAAGCCATCATGGCATCAAAGTAGACTCCGCCAAAGTAAAAGCTATACAAGAAATGCCAGCGCCAAATACAAAAAAGAGATTTGTGGTTTCTTAGGACGATTGAACTACATTTCAAGGTTCATATCACACCTAACTTCCACGTGCGAGCCTATATTCAAATTACTGCGAAAAGATCAAACTGTAACATGGAATGAGGATTTCCATACAACTTTTGAGACGATAAAGTAATATTTACAAGAGCCACCAATATTGATGCCACCAGTCCCGGGAAAACCTCTCATTATGTACCTAACAGTGATAGAAGGATCGATGGGATGTGTATTGGTCCAACAAGACGAAATAGGTAGAAGAGAGCATGTGATCTACTACCTCAGTAAGAAATTCACTGACTGCGAAACTAGGTATTCTCTCCTCGAGAAAACTTGTTGTGCACTGGCTTGGGATACTAAAAGGTTAAGGCAATACATGTTAACGTATACCACATGGCTAATAGCAAGGATGGATCCTTTGAAATATGTGTTCGAGAAACCAGCTCTTACAGGAAGGATTGCTTGATGGCATATGCTATTATCAGAATACGACATACTATATGTTACCCAAAAGGCTATCAAAGGTAGTGTATTAGCTGATCATCTAGCCCATCAACCATTGCCAGAGTATCATCTCGTGAAATTTGACTTTCCAGACGAAGATGTTATAGCTATAGATGACTACGAAATACCAGGACCCGATGAAGGACCTGAACCAGGGGCACGTTGGACACTCATGTTCGATGGAACTTCAAATTCATTGGGACATGGTATTAGGAAAGTCTTAACTTCTCCAAGAACTATCACAAACTTTATACCTCAAGGTTATGTTTTGATTGCACCAACCATATCGCTGAATATGAAGCTTGCATCCTAGGTTTGGAAGCTGCCATTGATCTAAGAATCAAATACCTTGAAGTATTGGGAGACTCCGCATTGGTCATATGCCAAGTCAACGGTGAATGGGACACCAAACACCCAAACTTGATTTTGTATCGGGATCATGTCTTAAAGCTAGCTGCGGAATTCACCGAAATTACTTTCAACTACATCCCGCGAGAAGAAAATCAAATGGCAGATGCTCTAGCAACCTTGTCATCCATGTTTATGGAAACCTGGCCCACCACGAGTCATGCATCACTATCAGACATTTGAAGATCCATCACACTGTCTCGCTATTGAAGAAGGATCGGATGACAAGCCTTGGTTCTACGACATCAAGAGATATCTTGAAAAGCAAGAATACCCTGAAAATGCCTCTATCATCGACAAACAAACTCTGTGAAGGCTAGCATCAAAATTCTTTCTGAGTGGTAATGTACTGTACAAAAGAAACTACAATATGATGGTACTCAGGTGTATGGAGAAACAGGAAGCGGACACGCTTATGAGGGAAATCCAAGAAGGTACTTTCGGAACCCATACAAATGAGCATGCTATGGCAAGAAAAATTCTACGGGCTGGATATTACTGGTTAACAATGGAAGCAGGTTGCTATCATTACATAAAAACCTATCACAAATTCCAAATCTACATCGACAAAATGAATGTACCACCTACTCCTCTAAATGTTATGAGCTCTCCCTGGCCGTTCTCAATGTGGGGAATTGATATGATAGGTATGATCGAAACGAAGGCATCTAACTGACACCTATTTATACTAGTCGCCATTGATTACTTCACCAAATGGGTAGAGGCAGCATCATACGCAAAAGTGACAAGCCAAGTGGTCACTCATTTCATCTAGCAAAATCTCGTATGCAGATATGGGGTTCAAAACATGATCAAACTGATAATGGGTCTAATCTAAATAACAAAATGATGAAAGAGTTATGCGACGATTTCAAGATCGAGCATCATAATTCCTCACCATATCGACCCAAGATGAACGGGGCCGTCGAAGCTGCAAATAAGAATATCAAGAAAATCATTCAGAAAATGGTAAAAACATACAGAGATTGACACGAAATTCTTCCCTTTGATTTACATGGCTATTGTACCTTTGTACGCACATCGACAGGTGTAACTCCTTTTTCTCTGGTATACAACATGAAAGAAGTACTCTCGGTTGAGGTAGAAATTCCATCACTCAGAGTGCTAATGGAAACAAAGCTCGAAGAAGTTGAGTGGGTTCAAACACGACTTGTTCAACTCAACCTCATTGAAGAGAAACGTTTGACAGTTGTGTGCCATGGTCAATTATATCAGAAACGAATGAAGAAAGCCTTCAGCAAGAAAGTACATCCTCGCATATTCAAAGAAGGGGGTCTAGTTCTGAAAAAGATCATGTTACCTCATTTGGGTTCACATGGCAAATGGACACCCAACTACGAGGGTCCATTTATGGTAAAAACGACATTCTCCGGTGGTGGTCTTATCCTCAGAAAAATGGATGGGGAAGAATGACCACATCCAGTAAATACAGACGCAATCAAAAAGTACTATGTATAAGAAATCTCGCTAAGCTCGACCCCTAAAAAGGTGACTTAGGCAAAAAGGAACGTCCTGGTGGATTGAAACCCCTAAAAGGGCGATCCAGGCAAAAATTAGGGACATACAAAATTTTTTACCCTGATGGATTGATAATACGAAAGGGAGATCCAGGCAAAATTAGGGATTTCATTCAAAGAAATAAAGAACAAAAAGACTACGATCTAAGAACCACGACTACGAACCACGAAGAAAGGGATTGGTCTAAATCGTCTGAATCAAAAGCAAAGAAGATTGAAGCTATCAAGAGAATATTGGGGAAAATAGCAATAACAATCATCATTTCCATTTCCATTTACAACTTTTCATCAAAAACTTTCTATAATTACCTCTTTCTAGGAATTGCATCTTGTACACTTGCTTATTCAGAGGCATATTTATCAATAAAAAAACGTTGGAGTTTTCTTCAAATATTTCGATCGCGTTTCTTTCTTTTTTGACTTGTTTGCAAAATACTATAATTATTTTTTGTGAATATCGTTTGAAATCATTATGGGGAATTGACTGTAAGTACGAAGTGCGCCTAAGAGGGGGGGGGGGGGGGGGTGAATTAGGTACTTTGAAATTTTTCTGGTTTTAGTGATGATGGATATTATTTTTCTGGTTTATGGTGTTTATGAAAGTAGTAAAGTGAAGAAAAATAAAGAGACACAAGAGAGTTATCCTGGTTCCCCTCACAGTCCGAGAGTACTCCAGTCCCCTTTCAACATGAAAGAGATTTCCTTATAGTTGGCAACTTATACAAGAACTACCAAACACCAAGAACAATCCTCTTGGACCAAGAACTATCCTCTTGGATTTTCACTATGTCAACAATGAGAACAATCCTCTCAAGGTGACCTACTTGTTTCCAACAATCCTGGAAAAACAAGAGTACAAAAACCACTAATCTTATTTTCAACAATCCTGAAAAATAAGAAAGTGTACATCAATATTTGAGTGAGTAAGTTTGTAGAGTAATAATCACTTTAAGTGATTTTATCAATAACTTGATCTTCCCTTCTAATAAAAATGATATACAATAACTCAAGACTTAGATTGCTCAAAGTTTTCTGTTATATAAGATGTGAAAATGTGCAGAAAACTTTTTGAATAAAAATGAAGAAAGCTTGAGTTGAATATTTGAAAATTTCATAAAAAGATTTATTGGAAGAGGTTGTAAAATCATTTGAATCTTTGGCTATTTATATCTTCATAATAACCCTTTGAAACAACATGATTTTCTGTATCATGATCATGAATAATTGCCAAGATTCAGTACAATCCATTATTCAAAAGGTGTGTGTGAAGAGGTATATGAAAATATACTGATTTTCAAAAATGTACAACAAGCAATCAATTGCACTCTTGATGCAAATCGATTTACATAGGTTCTAACAGCCAGAAATTTCAAATATTTTCAGTGAGTAATCGATTGTACCTTAGTGTAAATCGATTGCACTTAAAAACAGAAGCTTTTTCAAACAGAGAGAAATCGATTACACATATATGCAAATCGATTTCACGGGCAAACATAAGCAAAAAAACCTAAAAACGTGAGGCAAGTAATTGATTGCTCCAACATGTAAATCGATTGCTCAGTAATAAAAATAATTTTTTTGCTTAAGAAACTTAAGAAATAGTTTGGACAAGTTTAAAAACTTCTTTTGACCATTGAGCATCTAAGACTTAAGTTCATAGTAAGAATTGTTATTATACCTTATGAAATTTGACAAGAGCTTGAACCAAAGACTTTTATCCAATGATGTTTTAGCTAGATCAACATCTTTGCCTTCTTGCCATTATGGTTTGTCTTCATCAAAACAAAGTTCATTGAGAGGCTTGATATTACATTCTCCCCCTTTTTAATGATGACAAACAATCTTCCTTTATGCGTTGTTATTTCCGAAAAAAGACTTCTCCCCCTAAGATGTATAACTCCCCCTTTGTATGAGAAGCTTTGTAATCATTTGGATTTGCTCATCTTGAAGGATTCTTTGTACCTTAAAAGTTTAAGACAAGGAAATACACAAGCATAAAATATAACATCCTTCTCCCCCTTTGACATTATCAAAAAAAAGGGAAAGATGCATAAAAATGGACAAAAAATATATAATAATATTGAAAGCATAACCATAATATTCATTAAATATAACAAAATACGTCGTGCTTACCGCATCCGCCCAAAAATATTTTGGAAGGTTTGAATCACTAAGCATCATTCTTGAAAGTTATATAAGAGACCTATTCTTTTTTTCCACCAGTACATTTTGTTGAGGAGTCCTTGGTGCCGAGAAGTTGTGATAGATTCCATGTTCTCCACAAAATTCTTCAAATAGAGCATTTTGAAATTCTCCTCCATGATCACTTCTTATGGAGGAAATTTTTAGAGACTTCTCATTTTGAATTTTCTTAGCATACTTATTGAAATCCTTGAATGCATCACTTTTCTGCACTAAAAAGAATGTCCAAGTATATCTAGATAAATCATCAACAATAACCAATGCATATACATTACCTCTGAAACTTCTTGTTCTTGATGGACCAAATAGGTCCATATGCAACAATTGTAGTGGCCTTGTAGTAGACACCGCATTATTAGGTTTGAAAGTTGATTTTGTTTGTTTCCCTTTTTGATAAGCATCACAAAGTCTATTTTTGACAAATTTTTCTCTTAGGCAATCCAATGACAAGATCATGCTTGATTAATTTATTCAAGTGTTCCATGTGAAAATGAGCAATTCTTTTATGCCAAAGCCATGAATCATCGTTGTTCTCCATGAGACATTTTACCTTCAAAGATGGATCATCAAGGGAAATCATAAATATATTATTAACTCTTTTACCTTTAAGAATAACCTCGTGTATGGCTTCGTCTTCTATCAAGCATTCATCTTTGGTGAACTTGATCTTGAGGCCTTTGTCACATAGTTGGCTAATACTAAGAAGATTATGCTTTAGTCCTTCAACATAAAGAACATCTTTAATGGATGTGAAAGGTGGTGTACCAACTTTGCTTTTACCAAGAATTCTTCCCTTATTATTGTCTCCATAAGTGACAAAACCCTTGGCCTTTAGCACTAGATTTGAAAATTGGTTTATGTCTCCCTTCATATGCTTTGAACAACCACTATCAAGATACCATATATTGGAAGTGGTATTCAAGCATACCTATAAAACAAATTAGGTTTTATTAGGTACCCAAGTTGCTTTGGGTCCTTCATAATTAGTACCTTTCTTTACCCACACATAATATCCACTTTCCACACTAAAGTTTCTAATATAGCAAACATTAGGTGTGTGGCCTTTAATACCACAATAAAAACAAGTAGGTTCAAAGTTACTTCTATATATAGAAGGATAGGATTTATTCTTAGGAGATTTTTTCTTTTTAGGATAATGATGAACCACTTTAGGTATGTTCACTTTCTCTTTGGATGATTGATCACTAGCCTTAACACAGATAGTTTTTTTAGAACTTGGTTTTGAAAACTTTGAATATCCAAGTCCACTTTTATCATTGGAATATATTTGTTGGCTAAGAACACCTTCCAATCCAATTTGACCTTTTTCATATCTCTCAAGAACTCTTTTTAATTGGACAATTTGGAAAGAAAATGATTCACAATTTTTGCATACAAAATTCTATTTTTGTTCATCACTTAATTTTTTTTCATCTTTGAGATATTTTTCCATAGTTTCACATTTTTCTTCTAAAGATGAAATTTGTTTCTTTTGAGATGAAATAGTTTTGTACAAAGTTTTACATTCATTTAATAGTTCATCTATAACACCTTGTACGTCATTATCAAAAAGATAAAATTCATTACTAACCTCATCATCTTCACTACCGGAATGGTGTGAGGCCATCAATGTTATATTTTCACTTTCGTCATTGTCGGAATCGGACAAAGAACTTATCTCATTATCCTTCCATGCAACATATGCATTTTTGTTCTTAAAATATTTTTTTCCTTTGTAGCCACCTTTCTTGGAGAGTTTCGGACAATCCGGCTTTATATGAACTTGCTTACCGCATTCATAACACGTGACTTCTTGTGTTGATGTGGAAGCTTCCTTTTTCTTGAATTGTTTCTTTCTTTTTGCATGAGAAAAGGATTTTTCATTTCTACCAAAGAACTTACCAAGCCTTCTAACAAGAAGCATGAAATTTTCATCTTCTTCCGGATTGTCTTCCTTTTCAACTTCCTTGGAATCTATCTTTAAAGCAATATTCTTGGATTTCTTCTCTTGATTTTCATGCTTTTCAAGTCTTTCGAGTTCCATCTCATATTATTGAAGTTTTCTAAACAACGTTGCAGACGTCATTGTAGAAAGACTTTTCTTTTCAAAAATTGCTGTTACTTTTGGTTGCCATTCCCTACTTAAAGATCTAAGCACTTTCAGATTTAATTCATCATTAGTTAAAATCTTACCAAGAGCACTTATATGATTTGTTAAGTGCACGGATATTTTCTGTAAGTCAAGGATGGATTCTCCGGGCTGCATTCTAAATAACTCGTATTCTTGACTTAAAGTATTTAATCTTGATCTTTTAACTTCAACGGTTCCTTCATGAGTTTCTACCAAGGCATCCCATATTTCTTTCGCCATTTTGCATGCTGAGACACGAAAGAATTCATCCATGCTAAGTGCACCTTGAAGAAGATTGATTGCCTTTTTATCATAGAGGACCTTTTTCTTATCATCTTCATCCCATGAAATTTTAGGCTTTGATGAACCAACACCGTTGACAATCGTTATAGGAACAAATGGACCATTTCGACGACATTCCATATTTATTCTCCTTGTGCTTCTAGATGTTCCTTCATGCGTATTTTCCAGAATTCAAATTATTCACCATAGAATAGAGGAGGCTTATTGTTACTACCACCATCTCTAAAAACCAGATTTTGATTTGCTGAAGCCACTCTAGATCTTTTAGGAACAATTTACCTATAACCTGCTTTGATGCCAATTGTAAGCACGAAGTGTGCCTAAGAGGGGGCGGGGGGGGGGGGGGGGGGGGGGGGTGAATTAGGTACTTAGATGTCAATAATGAGAACAATTCTCTCAAGGTGACTTGCTTGTTTCCAACAATCCTGGAAAAACAAGAGTACAAAAACCACTAATCTTATTTTCAACAATCCTGAAAAATAAGAAAGTGTACAACAATATTTGAATGAGTAATTTTGTAGAGTAATAATCACTTTAAGTGGTTTTATCAATAACTTAATCTTCCCTTCCAATAACAATGATATACAATGAATCAGGACTTAGATTGCTCAAAGTCTTCTATTATACAAGATGTGAAAATATGCAAAAAATTTTTTGAATAAAAATGAAGAAAGCTTGAGTTGAGTATTTGAAAATTTCAGAAAAAGATTTATTGGAAGAGGTTGTAAAATCATTTGAATCTTTGGCTATTTATATCTTCATAATACCCCTTTGAAACAACATGATTTTCTGTACAATGATCATGAAAAATTGCCAAGATTCAGTACAAACCATTATTCAAAAGGTGTGTGTAAAGAGGTATATGAAAATATACTGATATTCAAAAATGTACAGCAAGCAATCGATTGCACCCTTGATGCAAATCAATTTGCACAGGTTCTAACAACCAGAAATTTCAAATATTTTCAGTGAGCAATCGATTGCACCTTTGTGTAAATCGATTGCACTTAAAAACAAAAGCTTTTTCAAACAGAGAGAAATCGATTACACATATATACAAATTGATTGCACGGGCAAATAGAAGCAAAAAACTGAAAACGTGAGGCAAGCAATCGATTGCTCAAACATGTAAATCGATTGCTCAGTAATAAAAATCAATTTTTTGCTTAAGAAACTTGAGATATAGTTTAGACAAGTTTAAAAACTTCATTTGATCATTGAGAATCTAAGACTTAAGTTCATAGTAAGAATTGTTATTATACCTTATGAAATTTGACAAGAGCTTGAACCAAAGACTTTTATCCAATGATGCTTTAGCTAGATTAACATCTTTTCCTTCTTGCCATTATGGTTTGCCTTCATCAAAACAAAGTTCATTAAGAGGCTTGATATTACATTGACATGCCATTAAAAGCATTTGATAAAATATCGAAAAACATTTTGGTTAGAAAAACATTGAAGGAAAGTCCACGCCTGCGTCCACATCCACGCCTATCTCTATGCCCACGCCTACATTTGCGACTATGTCAATATCCGCACTGAAACCCATGTTTACATCCATGCCTACGCCTATGATACAGACATCAAGATTTCACTACATCTTTCACCAAATCCAAATCCACTTGGAGATACAATAATGGGAAACAAACACCATCGGGGAGTTGGTGACTATGAGAACCCGATGGTTTCACAACAGATATCCATCAAAAGAATACAAATACACTTGGGGTATACACATACGTTTGGGGCATATACATACATTTGGGGCATACACCTACTCGGGGCATGCACATACAAACATTTGGGGCATAAGCACATAAGCGTTTTTGTACATACACATACAAATATTTTGGGCATACATCACACTTAGATGACACATCAGTTTAGGAAATTATGCATACATGACATCTTGCAAAGCTACTATGGTTATGATTACAAATATTCTTGGGGTTCATCTTCTACAAGCTTATCTGTGCAAACTATTAGTTCAAACTTTAAAGCAATTTTGGGGTATATTCGCTTCATGTTGATATTTGTGGTTGAGGACGACACAACCGACTTCATCATGAAATTGGTGTTCTTCACGTTGATAGTTATGGTTGAGGATGACACAAACGACTCCATCGTGAATTTTTTGGGGTATATATTTTCTTCATGTTGATAGTTGCGGTTGAGGATGACGCAACCAACTTCATCATGAAATTGGGGTTCGTCACGTGGATAGTTATGGTTGAGGATGACACAACTGACTTCATCGTGAAATTTTGGGGTATATTTGTTTCGTGTTGTTAGTTGTGGTTGAGGACGACACAACTGACTTCATCATGACATTGGTGTTCTTCACGTTGATAGTTATGGTTGAGGACGACACAACCGACTTCATCGTGAAATTTTGGGGTATATTTGTTTCGTGTTGATAGTTGTGGTTGAGGACGACACATCCAACTTCATCATGAATTTGGTGTTCTGCGTGTTGATAGTTATGGTTGAGGATGACACAACCGACTTCATCGTGAAATTTTTGGGGTATATTTGTTTCGTGTTGATAGTTGTGGTTGAGGATGACAAAACCAATTTCATCATGAATTTGGTGTTATGCATATTGATAGTTTTTGTTAAAGATGACACAATCGATGCCATCATAGGATTTTGGGTTCCATCACTTCAAATCTAGCATATTTCATTTGGTTATTGAATCTTAGTTGAGGGCTAACACAACCAACATCTCCATTCCAAGTTCCAAATATCTAGTTTCAAGCTTGTATTATCTATCTTCTAGGCTGTGATAGGTATACAAAAAAGCTTTGACTCATTACGTTAGTTTCTAAGCGACAATGTGTTATCGAGCTGTATGTTATTCATCCCCTAGGTTGCGATGAATATACAAAATCCATGTCACAAACTTACTATATTAGTCTCCTGGCATTAGTAGGTCAGCTTTTTAAAACTTGTATCATTTACCTCCTATGTTACGGTAAATATGAAAAAATTTACAATCTCTTTTAGATACTGATGAGTTATTCGCATCGCCATGTCTAAATTAAAACAAACTTTGGTTCAAACACTGGTTAGATGATACATCATTATATATGCCTACTCTTCATACTCAGGGGAACGCTGTACAACATATCCTCATAATCTTTCAGACAAATTTTGGGCTCTTCCAATATTTAATAAACTTCTGACCAAAACGTGTGAGACCTACGCATTCTCACATTGTTCAGTAGAAAAGTAATTAAATTGGGGCAACTGTCATACCCCAAAATTTCCCTATCAATTCAATAGTCATATTAGTTCTTTATTCCGAATTTATAAATCATATTATGTAAATTTTATTATTTTAAGTCTTGTCCTAATGAGGGTATAAATTTATAAAAAGGAGTGTATGGACCATCAAAATCTGATGGCCCATTAAGGTTTTTTTTATGAGGGGGTATAAGTTTCTTGGAACAGGCCCATTAAGCTATTCAGCCGGCCCATTTGTTTTTGGTTGTTGAAAAGTAAAAAGGGGGTGTACGATTTTTCAGATCGGTCCATATCAAATCATTTTTTAAGGCCCAATAAAGTAAACAATCTGACCCATTTTAGTTTTAAGAAACTATGTTTGTCTTTTACTGATTATTGGTTTGAATTATTTTGGAAAAAAACATTGAGTCAGGAAGAAATGTTTAGGCTCAATAAAATAAAAATTAGGCCCAGTAAAGTTTTTGTCTTGAGAAACTATTTGCTTTTTTTTGTTTCAATAAAGGATAAATGTTTGATTAAAGAAAATCAATAATTTAATACACTGTCCATTCTTTTTGTCAAATGACCCAGGCCCAAAAAGCTTGCTATTGTCCAAAATAAAAAATGAACTGTACATTGAAAAAAAGTAATGCATGCTAGAAAAAAAACACATAACCGACCCAAAGTCAGTGTTGTGGCCCAAAGCACAAAACATGTACCATGCTGATTAAACAAAGAATGAGGCTTGGTTTTAATCAAAACAAACACTATTTGAATTCAGTCGTGAAAAAACGCGTTGCTATGAACGGAAATAAATTTTCATTAATGTGGAGCTAGAAACAGAAACAAAACCCATATTTCTTGTACATAATCAAGATGAGGCTAAGTACAAACACAATAATACCAATACAGAAACAATTTTAAACCATATCAGAACCTAATAAAAATTTACAAACAACAATTCAAATAATTCCTAATCTGAAAACCCTAATTAAACCTAAAATTGATATTACAGACAAATTAACTAAATTCCTAATTTTCTAAGTTCAGAAATCACTATAAAATCAAAACAACTACAAAAAAGAAAAGGAGGAAGAAAAACAGTAAGAAAAAAGTAAGATACAAATCGTAAAAAATGAATTATTACAGTAGAGAAATCTTGATCCGTTGCGTTCATCACCGCTCCAGCTTAGGGTTTCATTATCTGAAACCCTAACTTTCCAATTCATTGTTGTCACTACCATCCTAATCGCAGTCGTACCTGGAAGACATGTTGAGTGGGATTAGCAAAGAGAGATCGAAACTCAATAAGAAAACACAGCAAGGTAACGAATCACTTAGCTCATCTTTTTCTGTAATAAACGTTGTTGGATTTGATTTTTGGGATTGGGTGAGAAAGTTATTGCAGGAAACCGGGGTAGCAGGCTTGGCTAGGGTTTTTTTGACAAGAGGAAGAAGTTGAGAAACGAGAGGGTGAACAAGAAGAGAGAGGAAAGAAAAAAGAAAATGAAATAACATTTTGACTAAAGAAAATATATTCTGTCTAAATAATCCCACGCGTGTCACCCCATCATATTATTATGCATCTATAATATAGCCCTTGTGATCCACATCCGATAGCCCATAATGCATGTGCCTATGATATCCCCCGCACCCCCCATACCAGATCCAACGGAATAAAATTATGTCCTTTGGGCCTGGCCCGTCCGCTGCTAACACTCTCCCTGATGTTGTTTTTTCTAATAGGAACAAAATACATTCCCTACCTTAATGGGCCCAGTCCAAAATCTGGACTTGGGCCCTGCTAATTTACACACCTCCAGCCTTACTAATGCATACGAAAATCATGCCCTTTGTTGTTTGGGCCTGAATTCAATATCTGAATTCAGGCCCGTACTATTTGCATCCCACATCTTTACTACTATAATATATTTTGCACCCCCCTGCAAAATTAATTTTTATTTATTTATTTTTCTTCTTTTATAATTTCATTTTATATATTTCATCCCATATTTTGCATCCCACATATTATTTTTATTTTATTTTATTTTATTTTATTTTATTTTTTATAATATTATGTCATTATTTATTATCATAAATAATTCATTACTTTAAACTCATTTAAAATATAACATTGCTTATTTATATTAAGTTTTATCTTTTAATCAAACACTTAAAAATATTGGTCACAACATAAATTAATTTAGTATTTTACATCAAAATATTAAAATCCGCGTAATTCACCGAATTACCATATCCGTAAGCGACGCGTTGACAATATTTGGCCACGTGCTGAGGGGGCTATATCAGACTCCTTTGCTCTACGTCTAAAAAATACTCAAACAAATATCAAATTATTTTTCGTAATAAATTAATTCAACATTAATTTTCAAAAAAGGAATACAAATATATTTAAGTCAACTGCGTACTTGGTCTAATAAACTTCGTTATTCACACCCTTAGACTACGTAAGCGGGAAATTCAAATATATTTTGCAATCCATAAAAAAACACCAACCCATCGCGAACTACGAAATGGGACTCTGATTCCTCCTAAGAGGATACATAGGCATACGATTAAAATCATGGTGAGTTCCCTTAATTAAAATTAAAACCCTTTTTCCCCTAATTAAATTTAAAACCCTTTTCCCCCTAATAAATAATTAAAACCCTTCTTCCTAAAAATTGCGCTTCTAAATCTAGTATCCTTGTGAACAATGTAGATGATGGGTTCCTAACATCTTCCTTTCATCTAGAACTGAGTCCAAATCTAGAATCTCTGAACTTTTAAGGTTATTCCTTTATATTCTCTTCCTTAGGATAAAAATAAAGGGTGACGACTCTAATTTTAAAACTAGTTACAACAGCTTCCACTGCGCCATTTATCTTTGGTCGGTATGGAGAAGAATTATGATGCTTGTTCTAGAAATGCATGCAGTGTAACACCCCATTCTACCCGGCGAATATTAATAAAATCAGAGTTATAAAATTTTGACATATAAATAGGATGCTACACTTTCAACTTATAACAATGATATTTAATCGCATATAAAACATATACATAACACTTAAATCATTGGATGAACAGACAACCGTTTTAGTCTTTAAAACGAGACAACATTATTACTTAAGCAGCAGAATCACAATTTTCAACTCAAATGACATAACATCTTTCTCCAACTGAAAACAACTTCAAAACAACCAGTACGCAATAAAAACAACTTAAAATTCAGAAACAGAAGTAAAATCAACAATGAAGCAACAAGCATTTATTCCCCGAGTGTTACGTATCAGAGCGACGACACCGACTCGAACTACTAAAGGTAAACAACCTTCACTCTAGGTTACCTGCACGTTACCAACATAGGGGTAACATTCAAACAGAAGGGGTGAGATATCAAACAATATAATAGAATGTATGATGAATAATATATTAGAGTCAGTTCATATAACAATCACCATTTCATAGCTTTTTAACAACATTTAACACAACTAATTCTTCCATACAACAACTCAGGATGCAACATGAAATGCGACTTGATTTCTATGCACATGCATGTGGTACCAATGGAGCAAGACTCCCAAATTAATAATCTACCAGTAAATAAAGGCATCAACAAGGCATAAGCCTTCAACTTAATATTTTGCCAATTCAGGACAACTTAACGAGCATCAGCTCCAACTCGATATGTGATGTATGCGACTGTTGCACCCCAAAATTTTCCCTCTCATGTTTTCCAAAGTCTTCCCCCTGCATGGTTGATCACAAACCCTTGCCTAAGGAAAAAGAAAATTTTTGAGTGGTGCTTTAAGTATATTTCGATTGGCATTCTGAAAGACCCTTCGATTGGCATTCTGAAGGAGCATTTCGATTGGCATTCTGAAGGAGCATTTCGATTGGCATTCTGAAGGAGCACTTCGATTAGCATTCTGAAAGACCCTTCGATTGGTATTCTGAATGAGCCTTTCGATTGGCATTATGGACAAGCACTTCGATTGTCATTATGAAAGACCCTTCGATTGGTATTCTGAAGGAGCACTTCGATTGGCATTCTGAAAGGCCCTTCAATTGGTATTCTGAAGGAGCACTTCGATTAGCATGAAACAACACCTTTCGATTGGCCTGTTAACAAAGCCTTTTGATTGGAATTTTAATTAGTACCCTTCGATTGACCTTTGGACAAGGGCCATTCGAAGGAGGTCATTAGGAGGGCACTCAAATCAGCGTCCAGGTTCATTCAAGAGACACAAATGTTTCAAAAAAGGAAAACTTTTAATGTGTCCGTTTCTTGTCTCATGGCATTTAATGGCCTGTTTAATGCATGTCTCTTGACATTACTGCACCCTCACACCCCTATAAATACAGAGGCCAACATACATATCCAGGACACGGAAAATATACAAAAAAATAGAGAAAAGAAGCAGGGAGAACTTCGAGATACGCTGCCAAAAGTCATCAGCACTTCCAAGAAGCCATACCCAATCCTTGCACAAGCCAAAGCAACCCTTTAACAAAAGCATCCACACCCAGAAATCCCAGATTGAAAGTGCTCCCATCCAGCCGGTGCCCAAATTGAAGACTCAATCTGCAGGTGAGAAAGGGTAAATTGTCCAACTTTACATTTGCATAACACATTATTACTTGTTGTTACCTTTGATTTGCCATCCTAGACAGGATCGAAAGAAATGGGTTTGGCACCCAGGTCATGTTATTCGTTTGCTAACACTTGCTGCAGACATAGCCCTAACGCAGGATTGAAGCCCCCCATAGTCCTCCTGGATCGAAGAAGGCATTTTTCCCAGGATCGAAGGGAACTCCCCTTCCCTGGATCGAAGGTTGTTCATGCCCATTTCCTGGCCCAATCGAAAGGACCATGACCCTCTCTGGATCGAAGCTTCCATTCCCTCCCTGGGTCGAAACCCCTTTTTTTCCCTTGGATCGAAGGATCCCCCCCTTGTATTTTATTTTGGTTTTCATTGACATCTTTTTATCTTTTTTTAATTAACATTAAAATATAAAAAATAACAAAAACATTAGGATAGTTTTATTTTCTATTAAATTAACTTTGTTAATTAACCTTTTAATTATTTTAACATTTTTCCAAAACTAAAATTAAATAGATTTAGATCATTTTCCCAAAATAAAATAAAACAACAAAAAGATTTTATTCTTAGGATTTTTAGAGTTTTATTTTTCAGATTCACGCGCGTATATTTTATTGTAACTACTTACTGGGATGTAATAGCTTAAACTAAGACCTTCTTTACTGCTTTTATTTCCCCAATTTTTGGACATGTAAATAATCCCCCTCCCCGAAGCCTTGTAATAACGTAGGATTTACAATTTCCGCACTTTAAATTCCTGTAAATATATTAACTGTTTAGATGTATGCTAACTAGGCTATGCATGACAAGATCTATCTTAACTTAAAATCAACAGTAGCTCACCATAACATGTACAAAGATAATATAAATTGAAAATTGACACACTCGCACATGCCACTCCTAGGGTACACCTCACTTGGTTGCCTCGAACATGGTCATTAAGTATAGGATGTTTTAGAGGTCGTCCTTTTGTCCCAAGATCATAAGTTGCCTCGAAATGGTTGCCTCGATAAAAATGATCTAAGACATTAGGATTACCACTAAAGCGTCCTAACGTTGCTTTAGTGACCACACGTCCCTAAAATCGAATTGACCCGAAAAACTCCAACGACGGTGCTACCTACTCCTCAATAATGGGATAGCACTGTCTAAAGGACAGTTGCACAATTTAATTCCTTTTTGAGTAGGTAGATGTTCTTAAGTACTTGCTTCTTTAAAAAACAAAACAAAACTTTTCACACTTACACTTTTCGAACAAAGTTTTCAAAACACTTCATTACACTCTTGAGGAGAGAAGCAAGAGTTAAATCGAAGTTTCAAACAAAAACTCTTTTCAAAACCCACAATCACAAAGAAAAGCAAACTTTTGAAAACGTAGTGAGCAAGTACCTAAGAGCCCGTGGATAACCACTGATAGAAAGGGTGCTAACACCTTCCTTTTCTATAATCTACCTCCCGAACCCGAGAAAAATCTCGAAAAGGAATTTTTCTGTACTTTTGTCCTTTCCTTGTTGGATAAAATAAAAGATGGTGGCGAATCTTGCTTACCGCGACACTTTGCGAAAACAAACGCAAAACGCGAACCAGCATTCCAAAACAGTCAGTTCTCGTTCCCACCGATCACAGAACTGGCGACTCTGCTGGGGATTATATAAGTGAGGTGTACCTTAGGACTAGATCACTTGTGTTTTCAATTGTATTGCTTTGTAAGCTTTTAATTTTATGGGTTTGTATCGGAGTTCTATAAATCCTCCATCCGGATTTGGGGAAACATTCATAGATAGCAATACATTGTGGAAACTGTACGGGGTATACCGACACGGTTGAAGCAATAGCTATATTAGTGCGACATATTTGTGAGTACCGGTAGCCTTTGAGTCAATCAAAGAGAATACGGGGCCACTGAGTGATGTCACTAAGCACTAATGACCTAGAACCTTACTTGACCATCTTGGCCTTTTTTAGGGGTAGTGAGATGACCGACTTTGGTGCAGTCCGAAGTTGGTAGATACTCGATACTACACTCATTGAGGATTGTTTTCTTGGAATATTTTGGTCGCTAGTTCAGTGGCTAAACCAAAACAATGAACACAGAAAACAATCCAATGATATTGAGCTCCTTAGAACCCGGTTACTATTTATAGCACAGGTTTTGAGCCAACTAAACTCAAGAGGGTACTTACCTATGAAACCTCATACAAGCCTGAAATCTAAGGGCTCTTATGTGTGACTTGTTTGCCTTCAAACTTGAACTACTTGCACATACTTGTTATCTGACAACATGAGTTCCTTGCAGGTTTTGTTTACAGTCCTTATCCAATAATTTGGACTTATTGCAGGGTTTACTTACATCACCTCACACTTGTGCTTAAACGCATAGCATACACATCATAGCATCATGCCTTAGCATTTCTTTAACCATTTCAAGGATCTCAAGGGTCTGTGATGCATGTTATGGTAAATCAAATGGCTAGCAAGGGGAAAAGGGGATTTATTTTCCTCTAGCCAAGGTTGTCTAGAAATCTAAGCATGATAACTTGAGTCAGGGGCTATGACCCACTCGATATGGTGAGCTTGACTCTTGAAGAAGGACTCTCAGCAACATGAAGTTCCTTCAATCAAGCTGCAAAATTCAAATTCTAACAAGTTTCTTGTTTACCCTGCGAGATCCTTGAAAACATTGCATACATATACCATACATATCATTGCATAACAGGTCTCCCAGTGCAAGTCTCTTATCTTCTTCGCTATTTATTTCAGCAATCATCATGTCTACTGAACCTTCCACTGAGCAAGCTATCAAGGCCCTCCAGGCCCAAAATGCCCAATTTAAAGAGTTGGTCATGAGCCTAGCTAAGGGTCAGCAGGACTTGAAGACCCTGATTCTGAAAGAGAGGAAGAAGAAGAAAAAGAAGACCATCCTGTTCAACACTGGACGCAGGTTTGGAAACGGGCTGCAGAATGAAATTGATCTGACCACCCCATCTGAAGGGAAAGACAGTCCACAAGAAAGGAGGGCTCCTAGCCCTGAAGTCTCCGACAACGAGACGGACTATGATGAAGAACAGTATCCTCCTGCTGAGGAAAAGTACAAACAACTGGAATACCGTTTGAACGCCATGGAAATACAGAAGGTGCCCGGTCTGGACTTCGGAGATCTAGGTCTATCCTCTAGGGTGGTGATTCCCCATAAGTTCAAGGCACCTGCCTTTGCCAAGTATGACGGAGCTTCCTGTCCCAAGCTGCACCTCCGGTCATATGTGAGGAAGATCCAACCTTACACGGCTGATAAGAACCTGTGGATCCATTTCTTTCAAGACAGTCTCTCAGGGACTCAGCTTGAGTGGTTCTATCAGCTGGATGGAGCTAACATCCGCAACTGGGAGGACCTTGCTGCTACTTTTTACAAGCAATACCAGTATAATACTGACCTTGCTCCCACGCGTACTCAACTTCAGGGTATGTCTACGGGTACAGGCGAAGGCTTTAAGGACTATGCTCAAAAATGGAGAGACCTTGCCGGAAGGGTGCGACCACCTTTAGCTGATCGTGAACTTGTTGATATGTTTTTGGGGACCCTGTCTGGTCTATTCTTTAACCACTTGATTGGAAGCTCTTCAGCCGGGTTCACTGAGCTAATACTGACCGACGAAAGGGTCGAAGCTGGCATCAAAAGTGGGAAGATTCAAGAAGCTACACCTTCTGATGTTCAGAAAAAGCCCTACAATGGGAAGAAAGAGTCCAGTGCTATCTACAGTTCAAAACGACAGAATAGACCTGAACACCGCCAACGCGGTTATTATTTCAAAACCTGCTGGTGCTCCTCAGCATCACAACCAACAAAGGGGCGAGAAACCTCGAAGGCAATTCACTCGTCTCAGCATGACTTTGTCTCAGATATTGCCACAGTTTCTGGAGACCAACCTGGTGACTCTAAAAGAAGCTCCGAAGATTTTAAATACAACATCACTGAAGCATAACCCTAACGCCCACTGTGCTTATCACTCTGATAGCCCGGGGCATAATACGGATGATTGTTGGGCTTTGAAGAACAAGGTTCAAGACCTGATTGATGCCAAGGAGATCAAGTTTGACCCTCCGGAGACTCCAAACATAATCACTGCTCCTATGCGAAATCATTGAAGGCTTTTGTTTCATTTGATTTTCAAGTTGTAATATCTCTTTGTTATTCGAACAATTATCTATTAATGCCAAACTTTGTTTCATTAATGCATTGCATATATTTGTCTTGATCCAGTCATTTTAATTACATTTAAACTATGCTTTTTACTCACTTTATGACATTTAACTCTTGCTAAAAGTTACAAGCCTTTAGAGGGAGGATGACGAAACAATGCCATAATCTCATACAATATGCTTTTGGACATACCTTGCTGACGATGTACAGGCGTTTCTTTCAAATCCTAAACACTGGAGTTATAAGGAAGATAATCCCTAGTCAACCCCTTCGAGCCAAAGAAGTAGGAGTTTTCTGTTTTAAACACAAATTGAAACCTTTAATTTAAACCTGGGGCAGGGTAGTCTCTCAGTTAATTCAAAAGAAGTCGCAAAACTCTCAGTTCATAATACAACGAACGACATCAAAAGCATTCCTCTGGAATCAAAAGACAGTGGTGGTTCCTTATCTCATAGGCAGTCAACCTCTTAAAAGAAAAAAGCCCACTGAGCCAAAACCTATAAAGGAGGCTTAAGAAAGTTGGGGCATCCCGCTGACTGTAATCTCGAAAACAGGAACAGTCAAGCAAAAATTAGGGATAACAAATCAAAAGAATGAGGTCCTTACAAATCCTCAACAACATGAAAAATGTTGCAAAAAAATGAAATGATGAATGCCTTCCAACAAATTCAACTTGTGTGAACCATCACCAAAAACGTCGTTCTAAATTCGAATAGAGTTCAACGCACAATTAACTGAGTTTAGGATTGAAGAACATTACGAAGAGCGGGTGGGTACAAATATACTTTGAGCCTTTATCCTTTGTTTCTTAAACCGTGAACCAAGCCACGTTACAACCCTTCAAAAGTCCTAACTGAAGCATGGGTTAGTTCGAAAGCATATTGTTACAAAAGGTATCCTGACTCCTGTAAGGCTTTGCCCTAAATCTTGTGTTGAATTTGTCTTATAAAGAGTTTTCTGCTAAAAAACGCATTTTTCAAAACTTCGAGACAAGCATAAACTTTGCATTATTTGAATATCACTTTTTGCATCTGGCTACTTGTTTGACAGCGGAGAAATTAACACAACGAATATCCGATGAATGAAAGCCCTCTCAGTGAACAAAATCACTTCAAAAAGGATGACACTTCCATTGACAAATCTCCTATCAACAAGGGTGCATGACACGTCACTATCCAGCACACCTGGGGCAGCCCAGTCAAGATTTCAAGAAATCTCTGAAGAAGTGCAGAGTAGCCAGGGGCAAATCTCCATCTGAATCACTTAGGGCATTGGACATGAATTCCAGCAACGAATCTTGCATGATCAAACATCTTCTGGTAGTATGGAGACACAACGCTACTGGCAGTGACACCTCCCTACATCCTGAGAGCGTGGACATAGTAAAAAAAAAGTACTACGCATAATCAAAGACCCGCTAGGTTGACTTGCCTAAGCAAAAATAAGGGCTTCCCGGTGAACCAAAAGGGTTCGGGCAAAAATAAGGGATGAAAATAAAAAGATCTGTACACCCGGCAAGTCGAAAACCTGAAAAGGAGGCTTGGGCAAAAAAGGGTATCCCGATGGACTGAAAACCCGAAAGGGCGGTCCAGGCAAAAATTAGGGATCAAAGCGTACGACTATGTCCCGTCATCTCGTCACTTGCCTACCAGAAGAAGATTTGTCACTTCAATCGGCAATGACCAAGCACCTCATTAGGTTGGGATAATACTCGATCCACAAAACCTCCGCGGGCACCTTCTCCCGCAGAAACAGAGGCAATAAGAATTGTCTGAACTGTACAGTTGCTTTGTCCACCAGGTACAAGGTAGATTCAGTTGAAGAATATGGCTAAGATACCTTCACTCCCCGCAGAGTAAGACAGTAATGGTAGCTCTCCCCACTGAGACTTGCAACCATGGATGAATCAGCCATACTCTCCCCCAAGCAGAGTTAGTCTACCATCAGCCCTGAAAAGGTCGGGTATCCCCAGAAGGTCTTAATAAACCCCAACGGAGTATAAAGGCATTCTCCAGCAAGCGTAAGAGCATCCCCGACAGTCTTAATATTCCTCAACAGAGTATAAGAATGTTTCCCGGAGGAATACAAGATACCCCCAGTGGAGCCATTTCCCCAACGCAGTCTAAAAAGGTTCCCCAATGGAGTTGAATCATCTTTCCCAGTAGATTCTGGAAGCTTATCCCCTGCAGAGCACGAATAAGTCTCCCCAGTCAAATTCAGAAGGTTATCCTCACAAGAGTCTAACTAGGTTATCCTCAGCAAGTTGCAACTGGAAGATCATCCCCAGCGAAGTTATTTCTATCCCAGCGGAGTTCATCATCAAAATCCCCAACAGAGCTTATCAACGGAATCCCCAGCGGAGTTATCGTTAAAATCATCAGCAGAACATCTCTCCCCCACAGAGTAATCCCCCCATAGAGTAATCTCTTCACCGTGTTTATTCCCCAATGGAGTTCCTCTCTCCTGCAGGTTTATTCTCACAACCATCTTCGTTCATCATCCCCAGCGGAAACGAAGAACTCAACTCTATTCTCCAGTAGCTCCGGGATTTATTTTCCCCAGCTAAAAACATCACATCTTCATACATCATGACATGCATACGTATCATACAACACAAATCTCGTTTATTTTGAGAACATCATGACATCATGCATTTCATACATCATGACATTGCATACAGCTAACGTCTTACCTTTTTCAGGGAAAAGGTCAATCAAAAGATGGCTACCATCAACCTTTTCAAGTCCCAGATCAATACCTGTAGCAAGCCAGGGAAATATCTGTGGACGACTAAGTGTAGATTGATACTTGTAACAAGCTAGGAAAATTATCTACATGAAGAGATTGAAGATTAACATCTGTAACAAGCCAGGAAGACCTTTCTTTCTCAGGTGAGAGATCAATACCTGAAACCAGCCAGGACAGCTATCTCCTCGACCAACCTTTTCAAGTTCCAGATCAATACCTGTAGCAAGCCAGGAAAATATCTGTGGACGACTGATTGTAGATTGATACCTGTAACAAGCCAGGAAAATTATCTACATGAAGAGATTGAAGATTAACACCTGTAACAAGCCAGGAAGACCTTTCTTTCTCAGGTGAGAGATCAATACCTGAAACCAGCCAGGACAGCTATCTCCTCGACCAACCTTTTCAAGTTCCAGATCAATACCTGTAGCAAGCCAGGAAAATATCTGTGGACGACTAATTGTAGATTGATACCTGTAACAAGCCAGGAAAATTATCTACATGAAGAGATTGAAGATTAACACCTGTAACAAGCCAGGAAGACCTTTCTTTCTCAGGTCAGAGATCAATACCTGAAACCAGCCAGGACAACTATCTCCTCGACCAACCTTTTCAAGTTCTAGATTAACACCTGTAACAAGCCAGGAAGACCTTTGTTTCTCAGGTCAGAGATCAATACCTGAAACCAGCCAGGACAACTATCTCCTCGACCAACCTTTTCAAGTTCCAGATCAATACCTGTAACAAGCCAGGAAGACTTTCTTTCTCAGGTCAGCAATTAATACTTGGAACCAGACAGGACGAGTACTATAACCTGAACGGTATACTCCATTGAGCACGAGTCAGTTCCTAGATCTTGATGTTTTCCTCCGTCATAGTGTGGACAAGTTCTATAACCTCAACGGTATACTCCCGGTGGGCACGAGACAATTCCTAGATCTTGATGAAGATGTTTCCCTACGTCATAGTATGGACGAGTACTATAACCTCAACGGTATACTCCATTGAGCACGAGTCAGTTCCTAGATATTGATGTTTTCCTCCGTCATAGTGTGGACAAGTTCTATAACCTCAACGGTTTACTCTATTGAGCACGAGACAGTTCCTAGATCTTGATGAAGATGTTTCCCTATGTCATAGTGTGGATGAGTACTATAACCTCAACGATATACTCCATTGAGCACGAGTCAGTTCCTAGATCTTGATGTTTTCCTCCGTCATAGTGTGGACAAGTTCTATAACCTCAACGGTATACTCCCGGTGGGCACGAGACAGTTCCTAGATCTTGATGAAGATGTTTCCCTACGTCATAGTGTGGACGAGTACTATAACCTCAACGGTATACTCCATTGAGCACGAGTCAGTTCCTAGATCTTGATGTTTTCCTCTGTCATAGTATGGGCAAGTTCTATAACCTTAGCGGTTTACTCCATTGAGCACGAGACATTTCCTAGATCTTGATGAAGATGTTTCCCTATGTCATAGTGTGGACGAGTACTATAACCTCAACGGTATACTCCATTGAGCATGAGTCAGTTCCTAGATCTTGATGTTTTCCTCCGTCATAGTGTGGACAAGTTCTATCACCTCAACGATATACTCCCGGTGGGCACGAGACAGTTCCTAGATCTTGATGAAGATGTTTCCCCCCAATTGAATTATGGACAGATTCCTAAAACTCAGCTGAAGCATTCTCTCAGTTGAAGTACATGTAGGTTCCTAAATCTCAACGAAGTTAGACTTCCCCAGTGGAATCTTCTACAACAACAGGTTTGCAAGTTCTCGCTAAGGAATCTCTTATGCGATCGACACTCCTACAGATGGCATCTATAAGTCCATCCTCCTACCAACAATCTCCAAATGGCATCTGTAAGCCCATTCCCGACATCACAATGCTGATACTACACCATGCGAGTGAAAATTTCTGGGCACTCTAGTGTTCAATTATCTTCCACCTTCGGATCACGAAAGGCTAGAAAGCCAATCTATATCCTCAGGTTTAAGAAAATTGAACAGGGGCAACTGTTGTACCCCAAAATTTTCCCTCTCATGTTTTCTAAAGTCTTCCCCCTTCATGGTTGATCACAAACCCTTGCCTAAGGAAAACGAAATTTTTTGAGTGGTGCTTTAAGTATCTTTCGATTGGCATTCTGAAAGACCCTTCGATTGGCATTCTGAAGGAGCATTTCGATTGGCATTCTGAAGGAGCATTTCGATTGGCATTCTGAAGGAGCACTTCGATTGGCATTCTGAAAGACCCTTCGATTGGTATTCTGAATGAGCCTTTTGATTGGCATTATGGACAAGCACTTCGATTGGCATTCTGAAAGACCCTTCGATTGGTATTCTGAAGGAGCACTTCGATTGGCATTCTGAAAGGCCCTTCGATTGGTATTCTGAAGGAGCACTTCGATTAGCATGAAACAACACCTTTCGATTGGCCTGTTAACAAAGCCTTTCGATTGGAATTTTAATTAGTACCCTTCGATTGACCTTTGGACAAGGGCCATTCGAAGGAGGTCATTAGGAGGGCACTCAAATCAACGTCCAGGTTCATTCAAGAGACACAAATGTTTCAAAAAAGGAAAACTTTTAATGTGTCCGTTTCTTGTCTCATGGAATTTAATGGCCTGTTTAATGGCTGTCTCTTGCCATTACTGCACCCTCACACCCCTATAAATACAGAGGCCAGCATACATATCCAGGACACGGAAAATATACAAAAAAATAGAGAAAAGAAGCAGGGAGAACTTGTAGATACGCTGCCAAAAGTCATCAGCACTTCTAGGAAGCCATACCCAATCCTTTCACAAGCCAAAGCAACCCTTCAACAAAAGCATCCACGCCCAGAAATCCCAGATTGAAAGTGCTCCCATCCAGCCAGTGCCCAAATCGAAGACTCAATCTGCAGGTGAGAAAGGGTAAATTGTCCAACTTTACATTTGCATAACACATTATTACTTGTTGTTACCTTTGATTTTCCATCCTAGACAGGATCGAAAGGACTGGGTTTGGCGCCCAGGTCATGTTATTCGTTTGCTAACACTTGCTGCAGACATAGCCTGAAGAGACCCAGCAAGCGCAGGTTTGAAGGGCCTGGGATTCAATACCCAGGCCCTGAGTTTTATTTTGCTAACACACTTTTGTAGGTATAGCATCCCAGATCGAAGGAGACACCTTCTCTGGATCGAAGCCCCTCATAGTCCTCCTGGATCGAAGAAGGCATTTTTCCCAGGATCGAAGGGAACTCCCCTTCCCTGGATCGAAGGTTGTTCATGCCCATTTCCTAGCCCAATCGAAAGGACCATGACCCTCTCTGGATCGAAGCTTCCATTCCCTCCCTGGGTCGAAACTCCTTTTTTTCCCTTGGATCGAAGGATCCCCCCTTGTATTTTATTTTGGTTTTCATTGACATCTTTTTATCTTTTTTTAATTAACATTAAAATATAAAAACTAATAAAAACATTAGGCTAGTTTTATTTTCTATTAAATTAACTTTGTTAATTAACCTTTTAATTATTTTAACATTTTTCCAAAACTAAAATTAAATAGATTTGGATCATTTTCCCAAAATAAAATAAAACAACAAAAAGATTTTATTCTTAGGATTTTTAGAGTTTTATTTTTCAGATTCACGCGCGTTTATTTTATTGTAACTGCTTACTGGGATGTAATAGCTTAAACTAAGACCTTTTTTACTGCTTTTATTTCCCCAATTTTTGGACATGTAAATGATCCCCCTCCCCGAAGCCTTGTAATAACGTAGGATTTACAATTTCCGCACTTTAAATTCCTGTAAATATATTAACTGTTTAGATGTATGCTAACTAGGCTATGCATGACAAGATCTATCTTAACTTAAAATCAACAGTAGCTCACCATAACATGTACAAAGATAATATAAACTGAAAATTGACACACTCGCACATGCCACTCCTAGGGTACACCTCACTTGGTTGCCTCGAACATGGTCATTAAGTCTAGGATGTTTTAGAGGTCGTCCTTTTTTCCCAAGATCATAAGTTGCCTCGAAATGGTTGCCTCAATAAAAATGATCTAAGACATTAGGATTACCACTAAAGCGTCCTAACGTTGCTTTAGTGACCACACGTCCCTAAAATCGAATTGACCCGAAAAACTCCAACGACGATGCTACCTACTCCTCAATAGTGGGATAGCACTATCTAAAGGACAGTTGCACAGTTTAATTCCTTTTTGAGTAGGTAGATGTTCTTAAATACTTGCTCCTTTAAAAAACAAAACAAAACTTTTCACACTTACACTTTTCGAACAAAGTTTTCAAAACACTTCATTACACTCTTGAGGACAGAAGCAAGAGTTAAATCGAAGTTTCAAACAAAAACTCTTTTCAAAACCCACAATCACAAAGAAAAGCAAACTTTTGAAAACGTAGTGAGCAAGTACCTAAGAGCCCGTGGATAACCACGGATAGAAAGGGTGCTAACACCTTCCCTTTCTATAATCTACCTCCCGAACCCGAGAAAAATCTCGAAAAGGAATTTTTCTGTGCTTTTGTCCTTTCCTTGTTGGATAAAATAAAAGACGGTGGCGACTCTTGCTTACCGCGACACTTTGCAAAAAAAACGCAAAACGCGAACCAACATTCCAAAACAGTCAGTTCTCGTTCCCACCGATCACAGCGACACAACATGAATGTAACAACAACAACAACAAACAATAACTCAAAATAAAACAATGTTGACCATAATCCTATAACATCAACTCAACATAATTCAACTTTGGCCATAAGCCTACAACTTATACTCCAAGAATTAGAGGCATTTCAACAACATCGGTATTCCTACAACTTCACATCGTCAACAATATTGACATTACAACAACATAGTAAAATTCACAAATATAATCGAAACCCATTGCAATAACACTACAAAATTATTCAGCTATACGTCAATATTCGACTATTAGACGTTCTGCGATAGTTCCTATAATATTAACCTGCTACAATTATTATATAAGCTAGTACTGTTATAAAAAATTTCTACTACTGCTAGTGCTACTAATTAATTCTCTACTGTTGTTTTATTGCTAATATATTTCTGTCACTATTTCACAATTAACTCCTTCTGTCAACTCATTCCTACTACATGTACTATGCTTTTATACTGTTAATAGTTTTTCGACAAGGTTCCTGCAATTAGATCCTACTACTATGGATCATCTCCTACTACCATGAATTATCTCTATTATTGTTTTACTGTTAATAGCCTACAACTTGGTTTTAGCCAATCAATATAGGAACCACAACAAAATTCATCACTACCTGTAACTTCATAATTAACAACAACATCATCACAACAACTCAATAATTGTCCCTACTAAGCATTTTGACTTTGTCATCTATTAATCCTACCTGTTATATATACCAATCTACAATTTGTTTACTTTGGTAACTAACAAATAGTCTCTGCTATTATTTATTAAATCTGTTACTTATTACCATGAACTTGTTGTACCCCAATTTTTGCCCCTAAGATCTCTTCATCATACCATGTTGATTTAATCACAACAAGATCACATTAGGGCTTTTGGTTCTCCCCTATCTTTAGCTTTGCTCTTTGAGGAATCACCAAGCACCTTGACTTGTTTTCTTTTGTGATCATGAATATTTTGTCTTGATTTTTATTTTAATTTATAAAATGCAATAATGGTTTGTCTTACTTGTTAATAATGTAGGTAAAGGCAATGAGGCTTAGCAAGTTGCTCCATGAGTTCATGAGTTTATTTCCATGCCCTAGTCAATAAATCTTTAGAAGTCCAAACCTCACCATTGAAGTTGTTTTGGAAGGGATGGCATGGCATGGTTATTTTAGTTCACTACATTTCCAAGTTATCAAGATTGATTCAAAAGTGCAAGGGATTGATTGAAGAAGTTGTCATGGTTGGACAAGGCCTTGTTCCCATTGGTCACAAGTGCATATTTCTCTAAATTCTCAAGATATGGAAGTGGTTTTGGTGGCTATGAATTCTCATTTTTCATCCTCAATAACTTCTATTTACAAAGCAAGAGTGTTGGTACAAGAAGGTGGTTCAAATTTGTCAAGGTTCCTCAAAGCATTTTCTTGATCTACGAGCTAGGGTTTTGAACTTCAAAGAAGTATATCTTGCCCATCTTTTGTTATTTTTGAGTGATTACAAATACATACTTATCTTCAAAGGGTTATTAATAAATCACTTCAAAAGTTTCAAGGAGTTTTCATGTGGAAGAAACTTGATGATGAAGAAAGATTACAAGTCCTCCAGATGAACCCTCATTTTCTCATGTGTGAATTCAAATGATCATAACTTAGTCAATTTTTATCACCTTGGTCCCACTATTTTTTCATAATTATCTTGAGGATATGAACTTTACTCCTTCTTTTATGTGAAAAGTGAGAAAATGGATAGAGGATTCCCTAAGGATACAAAAGATTATAGGTTATTTCATGATTTTTTGCCAACTTCAACAATTCATAACTCTCTCAATTTTTTGAGATTTTGAATGGTTCAAGTTTCAAAGTGTCATTTAAGAGGCCTATTTCATGCCATCTTCTATGGTCAAGAGCAAATTTCAAGTGGAAGGCCATGTTTGGATGCAAAACATTATAGGTCACTTTTGAAGAAAAAATTGAAATATTTCTAAGTATGGAAAGTCAACCATTTTTCTCCAAATTTGACTCAATGCAACTTTCAGCTCAAACATCCATTTGATTTCATTATTTTTCCATTGCAAAGCTTGTAACGTCATCTTTCTAAAGCATCAAGAATCATGCCATAAGACCCATTGAGCTGAGAATGTCATTGGTTTGAACTTGGTAACTTAAAACTGAAGTTTCTTCAAAAGTCATAATTTGAAATCATTGATTTAGCTTCTAAACACTTTGTTTCTGTGCGTTATTGCTTCTAAACATGTTTAGTGAACTTCCAGAAGTGATTAGCACAGCAAAACACGCGTTTTGGGTGAGTTTTGATCAAATTAGAAGTCACACTTTTCTTGTTTGCAACTTCACACGATTTCCCTCCAAACTTCATCATTTCACACGCTTGGACATTCCATTTGATTCCTATAAATAGAGGACCATCCCTCATTCATTTTCTCAAGCTTGGATATCCAGAATCACCCTGCCAAACTTGTTCCATAACAAAAATTTCTGCAACTTCGAAATCTGTATTCAAGCCTTTTTCAATCCAATTTTTCTATCAATTTACCTTCCTTGATCTTCCCTAAAGCTAACCATATAATTACCTTCAAGAATCGTGCCCTATATTGCTCCATAGAAATCCAGTTTCAGAGCTCTGCAACTCAACTTCAATAGGTAGATTTCTCCATCAATTCTTCAAAACTTTGATATCATTGTGATGCTCTCATTGCCCTGGTTCTAGTTGCAACACTTACTTTTATCTGGAAACATGTTTTGACCATGAAATTTCAAATCCCTTTTCAAAACTTTCCTTCTAAATTGTTTGAGCTACAATTTATATAAATTTGTCAGGAATGTGTGGTTGTCTTCGTCTTGAAGAGACGAAGCGAATGGCATAGATATGAGCTTCTGATTTTACAATTTGAGAGACATGCAATTCACGTTGGATGGAGGTTGAAGATAACCAATGTGTCATCTTCCAACCAATGAAGGCGCGTCATCTGTTTTTTTTTTAAATCTGATTTAATTAATGATTCTATATTTTATTCACTGATGACCATGATATGCACAACGCGTCAGATCCCTTGGATTTGATTACTAACACGTTTTGACTCTCATCCAATGATCCACATATTTTTGACTTTATTTTTCTTTTCTGATTTTTATATTTAATTGTTTTAAATTTAAATAAAATCATAGAAAATTTATTTTTAGTCCAAAAAATCTAAAAAAATTATGAAAAATATTTTTGATTTTTTCACAATTTTATTTTGTGTTTTGATATTTTTTTTTATAAATTTTCACTTTATTTGATTTGTTTTAAATGTTTAAAAATACTTTTATGCATTTTTTAATTCTGAAAAAAATCATGGAATGACCCAATGGTATTTTGACAAATATTTATGACCTCATCCATTTTTTATTTCTCACTTTGGTATTTTTTTTAATCATTTTTGGTTTATTTTACTCATTTCTTTTAATTTTAAAAATAATTTCTGACTTTAAAAAATTACCAAAAAATTTTATAAAATTATTTTAGTCCAATTCTGATTTTTCTATTGTCTTACTTTTTATTTCTTGATTAATTTGAGCATAGTTGATATTTTTCTCTTTTTTTTCTATTTTAAAACATTTTTAAACTTTTCTTAATGTATATACTAAAATGCAATATTATTTTGTGATTATTTTCTGGCTGATCTTGAGTTGAATTTTTTATTATGAACTTTGTTAACATCATTGGATCCATGGTGTTGAGTTTAACTCCATAAAAATAGATGAATGAATTTAATAATAGTTTAATTGAAATTTAATTCAAATGTGATTTATATGTTCTTTCTAACCCCTCTTCATCTTATCCATTTCTTATTGCACCAAGTGTTATTGGAGCATGATCTCTATATCATGTCTCAAAACAAATGGTGCATAGATTGCTATTGACCGACCTCAAAATAGGTGCGACTTCTACATAAGTCCACTTACGATTGCTTAACATAGTGCTAAATTTTGTCTCGGTTCGAATAAATGATCATTCGTGGCCCAAACCTATGTTTGCAAGCCCAAGTATGTTAATTTGATCTCTTTGATCTAATAACCTTAATATTTATTGTGTGGAGACTTTGGTTCTACCAATCCTCTAATGGATCTACAACACTTTTGGTCAACGCAGATCACTTAAACATCGTTGATCATTAAATGGTACTTTTGAGGATTCCAAATGGATGATATACTTGACAAAAAGAAAATGCAACTTGTTGTGTAGAGGCTTTGGTTCTACCAATCCTCTAATGAGTTCCAAATACAAGTTTCAAGATGGGCATCCAACTAACCACTCATTATTAAATTGTTTTTACTTTATGCCTTTTATTTTTTATGCTTTATGTACCATTTACTTTAAGCATTATATTTCATGTCATTTTTATTTTGCTCACTTGAGCTTTTATTTTCTCTTCTAAGACACCTAATAGTCAACATAAACCATAAAAACCTTTAATGATACTTGGACTATTTCTATACTATCCTTGGCATTATGGAGCATTGAACTTCTTGGACTTAAGAATAGAAACCTTGGCCTATTTTGGAGATCTTGTAACCTTGATGGATATTTTGTCTGGAGTTTTGGAGGTTTACCACAAGACATTGGGTTGTTTGCTTGTTTTGTGTGCAGGTTATTGTGATTACATACTTTGTTTGTAATCTGGAATTCACCTGTATACAACTGTTACTCTGCCTAATTTTTGTGAAGACTTAATACACTTGAAGTTTGGTTCTCTCAAGAGGTCTAGTATCTTTGCTTGCTTGGTTTCAATCCAAAGAATGGGAATTCTATCTTGGCTCATAATGTCAAGTATTGGCTTCTTGTTGGTTAGATGGTTCTTATCCCTAGCTTTTACCTTATGTTTTAGGATAATCTCTTCTTCTCATCTCATCTTCTTTAATTTCAAAAATCTTCTCTCTCCTTTTGAAAACTCTTCTTACTTCTTTTAAACTTGAACCACTTTCATAATAAACTTGGACTTAAGTCATGCATTTTCAAAACCTTTTCATAAGTAAACTTCAATCAACTTAATGATACATTAACATTTTTTCTGAGAAGACTAAAAGTCAATCAATCTCATTTCAAACTCTTTTTTCACTTTGGCTTTTTATTTTAAAACCTTTCTCAAAAGATTAGACTCGTGTCAATCCTTGTAGTGATGCAAACAACTATACTTCTACAATATATAGTGAAGAGAGATATTTTCCACTTGGGTGTTGAGTGAGGCATTGTTGATTTTAAAATCTAAGCAATATCCTCCACTTTGAGATGATGAAAATCCTCCTTTCTAATGATTGTGGGTAGTAAGTATATTTTCCACACGGAGAATGACGATGTTGTTTTATCTCATAAAATTGACCAACACACTTGTGCTTTAAATTTTAATTTTTTAAAGGTGAACTATGTGTACTCTGATCCCCTATTGCACGAAAGGTAGTACATAGGCACTAAAGGTTCGCAACCGCGGCGGGTGCAAAAATCATAAAAAATATATTTCTTTTCTCACCTTCACCATCCCTTTTCATACAACATTTTATAGCTAAAATATATAGATTTTACAAAGAGGTTCCTACGGAGTACCGTAGATGTTTAGGGTGCTAATACCTTCCCTTTGCATAACCAACCCCCTTACCTTGAATCTTCCCCCCTATTTTGGGTTATTCGCTCTTTTCCCATTCCCTTAGAAACAATAAAGCGCGATGGTGATTTTTATTTTGATCTGTATAAGTCTAGTCAATCTAATGGCTTAGTCTTAAACATTTCTACCGCTACAGAAAAAAATGGCGACTCAACTGGGGAAAGATTAACCTCTTGCTGGTCCATCCCTAAGTGGGTTGAGCCTATCTTTGTTTATATTTGTATATATGTTATTGTTGTTTATGTATTATATGTTATATATATGTTTGTCTGGTTTTTCCTGGTTTTCAGGGTGCTTGGTGATTACTTATAAGTCCTATACCCGGACTTGGGCAAACTTTAAGATAGGACGGGCGGTATAGTCATGTTAACTTTGAGGGAGTAATCCCAAAAAAGGAGGCATGAGATCCCCCACTCAGTGGAGGCCCCTTTGACTGTAGTATCATTTACCGAGTAATCGAGAAGACATACCGCTTTCGACCTGGGAGCCTGCTGAAGCTGAGGACCGTAGAATACCTAACCCATCTTGGCCTTTTAGGTGTAGTGCGAAAGCTATGACGGAGTAATCTGGAAATAGTTGTCACGCGATACTACGCTCAGACGAGTTTTTCTTGAGAATATTACTAATTATCGAGTTAATCGGGAAGTTGGTAATATCTGAAGGAAGGATGTCGACTCCGGGAACCTCTAGAACCTTGTTCGGCAGGTGATAACTTTTTGACCAACACCTTATGGGTAGTGCCTTCAACCTCATGCTCGTGACGTTGAACCTATTAACCCTATATGTGTGATCTTGTGTGTGATTGTTAAATCATGCATCCATGCACTCATAAGCATCTTTTGAAGAAATTTTATTTCGAGGGACTTAAAAGTTGACCATTTGTTAATATATCAGGTATTTTTTGACCATGGATACTGGAAAAAGAAAGACTGGAAAATACATTTTCAAGGATCCCAAGATAGATGAGTTGATCAGTCTAATTCCCGAGATTAAGTGTTTTACAGATTTTCTGAAGGAGTATGGATCCATCATTCCTCTTATGAAGCTTAGAATGAAGGAGGGTATTATCTCGACCTTGGTCTAGTTCTATGATCTGATGTATCATTGCTTTACTTTTCCTGACTATCAGTTTATGCCTACACTAGAGGAGTATTCTTATCTGTTGGATTTACCTGTTGCCGATCGTGTTCCTTTTACTGGTTTGGAGGGTGAGCCAAAACCACATGAGATTGCTGCTTTAATCCATCTGGGGAAATATGAGGTAGAAGCCCATATGACTACTAAAGGATGGATTAGAGGATTACCAGCTCAGTTCTTATTGGAGAAAGCTCGTTACTTTTCTAGGATGAAGAGTACAGACGCTTTTGAGGCCATCTTTGCTCTACTTGCTTACGAGTTGTTTTTATTTCCTAATGTGGATAAGTTTGTTGACGTTATTGCTATCAGGATCTTCATGATCGGAAACCCAGTTCCTACATTGTTGGCTGATGCTTATTATTCCATTCATCTTCAGAATTCTTATCATGGGGGGATGATTATCTGTTGTAGGCCTTTGTTGTACCGATGGTTTATCTCTCATATGCCTCAGTCTGATGCTTTTTGGGATGTCAGGAAGGAACCCCGATGGGATCCTAAGATCATGGCACTTACTCACTCGGATATTGATTGGTATCATCAGGCTTATCATGATGTAGAGATTGTCGATAGTTGTGGTAGTTTCCCCAATGTACCTCTTCTTGGTACAAAGGGAGGAATTAACTACAACACTGTTCTTGCATGACGACAACTTGGTTATCTGATGAGGGATAAACCAAATAGTATTCATTTGAGTAGTTTCTTCATGAAGGAGGGATAAGACCATAAGGAAGCTAGGGAGAAGATTGCGAAGGCCTGGCGTCACATTCATAAGAAGAGTAGGAAATACTTGGGACCTATGGGGGCTGTTTCTTTGGAGCCATATCTTCAGTGGGTCTAAGCAAGAGCTATTCAGTTGAAGATGCCATATTCCCGGGAAACACCTGTGCCTGATTTGTTTGTGAAGACCACTCCTCCCTTATTGGATGATGTGGAAGAGCTACAACTTGCTTTGGTCAGGATGCAGCAGGAAAAGGATGCTTGGAAGAATAAGTGCCAAACTTTAGAGATTTCCTATAGAGCAGACTTGAAAGAGAAATATGACTTGATTGAGATCCTTGAGAGTCGAGCAGTAGAGACCATGGAGAGGAAAGGGGATTTATTTTCTCCTAAGCCTCAGTTAGATGTTAGTTGCTCACTTCCTGATTCAGGTGATTGGAAAGAGGTGGCCACCAGGTATGCAGAAGAAAACCAGAGGTTGAAGGCTCAGATTACCAAGCTTACAGGGAAGCGCCAACATAAAAGTGATCTCCGACAGCTTTACTACTTAGGGTTTTAGACTTTATGTTCATCTTGTACTTGGGATTGTTGAGACTTGTAAGCTATTTTGAAGTTATTATAATAAGAATTTTCAGTATTTCAAATGTGTTATTACTTTGATATTTGCAATGTGTCTATAAATCTTCAAGTTCCTTGAAATATTAATAATAAAAATAAATCATGTGCATTACATATCATGTATCATATTGCACATATTTCTTGCATTTGTTATGCATATCCAGGTGTCTTACCAAGCTTCTTTAATTCGTTCAGCAAGCTAACTCACCACTACAACACTCGGGCTAATTTTAGAAGGAAGATGGACAACTTAGAACAAGAGAATCGCGAGCTGCGCGAGGAGGTTTCTGCTTTGAAGGCCGGCATGGCCAATATTACTGCTCTGATGGAATCTCTAGTGGCTGCTCAGAATCAGCCACTGAGTGTTCAACCTCAACCAACAAGGGCTACTGCTGAAGCTCCAGCTGTTCATGTGTCTGCTACTCCGGTTGTTATTCAGAATTGCATGTCTCAAGGTTATCCATGGGGAATGCCAGAAAATTTTGCACCTGAAGGTTTCAATCTTGGTCCTCAAGAAGCTCTAGTTGTTTAGACTATTGTTACTCCTGCACCTCCTATGGTGCATGCTACTCACGCTGCACCTCCTTCGATGATTTTGGTTCCATTTTTTAGTGATGATGTGTGTCGTCCTTTTCCTCCACCAAGTGAAGACTTGGGTCTTTATGACATAATGGATGATTTTCAAGAGCAGTTTGACAAGATGCAGAGGGAGATGAAGGCCCTCAAGGGAAAGGAGTGATTCGGGAAGAATGTGAATGAATTATGCTTAGTCCAGAATGTTAAGATACCTATAAAGTTTAAAGTCTCGGAGTTCGAGAAGTACAACGGCAACACTTGCCCTCGTGCTCATTTGGTGATGTATGTAAGAAGAATATCTACCCATACTGATGATCAGCGTCTGCTGATTCACTTTTTTCAGGATAGTTTGACCGGTGCGGCGCTGAAGTGGTATATGAGTTTGGATAGCGTCAATATTTATACTTTCAATGACTTGGGAGAAGCATTTATCAGACAATACAAATACAATGTGGACATGGCGCCTGACCGTGATCAACTCAGGGCCATGGTCCAAAAAGACAGGGAATCATTCAAAGAATATCCACAAAGATGGCATGAGGTAGCCGCCCAAGTAATTCCTCCCATGGAAGAGAAGGAGATGACTAAGATTTTCTTGAAAACACTAGGTGCTTTCTACTATGAAAGGATTGTAGCAAGTGCGCCAAGTGACTTTACTGAAATGGTAGGCGTGGGCATCCGTTTAGAAGAGGTTGTAAGAGAGGTCCGTTTAACAAAGAGTGAAGGATCTAGAGGTGTGAAGAAGCCATCTTATGGGTTTACCAATAAGAAAGAAGGGGATGCAAATGTTGTTATGCAAGAGAGGAGGGTTAATCCTCCAAGGAGAAATTATCAGCGTCATCAGCAAGTCGCCTCAATTACTCTAGTTATTGGTGTAACTCCAACCACTGTTGCTTATTAGAGACCATCCCAGCAAGGGAATCAAGGGTATAATCAGAGAAGGGAGAGTTATGACCCTATTCCTATGAGTTATACAAAATTACTCCCAACATTAATTCAGAAGAAGTTGGTTCAGACCCGACCACCTTCCATTGTACCATCACCATTGCCTTGGTATTACAAAGCAGACCAAACATGTGTTTTTCATCAGGGAGCACCAGAGCATAATGTTGAGAATTTCTATCCTTTAAATACTGAGGTGCAGAAATTGGTGAAGTATGGTATTCTATCTTTCAAGTATGTGGGTCCTAATGTGAAAGACAATCCTATGTCCAAGCATGGAGGAGCAAATGCTATGAACATGGTGGCCGGTTGTCCAGGCAATTTATGGATTTTTGATATTCATCTGGTTAGAGGAGATTTGGTGAAAATGCATGTAGACCTCTGTGAATTTAGCTACTATACGCATGACCATTCCGGTTATGTTATTTGCAGTATAGACATACAGGGTTGCAATAAGATAAAGGCTGACTTGCAGGAGATGATGGATGAAGGCCCCATCCACATAATCAGGCCTAGGGCAGAGTATGAAGAGGAAGTGAACATGGTTTCTGGATGTCCTAGAGAGTTCAGAATCTTTGACGTGGAGTATATGAATGAGGATCTTGTACAATTGCATGCTACTTTCTGCCACATGGCTGGTTAGGTGGAACATCAGTATGGATCTTGCCGAATTTGCTGCCGAGACTCCCGAGGATGTTCAATTGTGAGGAAAGGTGTTCAGTTGTTATTGGATAATAGAACTATCAAGGTTACAAGTCAAAGGGATGATTACCATGAAGTTGATATGATTGAGGTTTTTTTGGCTGATGAAGAGTCAGATGATGAGTATGCCTCTGCAGATGAGTTCTTCTCCTTGGATGAAGATTTATTTTCCAGAGATGACTCCATAATGACTGATTGTGTTGAAGAAGGGGAAAACGTTATTGTTCCTTGTTTGGTGCACCCTCCCATTTTGAAGTTGAGTATCATAGCAAGCCGGCTATTACTCCATTGGTGATTAGTTTTCTGGGTCCTGTCCCCTACAAGTCAGATAAGGTTGTACCCTACAAATATAACACTAAAATATTGGAGAATGGTGTGGAAGTTCCCATCTAACCAATGTCCGATGTTGGAAATATTGTTGAGACTAGCAGAGTGACCCGTAGCGGTCGTGTATTTTCACCAGTTGTTCGTGGAGATGTTAGCGCTGGAAAGAAGATTGTTGAGAATGTTAAACCCAAGAAGGTTACGGGTGAATCTAGTGGAACTACGTTAGAGAAATAAGTGGATGATATTTTGAAGATAATCAAGATGAGCGACTACAAAATTGTAGATCAGCTAGTGCAGACTCCTTCATAAATATCTGTCTTGGCTTTATTGATGAACTCCTCTGCTCACAGAGAATCTTTGATGAGGGTATTGGACCAAGCTTTTGTGGAAAGTGACATGCCTGTAGACCAATTCAGCAGTATAGTAGGGAACATTACGTCATGTAATAACTTGAGTTTCTACGACGATGAATTGCCCGATGAAGGAAGGAATCACAATCTGGCCCTCCACATCTCTATGAACTACAAGAATGATTCACTATCCAATGTGCTAATTGATAATGGATCTGCATTGAATTTTATACCAAGGAGGACACTTATGAATTTGAAATATCAAGGAACGCCCATGCGCCCAAGTGGAATCATTGTGAAAGCGTTTGATGGATCAAGGAAATTTGTTATTGGTGAAGTGGACTTGCCCATTCATATAGGCCCACATTTGTTTCAGATTACTTTCCAGGTCATGGATATTGTACCCGCCTATAGCTGCTTGCTGGGACAGCCATGGATACATGAGGCAGGGGCTATCACTTCAACTTTACACCAAAAGCCGAAGTTTGTACGTGAAGGAAAAGTAGTGATCATAAATGGAGAATATGAATTATTGATATCTCATTTGTCCTCTTTCAGCATTGTGGAGGCGGATAAATCTGCTGCCGGAACCCAATTCCAAGTTGTATCTATTGATAATATAAGGGGAAATGAGAATTCCATGGTTTCACTTAAGGATGTGCAACAAATTATGCGTAATGGCCATAGTGAGGTATGGGGACAGATTATGGATCCACCTGTAAACAAGAACAGAGTTGGCTTGGGGTTCTCTTTGAAGAATGACAAAGGTAAGAGCATGAAGCTGAAGTCTGATGCAGGCAAGTATCAAGACGTCTTCCGTAGCGGGGGTTATCTTCATCCAACTGTTTCCAGGATTAATGCCATTGTGGAAGATGAAGCAGAGCTGGAAATGCCAAATTATGCGACACACGGAGTTAGGGTTCAGAACTGGATCACCATTGACGTTCCATCTTGCATACATGTTTCAAAGTAATTTTTCTTGTTAATCTTTTTTGAAAAGCTTTCACTCTGCCCAAGGTGGAAGTATTAATATTGTATGGGCTTACCTATTTGTTGTGACTTTTAAAATCAATAATAAAATTTGTCTTTGTTTCCCCAAATTGTGTCTTTATTTTTTTTCTTGGAAAATGGTAATCAGAAAAAACCTTTCAAAATAAATAATAACTGAAATTCAATCTGCATGGTCACTTATTATATGTGTCAGTTTCTAAAAATAATCATAAATCACATGTGCAGATTAATTAAAAAACCCATTGAATACAATGACCTTACACCCTCCCCCAACTTTGAATGTCCCGTGTATGGGGCCGAAGAAGAAGACTATGATGAGATTCCAGAAGAGGTCTCACGGTTGCTTGAGCGCGAGGAAAATTCCATTCAGCCATATAAAGAGCCGTTGGAAGTAATCAATTTGGGTTCAGAAGAAGATCCGAAGGAAGTCAAGATTGGAGCATTGCTGCATCTTGATATGAAGAGCAGGTTGATTGAGATATTGAAATAGTATGTGGATATTTTTTCTTGGTCTTACCAAGATATGCCTGGTCTAGATACAAATATTGTAGAGCATCATTTTCCGTTGAAGCCAGAGTGTCCGCCAATCAAACAGAAGTTGCAAAGAACTCACCCGGATATGGAAGTGAAGATCAAAGAGGAAGTTCTAAAGCAAATTAATGTCGGTTTTCTTGTGACATCAGTGTACCCTCAATGGATTGCCAATATTGTCCCAGTACCAAAGAAATACGAAAAAGTTCGCATGTGCGTAGATTACAAAGATCTAAATAAAGCTAGTCCAAAAGATGATTTTCCATTGCCACACATTGATATGTTAGTGGATAACACAACAAAATTCAAAGTATTCTCGTTCATGGATGGATTTTCTGGGTATAATCAAATAAGAATGGCTCCATAGGACATGGAAAAAACAATGTTTATCACACCCTGGGGAACATTCTGTTACAAAGTGATGCCCTTCGGGTTGAAGAACACTGGTGCAACATACCAGAGGGCTATGACAACCCTATTCCAAGATCTGATGCACAAGGAAATCGAGGTATATGTTGATGATATGATTGCTAAATCCCAGACTGAAGAAGGGCATGTAAAAGATTTGTTGAAGTTGTTTCAACATTTGAGGAAGTATCGTCTCTGCTTGAATCCAAATAAATGTACCTTCGGTGTTCGATCAGGGAAATTGTTGGGTTTCATTGTTATCCAGAAAGGAATTGAAGTTGACCCTGAAAAATTCAAAGCAATTCAAGAGATTCCAGCACCAAGAACTGAAAAGCAAGTCATAGGGTTCCTCGGGCGTTTGAATTATATTTCTAGATTCATTTCTCACATGACTGCAACGTGTGAACCGATCTTTAAGTTGTTAAAGAAATATCAAGGTTGTGTGTGGACGAATGACTACCAAAGGGAATTTGAAATTATTAAATAATGTCTTCTTGAACCTCCTATCTTGCTCCCTCCTGTTGAAGGAAGACCGTTGATTATGTATCTGACTGTGTTAGATAATTCCATGGGTTGTATTCCGGGACAACAAGATGAAACGGGGAAGAAAGAGTATGCCATTTATTATCTCAGTAAAAAGTTTATTGATTGTGAGTTGCAGTATTCCATGTTGGAAAAGACATGTTATGCTCTGGCCTGGGCGACAAAACGTTTGTGGCATAATATGTTGTATCACACTACTTGGTTGATCTCCAAAATGGATCCAATCAAGTACATTTTTGAAAAGCCTGCTCTTACTGGAAGAATTTCCCGCTGGCAGATGCTGTTATCTGAATATGATATAGAATACCGCACTCAAAAAGCTATTAAGAGCAGCGTGTTAGCATATTATCTTGCTCACCAACCAGTTGATGATTATCAGTCTGTGAAGTATGATTTTCCTGATGAGGATGTGATGTTTCTAAAAGTAAAAGACTGTGATGAACCATTGCCTGAGGAAGGTCCTGATCCCGAATCTCGTTGGAGTATGATATTTGATGGAGATGTGAATGCTTATGGTAAAGGAATTGGTGTTGTGATTGTCGCTCCACATGGATCACACATTCCTTTTACTGCAAGGTTTACATTTGATTATACTAATAATATGACAGAATAAGAGGCTTGCATCATGGGTCTCGAGGAAGCTATTGATCTCAGAATTAAAATTTTAGATGTGTATGGCGATTCAGCTTTGGTAATAAATCAGATTAAAAGAGAGTGGGATACTCTTCACCTTGGCTTGATCCCTTACAAAGATTATGATAGAAGATTGTTACCCTTCTTTAATAAAGTTGAATTCCATCACATTCCTAGAGATGAAAATCAAATGGTGGATGCTCTGGCAACTCTGGCTTCTATGTATCAAGTAAATGCTTGGAATGATATACCTCGAATTGTAGTTCGGCGACTGGATAGGTCCACTCATGTGTTTATAACAAAGGAGGTAGTAGATGAAAAACCATGGTATTATTATATCAAGCATTTTCTTCAGACTCAGGAATACCCGATTGGTGCTTTGAATAAAGATAGAAAGACATTGAGAAGATTGGCTGGGAGTTTCTTCCTTAGTGAAAATGTGTTGTACAAGAGAAATTATGACATAGTCTTGCTCAGATGCGTGGATAGACACGAAGCATACATGTTGACGCATGAGATTTATGAAGGTTCATTTGACACTCATGCCAGTGAACATTCGATGGCTAAAAAGATGCTAAGGGTAGGTTACTATTGGCTGACAATGGAATCTGATTGTTACAAATTTGCAAAGAAGTGTCATAAATGCCAGATCTATGCGGACAAGGTTCATGTGCCTCCGACACTTCTCAATGTGATCTCTTCCCCATGGCCTTTCTCTATGTGGGGTATTGACATGATTGGGATGATAGAACCCAAAGCTTCGAATGGACACCATTTTATCTTGGTAGCAATTGATTACTTCACCAAATGGGTGGAAGAAGCTTCATATGCTAATGTTACTAAGCAGGTGGTTGTGTGCTTCATTAAGAATAATCTTATATGTCAGTATGGTGTGCCGAGCAAAATTATCACTGACAATGGCTCGAATCTGAACAACAAGATGATGACAGAACTTTGTGAGGAATTCAAGATTGTCCATCACAATTCATCTCCGTACATACCAAAGATGAATGGGGTTGTTGAAGCTGCTAATAAGAATATCAAGAAGATTATCCAGAAGATGGTTGTTACTTATAAGGATTGGCATGAAATGCTCCCTTTTGCTTTGCATGGATATCAAACATATGTCCGCACTTCCACATGAGCAACCCCATTCTCCCTTGTGTACGGAATGGAAGTGGTACTCCCAATCGAGGTTGAGATTCCCTCTTTGCGAGTGATAATGGAAACCAAGTTGTCAGAGGCTGAATGGGTTCAGAACAGGTTTGACCAATTGAATTTGATCGAAGAGAAGAGAATGACAACTTTGTGTCATGGACAGTAATATCAGAAGAGAATGAAGAAAGCTTTTGATAAGAAGGTCAAGCCTCGTGAATTCAGAGAAGGCGACCTTGTGCTCAGGAAGATCATGTCTTTTAATGCTGATTCTAGGGGCAAGTGGACTCCCAATTTTGAAGGCCCATACGTTGTAAAGAAAGCCTTCTCTGGTGGTGCATTAATTCTTGAAATTATGGATGGCGAGGAGTTCCCACGTCCTATGAATGCTGATGCAGTCAAGAAATACTTCGCCTAAAGAAATAAAAGAACAACTCACCAAGTTGAAAACCCGAAAGGGAGGCTTAGGCAAAAAAGAGCGTCTCGGTAAGCCAAAAACCCGAAAGGGATGTCTAGGCAAAAATTAGAGACATAAACAGAATAAATTTCCCGCTAAGTTGAAAACGCACAAGGGCAGCTTAGGCAAAAGTTAGGGACTTTCTTGGCAAGTAACCACATCAGACAAGACTTGATCATTGAAGCAATAATCTTCTCGAATCCTCATCATACTTCAACGGAAGCTGCTGCTCAGGATTTCAAAAGTTGTTAGAGGGGATAATGGTCATTGTATCTCAATGTATATTTTCCATTATATATTACCATTTTCTGAACTTTGTAATCATCCATGGAGTCTCGTCATTCGCAGACTACCATTCTATTAATGAAATTTGAGCTTTTACCTAATTCTTTGTATTTCTTATTTTATTTAGCTTGAAAAGACTCCATTTATTATTGATAATAATTTTCAAAGCGAAAATATTAAATGACAAAATTGATCTCCAAAAAGAATTTACAATTTTCTCTTTACTTTAGAATTTGTGATGCAAGAGAAAAATAAAAGTGGTGATCCCAGGAATGGACGAACTCCAGTTGTTTTGAGAAATTTTTGTTTCCCCCGGGAAGGTTTACTCAGGATGTTTTCGCTGTATTGGGTTTGTGACTCCAGTATCCCCAGTCAAGTCTTGGTTCATTTTTTTTCTCTTTTCTGAGTTTGCATGATATGAAGACTCAATCCAAGATTTCTCCAGTGAAGGTTTCGTTTGTTTAATAGAAGTTCTTTCTTCCCACAAAAGTTGGTACAATAATTACTCTTAAAGAACACATGTCTCCGGTTTCTCTAGTGAAGAACATATATTAGTTTTCCCTTTGAGAATGTGGTGTTGACCTCCCCAATGTTAATGTCTTGATGATGGGGCATTATATGCCTTAGCAAAGTTTGTATGTTTTTCCTCCTTCAAAATGGGCCTGAATTCCCCAGTGAATATTTTGATGATTTGGTGTCCATCTGCTTTACTTGAAATTAGTTTTGCAATCCCCAGTAGAAGCGTTACATTTGAAAACATTTGTTTTCCCATTAAAAAGTCTGAGTGCTATTCCCTGGTGAAGCCTGGAGAAGGATGTTATATCTCTGTATCTGTACTGTTTTGTCGCTATGTTTTGTTTACTTCCGGATTATGTTTCTCCCCAGTGAAGTTAAGCCATGTAGTAGGATTTTTTTTCCTCAGTCGGCGCTTACTTTTTCTTGGAATGTTCATCTTAGATGTGATTTAGCCCAGTGTTGTTTGTGCCCGAGTTGGTTTTGCATGGTTACTCACATTGTTATATGTCTGTTTTGTCAGCATATGCACGATAGAACTCATACATTCAAACATACATCAAGCATAGTTAAGTTTGGAAAATCATTGCTCATTGACATTCATTAATATTTTGTGGACATATTGTCCTGTTTTGCATAATTATGTTATCCTCTCTCCAATAGAGTGTCAGTCATAAGCAGAAAGTGTATGTTCTTTCAAGTTCACTACTAAATTATCCTTCGTGGAAGATTTTTGCTTTAGCCTTCCTGCATAGCTCTTTGTCTGGATGATTTGGGTTTCCCTCTTGAGTTTATTTCTTAAAGGATGTAGTTTGGACGACTGTCTCATTCCAGTTTATTTCTGGTTTGAATCTTTGATCCTTGGCAATATTATTACTTATGATATCTGCAGACTTCGAGCCTTGGTTTGAGAATGTGCATTTATTTTGCACGAGAAGACTTTATCTCCTCAACATAAATATATTGGCATCTCCCCAGGAAGTCATATTTCTTTCCCCAGGAAGTCATATTTCTTTCCCCAGGAAGTCATATTTCATTCCCCAGAAAGTCATTTTTTACAATCCTCCATAACAGCAAGTAACAAGTCTCTTTATTTGAGAAACTTATACTTCCACGTAAAAGTCGACATTACCCTTTTTTGCTATCTTCCCTATGAGTATATATTTGCAGTTTGTTGTCAAAATTAATCCAGTGATGATAAGTCTTTTGATATCGCAGAGACAATTCATTGTGAAATCTTTGTAAGTGGTAATCTCTTTATTTGAGACAACTTATATTTTACCCTTTCCAGACAGAATGCCTTGGTTAAAGAAGAAGTTGAGACCCGTTCTAGGTGAAATGCCATAATTTTGGGGGAAACTTGTTATCTTTTTGCTACCTTCAGTGAATGTTGGTGGTTCATCGTCAGTGAACGGAGGTTCTATCTTTCTACCTTCAGTGAAAGTTGGTAGGTCACTTTCAGGGAAAGTTGGTGATTGTTATCTTTTTTCTACCTTCAGTGAACGTTGGTAGTTCATCGTTAGTGAACGGCGGTGCTATGATATATTCTCTTTCTACCTTCAGTGAAAGTTAGTAGGTCACCTTCAGTGAAAGTTGGTGATTGTTATCTTTTTTCTACCTTCAGTGAATGTTGGTAGTTCATCGTCACTGAACGGTAGTGCTATGATATATTCTCTTTCTACCTTCAGTGAAAGTTGGTAGGTCATTGTGATACGGTGGCAGAACCGACTGTTATATTGGTTTGCGTTTTTTGTTCGCAAATGTTGCGGTAAGCAAGAGTCTCTACCGACTTTTATTTAATCCAACAAAGGAAAAGGAATAGAAAAAACCTTTTTCGAGATGTTTCTGAGTAAGGGGTAGATTATAGAAAGGGAAGGTGTTAGCACCCTTTCTATCTGTGGTTTTCCACGGGCTCTTAGGTATTTGCTCATTTTGAAATTGCTTGTGTGTGTTTTAAAATTTTTTTGTTTAACTTCGTGATAACCCTTGTATCTATCCTCAAGAGTGTGACGAAGTTGTTTTTGAAAACTGTTGTGAAAGTGTTTATGAAAAAGAGTTTTTATTGTTTTGAGCAAGTACTTAAGAGTTTCTACCTACTTGAAAAAGATTGTTCATTTTCTCGTTTCCTTTAGACAATGCTATCCTACTATTAGTGAGTAGGTAGCCCTATCGTTGGATGTTGAGGGACTATCGAAAGGGACGCTATGGTCATCGAAGGCAACATGTAAAGATATCTTAGCATTCGAAGGGACTGCCATCATATAGGCAACATCGAGGGACAAGATCATTTCTCATAGGAAACTCGAGGGACGTTAGGGACCATGATCTTTATGATGACTTTAGAATTAAGGGTCTTTACTAAGACATCCCTACGTTCGAGAGACATGACCATTATTTTCCGAGGCAACCAAGTGAGGTATACCCTAAGGGTGCATATGTGCAAGGTGTGTTATGTTCAGTTATTTTAGTCTTGTGTTAAGTTTGCTAATGTTTGATTATTCTTGCCATACAATCCTATTAGTCAAACATCTAGCAGGTAATAATTGCAGTAATTTAAAAGTGCAGAAATATAAAACCTTGCTATTACAAGGCTTCGGGGAGGGGGATTATGTACATATCCAAAACTAGGGAAAAAATAAATAAAAGCGGTAAAGGTCCTACTAATCATCTATTACATCCCAATATACAATTACAATAATAAAAGGAAGTGCGAAAGAATAATAACGCACAAATTTGAATAGACGTCTAAAAACCCTAAGATATAAAAAATCTTTTTGTTGTTTTTTGTTTTAATTTATGAAAATGCTTTAAGTTAAAAAAAATTGATCTAGATCTATATTTTAAAAAAAGTTAATTATTAAAGAAATATGAAATTTAAATAAAAGAAATTAATTCTATGTTTTTGGTATTTTTGTTACAAAAAGGAAAATGAATTAAAATGAAATTAAACCTAAGTTCTATTAATTTTAATTTTTTTTTAAAAAGTTAAAGTGATTAGTTAATTAATTTACCAAAATTAAAATTTAATTAAGAAAAATCCTAAATATATTTTTATGTGATTTTTATGTTTGTTTATTGATTAAAATAAAAAAAAAGGGATTAAAAGAAATAAATGAAATGAATAAAACAAGAAAATAAAGATGGGCTTAGTAGCAAAAGTAAACAGGGGGTGCAATCATCAGAAATCCCTAGGCTCAAATCTTCGAAAGCTTCATGCCCTAACCATGGTGTTTTCAGATTCTTGTGTGGATCCTCTGATTCAACCATCCATAACTGTTCTATATAAACTCAAACAACCGTTATCATGCAATAAAATGTGATTAAAAATAGAGATTCGAAGTTCAAAATTTTACCAAATCGGTGTTGTCAAATGGGGGCATGCTAGGCGTGTGATGGATTGCTCTTGGGCCTTGTAAGACTCCTGAGGACTTCAAGAGGATGGTTTTGGGCTTGATCTCAATCGAGAGAGACTAGAACCTCGAGATATGACTTGCACCAATTCTTTGAATTCTGGAGAACTTTTTGAAGAGCTTTCTAGAGAGGAATTTCGTGTGTTTCAAGCTTGTATGGCTCTATATTTATAGAGGAGAATGAGGAGAAAAGAAAGCATGGAAATAATCTCCCTCATAATGTTGTGTTTTAAGACCATGATCAAAATTTGAAAAAATGCCATATTTGATGATTTTATGCCATTTTCACATGTGGATGAACCTGGACATATTTAAAGGGTTATTGCACGAAATCAATTGACATAAACCAGCATAAAACTTGCCCAAAATGGATTCACATCAAAATTTACATTATTTCTATGATTTATTTATTTAATTCTGAATTTTAATGAATAAAATATCAAAATAAATAGCATACATAGTAGAAAAATGTATGGGTGGGCTTAGAGGTCGTGGACCATGTTATGAATGAGTTTCAAACTTGAAAAGATAGGCCCATTTGGAAAAAATTCAAGTTTGGTCAATATTTGCTTCATGTATTTTTTTCAAAAATTGGCCAACTTTAACAATGCATATCTCTCTCAATTTTAACCCTATGAGGGTGTTCTTGGACTTTTTAGAAAGCTTAGGATGTCCTATAAGCAACCTCTTTGGTTTCATCTCAATTGGATCTTCCATGTTCATGTAAGAGGCTTTGGCCCAAAAGGTATTTTTATTGACTTTTGAAAAGGACTTATAATGTCTGAATTTATATCTTTTCATGAGTGCATTGTTTGAACTTTAGGGCTGCAGATGAGTTGTAGGGAATTGCATCCTCTTCAAAATGAGCCTTGGATGGGAAATTTCTGATAAAGTATGAGAGAGTTATGCCTGGTCAAAGTTTGGTTGACTTTTCCTATAGAAACCCTAATTTAGCAACTTTTGAGTTTGATGAATTTGGGGAATTCCTTGAGGAATCATGATCAACCCTTGATCAAATGATGGACATCACTTCAAAATGTTGATGTTGACCAAAAATCTTGAAGTTTGACTGTAGGTGGGTCACAGTTGACTTTTGACCTAGCACAGTTGATTTTTTGGCATTTGAGCAATTGACTGAGCAAACTTCTTGTGCAAGGCATGAAACTTGGCATGGATGATATTGAGAGCATATTAGGGAAATGGAAATCATTTGGGACCCTTGGAGCTCAGACATCTTGATGAAAATGGAAACCCTAGTTTGAGGCTCCTTGCCTTAGGAGGAGGATTTGTCTGGTCAATCCTTGGGAATCCTTGAGCAAGTTGAGGATTTCAATGAGCATATGTTGAGTAAAATGAGAGGGAAAATTTTGGGGCACAACAACTGCCCCTGTTCAATCTTCTTAAACCTGAGGATGTAGATTGGCTAGTCCGCCTTTCGTGATCTGAAGGTAGAAGATGATTGAACACTAGAGTGCCCAGAAATTTGCACTCGCATGAAGTAATACTGATTGGTGATATAGGGAATGGGCTTACATATTCCATTTGGAAGTTGACAGAGAATCTTCGGAGATGGGCTTAAAGATGCCATCCAGAAAAGATATTGGTTGCATAAGAGATTCCTTTGCGAGAATTCCTGTACCTGCCATTGAGGAGGACTTCGCCGGGGAATGTTGATTTATGTCCTGGGAAATAGAGTATAGGAGCTTCAGTTATCCATTACTCTATTGGGGAACTAACTCCTGATTGAGGAAGTGGAAGTAAACTGCATATCTGGTCAGGTCCAGGCTGTACAACGACTTACTGGGGAAATATGAAATCAACCGTAACTGGTTGGGTCTAGGTCTTACAATGTTGTAAACTGTTGTCCAGAGATAAGAGAGAAGGAACCTGGATAGTAGGGTTGCTTCGAAATGAAATCCTGGATAGTAGGGCTATGAGAAGGAACTTGGGTTGTAGGGTTACTTCGAGATGAAAGCCTGGATAATAGGGCTTATAGGAGGGAACCTGGATAGTAGGGTTACTTTGGAATGAAAACCTGGATAGTAGGGCTATGGAAAGGAACATGGATAGTAGGGTTGCTTCGAGACGAAATCCTGGATAGTAGGGCTATGGGAAGGAACCTGGATAGTAGGGTTACTTCGAGATGAAAGCCTGGATAGTAGGGCTTATGGGAAGGAACCTGGATAGTAGGATTACTTCAGAATGAAAGCCTGGATAGTAGGGCTATGGGAAGGAACCTGGATAGTAGGGTTACTTCGAGATGAAAGTCTGGATAGTAGGGCTATGGGAAGGAACCTGGATAGTAGGGTTACTTCGAGATGAAAGCCTGGATAGTAGGGCTATGGGAAGGAACCTGGATAGTAGGGTTACTTTGAGATGAAAGCCAGGATAGTAGGGCTATGGGAAGGAACATGTATAGTAGGGTTACTTCGAGATGAAATCCTGGATAGTAGGGCTATGGGAAGGAACATGGATAGTAGGGTTACTTCGAGATGAAAGCCTGGATAGTAGGGCTTATGGGAAGAAACCTGGATAGTAGGGTTACTTCGAGATGAAAGCCTGGATGGTATGGCTTATGGGAAGGAACCTGGATAGTAGGGTGTTTTACCCCAAAAATTTTCCTCTCATTTATCAAGATTTTTCTCACAAGATTTCTTGAACTCAAGAAAAGATTAGGGTTTGGTTAGCTCAAGACATCTCATCTTGCACTGATAACTCAAAATTAGGGTTTGAGTTTGCACAAGGATTTTTGGACCATCAATGCTTCATGTGACTTTCATACACCATTTTGGACCCCTAAGATTGTTCATGTTAAGTTTCAAGTCTTGAACCATATTTTTGATCAGTCAATTGGACAGTTGACCTAAAAATCAGCTGTATTGGGGAAAAAGTCAACCATGGCCAATTTACAGTCAAACTTTATAATTTTTGATCCACATCAACATTTTAGACTCATATGTACCATTTTATCAAGTTTGGATCACAACTCCTCAAGAAATTTGATCAAATCATCAAAAGGGCAAAATGGTCAAAATTAGGGTTTTGGTTGAGAAAAGGCAATTTCTGATTTTTAACCTAGCCAATGACCAATTGAGTTCAAGCATGATTTCAAGGGTTCAATGGCATCATCTTGACCTAATTACATAGTTCAAAAGATCTCAAGTTCATTGGATTGACAAATGAATTTTGCAGTCAACTAATCAAAAGTCATCTGTGTACTGAAAATTCAAACTTTGACTTTTTGGTCAAAATCAAGTGCCAAGGGTCATAATTCATCAAGATATGTCAAAATATGAAACTTGTTCACCAAGAAAACCAATTTTGAAAATTAGGGTTTTAAATTTGAAAATTTTCATAACTTAGAATTTTTCTAAGTATAAAATTTTTCTTATTTTTTCCCAACTTTTCACCACTTTTTCACCATGATGCATTTTGATTCAAATAAAACTTCCAACATGAAAGTTGTAGTAATCCATGAAATCTACAACTTTTCTTAACAAAATTTTCCCAAAAGATTCTTGGATCTCAAGTTATGAATTTGTGAATATAGGTCAATGAACTAAATAACTTAGTGAAATTTTGCCCTAATTTAGGCAGGTTTTTGACCCAACTTCATGTACATTTTTCACCTAGTTCCAAGAGGTATATCAAGATGAATTTCAAAGATGGATTATAGATCACATTGCAAGATTTCCAAAATGTCCAAGAACTCTCCAAGATCATTTTGGGTTAGAGAGAATCGAAGAGGAGAAGTTGGCATTTTATCACTTTTGTTCATGCCATTTTCACAAAGTATCAAGTTGCAAATCAGATTTTTGATGTTTGAATCTTGCTTTACAGGTCCTAAACTCACTCTACACTCCATAATTAAATGCAAACTCAGAAGCTAAAGGCATTATTTTTGCTTTTGGAGCTTTGTACAAGAGATAATTCCATTTTTGGCCAAAAGTTCACAATGCCATTTTCATAAAGTGCAACTTTTGCAACTTTGTCAATCTTGAGCCTTGGACCTGTCCCTTTGGTGCAAGCAATTCATACAGGTCTTAAGCAATTTTTACAAGCTCTTTGCATCCCTCAAGCTAGCCAGTACAAGCATGTAGCATTGGTCACTTCACTTTGCTTAAAATGCAAGAAAGGTTGCCAAAAGGTCAGAACTTGTACAGCTAGTAAGGAGTGGACTTTGTATCATTTCTTTACAAATATACAAAGTTGTGGCAAGGCTTAGCACGATGGCATTGAAGTTAAAACTCCCCAAAACTCAAACACTAAAATTCTGTCCAAACACAGTATTTCTGCAAAACCAAAGCCAACTAATTTTTGGCTCGTGCGTTTTGTATTTTAACACTTGAAACACTTCATACCCATCATACCAAAGCAATATCAGCCATCACCCTGGTTCTGTAACCCCTGTTTCATCCTTTGTCATTTTCAATCTTGAAGCTTGCAGCTTGACTTGTGCAGAGAGATCCATCCATCCTCAAGGCAAAGTAAGCATTGGATTAGCTCCGGGGAAGTTCAAGGAAGCTCAAACAATCATCAGGCCTCCATTAAAGTCCCTACATTGCTCTATCCATATCCCGCTGAAGGAGGTATATTTCTTAAACTCTATCTCTCTGAATAGGCATCTTCAAGCCACAATTTGTGAAGAAAAAATGTAGCCCTTATCATGACAAAGCTGTATATATGCATACTTTTCATTTATATTAATTGTGCTGTGAGAATTTGAAGCTTGGAGTTCCTGAATTTTTTAGGTCACAAATTAGGGGTTCCAAAATTCTCCTTGATCTTTTAGAGTTAGGTTACATAATTTATATGGTTGAAATCGTGAGATCAAATGCCACATATTTCATGTTATAAGTTTTTGTTTTTGTGCAAGCATCTGAAAGTTACAGGTTTGAAAAATGGCGCGCGAAAGAGATGACCAAGGACAGGGACGAAGCAGTGTTCTGGGCTTTTTTTGGTGCCTGGCCTTTTTGGTTTTACTATTTGCACCCCCTGACTTGTTATTTGCACCCCCTGGCTAATTTTTATATTTTTCATATTTTCTTTCATATTTTCATATTTATTACTTTTGATTATTTTTTCTGAATATTAAAAAACCCCAAAAATAATTTCTTTATTTTTGCAATTTTATTTTATTATTTTTTTTTCACATGAAAAATAGTTTAATTTAATAAATAGAATTTATTTTCTTAAATAGTTTGTAAATACAATTAAAAATACTTAAACATTTTTTATTTTATTTTATTATTTATACACATAAAATATTTATTTTCTATACATACTTAATTTTTAATATAATATTATTCATTATTTTCTTATACAAAAAAAGGACAAAATATTAATATGAAACATTATTTTCTTTTAATTAAAAAACTAGGGTTTTCATCCCTTCCAAAAATAAATATTTTTTTTTCCTTTTTCTAGGGTTCAAATAAATTACTTTCTCAAACCAAAAACTAATACATAAAACATTTTTTTACATAAATACATTGCACTGCATTTTAAATATTTGTATATTTATTTAATTCGCGCAATATTCGATTGGGTTGTAATAATATTTTTAGGTTTATATTTGTGCAAAAATCCCCATTCAAAACTTGTATCCCCCTCCCATAATAATTGGTGTAATAGCTTAGTTTATTTTACGCAATTTATTGCTTTATATACCATGATTAGTAAACTAGGGTTTGCATGACAAGAACAAAAAAAAAGCAAAATAGAAAACCCTAAATGCAAGACAAAAAGCATGAAAATAACACACATTGCACACAAGCACCCTTAGGGTTTCTCCCACTTGGTTGCCTAAAATAAAATGTCCATGTTACGCATGTGAAGTATCTTGGCAAAACAAAACAAATATAAGATCATAGTCCCTCGATGACGCTATTCAAGGTTGCCTAAAACAAAATGATCTTAGTCCCTCAAAAATTGCTAAGATACTTGGCAATATTGCTATCATGGTCATACGATGACCCACGCCCATCCCGTTTACATCCAAAGATAGGGTTGCTTACCAAATCAATGGTAAGTCAACAATGTCAAAGGAATAAAAATGCACAAGAAAGACATTTGAGTAGGTATATAGCTTCTAGTTACTTGTTCCATTTCAACACAATCCTTGCTATTTTCAAAAACAAACACAAACACATTTCAAAACATCTTTCAAAACATTGAAAACATTTTCAAAAGACAAACATCTTTGTATACATTCTTACAAACGAGAATCATTACAAAGATTGCCTAAACAATGGCCCCTTTTCAAAATACTTTCAAAACCACACCAAGTACCATTTCAAACAAAACAAAGCAAAGCAAGTGATCTAAACAAGTAACTAAGAGCCCATGGAAAACCATGGATGAAAAGGGTGCTAGCACCTTCCCTTTTCATAATCTACCCCTTGAACTCAAGAAAACATCTCAAAGGTCTTTCTTGTGTTTTTTTACCTTTCCTTTTGGATAAAAGAAAAGTCGGTGGCGACTCTTGCTAACCGCAACATTTGCTAACACAAATGTAAAACCTTAAGTCAGTTCTCCCACTGTATCATATAGGGTTACTTCGGAATGAAAGCCTAGATAGTAGGGCTATGGGAAGGAACATGGATAGTAGGGTTACTTCAAGATGAGAGCCTGAATAGTAGGGCTATGGGAAGGAACCTGGATAATAGAGTTACTTCGAGATGAAAGCCTGGGTAGTAGGGCTTATGCGAAGGAACCTGGATAGTAGGGTTACTTCGAGATGAGAGCCTGGATAGTAGGGCTTATGGGAAGGAACCTGGATAGTAGGGTTACTTCGAGATGAAAGCCTGGATGGTAGGGCTTATGGGAAGGAACCTGGATAGTAGGGTTACTTCGAGATGAAAGCCTGGATAGTAGGGCTATGGGAAGGAACCTGGATAGTAGGGTTACTTCGAGATGAAAGCCTGGATAGTAGGGTTATGGGAAGGAACCTGGATAGTAGAGTTACTTCGAGATGAACACCTGGATAGTAGGGCTATGGGAAGGAACCTGTATAATAGGGTTACTTCGAGATGAAAGCCTAGATAGTAGGGCTTATGGGAAGGAACCTGGATAGTAGGGTTACTTCGAGATGAAAGCCTGTATACTAGGTCTTATGGGAAGGAACCTGGATAGTAGGGTTACTTCAGAATGAAAGCCTGGATAGTAGGGATATTGGAAGGAACCTGGATAGTAGGGTTACCTCATGGAGAGTTTGGGTAAAACTGCACCTGAACCGAGAAGGAACCTAGGTTAGGTTGCTTCGTGAGGAGTTTGGGTAAAACTGCATCTGAACTGAGAAGGAACCTAGGCAAGGTTGCTTTGCGAGGAGTTTGGCTAAAACTACATCTGATCCGAGAAGGAACCTAGGTAAGGTTGCTTCGTGAGGAGTTTGGGTAAAACTGCATCTGAACCGAGAAGGAACATAGGTAAGGTTGCTTCGTGAGGAGTTTGGGTAAAACTGCATCTGAACCGAGAAGGAACCTGGGTAAGGTTGCTTCATGACAAGTTTGGGTAAAACTTCAGAAGGAACCTGGGTAAGGTTATTTCGGGATAAGTCCATGTAAAACTTCAGAAGGAACCTGGGTAAGGTTACTTAGGGCTAAGTCTGTGTAAAACTTCAGGAGGAACCTGGGTAAGGTTACTTTGGGATAAGTCCGTGTAGGCTATGGGAAGCAACTTGGATTGTAGGATTACTTTGCGATGAGTTCGTGTGAAACTTTATTTGGAAATGTATGAGAAGGGACCCGTGTAAGATTTTCAGGATAAACCCATGTGAAGTTGCATTTAGGAGAAACCCGTGTAAGATTGCTTTGTGACGAACCCATGTAAAGCTGCATTTGGTCGCGTAGATAATTACTCTGTTTTAGTTTCAGGAACTAATCTTGGACCTGCAAGAAATTGTTGATGATAACCACCTTTCCTGAAAAGGTACATGATTAATTGTATGTGATGCATGAAAGGCATTGTATGATGATGTTCTCAAAATAAATGAGATTATGCTGTATGCAATATGTATGCGCACGTCATGATGTATGAACATGAAATGCTATTGTGACATATCTGAGTCTGGGAAAATAAATCCCTGACCGCTGTTGGAGAGTACTAGAAATTGAGTTCTTGACCGTCATAGAAAAAGTGGTTATTCTACTTCCGCTGGAGATGGTGAACCGGAGATGACTACGATGGGGATTTAGCCCTTGTCTACGGACATTCTACCGGGGGAGAGACTCTGCTTGAGAATAAATTTGCGGGGGAATAACTCTATTGGGGATGAGTTTCCGTATAAACTCTGCTCGGGAGAAAACTATATGAGCCGCTTGCGATTACAAAATTCGGCTGAGGAACATAGACGTCGGCTCTTTGAAGGAACTTTACTGGGGAAAGTAGCTCCTGTTTGGGGAAGCCGAGATCAAAACCTTTGGTTCTCTACTTTGTGGGGAGTGTAGATGTCACAGGGTCGTATGCTGAGGATACGATAATGAATTTACATCAGGACTTTTCTGCCTCTGTACCTGCTAGAGAAAGTACCTGCAGAGGCTTTGTGGATAGATTGAGTGTTATCCTAACTCATGAGGTGTTTGGTAACTTCCGATCAAAATGATAAGTCTTCTACCGATATTCAAGTGACAAGATGACGGGACATAGTCGTATGCTTTAATCCCTAACATTTTCCTGGACTGTCTTTTCAGATTTTCAGTCCACCGGGATACCCTTTTTTGCCCAAGCTGCCTTTTTAGGTTTTCAACTTGTCGGGTGTACACATTTTTTTAATCTTTATCCCTAATTTTTGCCTAGGCCATTCAACCTAGGGGGTCTTAAATCATGAGTAGTATCTTTCGACTATGTCCACGTTCACCGGGTACAGATAATTGCCACTGTCCATAGTAGTGTTGTGGGACTGTCATGAATGTTTTCTTGATGGCACATGATTCGTGGCTGGAATGCATGCGTAATGCCCCAAGTGATTCAGATGGAGATCTGCCCCTGGCTATTTGGCGTTGTTGGAGAGACTGCCCCAAGTGTGTTAGACATCATGTCTTGCCCCTTGCTTATAGAAGACCTATTGTTGGAAGTGTCTTTCCTACTGAGGTGATTCTGTCCATTGAGAGAATGTCTGTTCATTGAATATCCATTGTGCGGATTTCTCTACGGTCAAACAATTAGTCATATGCAAACAATGTCATTTAAAGAATGCAAAACTCATATCCGTCTTGAATTTTTTTTTTTTGAAAATGTGTTTTGTGTAGTAAAACAAAATTTGCAAGTAGGTGATATCAACTCGGGATTCGTAACAAGTCCTACAAGAGTCAGGATACCTTTGTAACAGTATGCTCTCAAACTAACTCGTGCTTCAGCTAGGACTTTTAAGGGTTATAACGTGGTCTGGTTCACGGTTTAAGAAACAAAGGATAAAGTCTCAAAATTTATTTATACCCACCCGTTCGTCATGATGTCCTTCAGTCCTATGCTCAATTAATTATGTGTTTAAATCCCAGTTGGGTCCTGAAGTACTGTCCTTGATGTTCCAGTAATGGTTCAGATACTGAAAGTTTATTTTGAATAGGCAGTCATTTTTGTAATCTTTTTTGTCGAGGATTTGTAGGACCTCTTTTTTTTATATATTTTATTATCCCTGTCTTTTGCCTGAACTGTTTCTTTTGTGATTACAGTCAGCGGGATGCCCCAGTTTTTTTCTTAAGTCACCTTCATAGGTTTTGACTTAATGGGCTTTTATTTTGAGAGATAATGTCTTCCTGTCTTGATGATTATGCGAAACTATCACCATCTTCTGTTTTGGAAGGACGTCTTCGATGCCATTCATTGTGTACGAAGCGGAAGATCGCGACTGAATGCACTCCTGAATTAACTGAGAAAACTACTCTGCCCCAGGTTATGATTAAGGGTTTTAATTTGTGTGAAAGAAAGACTCCTACTTCTTTGGCTCAAAGGGGTTGACTAGGGATTATCTTCCTTATAACTCCATTGTTTGAGATTTGAAACAATACTTGTACATCGTCAGCGGGGTCTGTTCAAAAGCATACTATAGAGATTGTGGTATCATTTTCGTCATCCTCCCTCTAAGGCTTAGAGCTCTTAATCAAGAGTTAAATATCATGAAAAGGAAGTATAAAGCAGTTTAAGCATAGTGAAAACAGATTAATTCAAGACAAACATGTGTAATGCATTAATGAAATAACAAAGTTTTGACATGACAATAATTGTTCGAATAAGAAAAGAAAATAAAACTTGAGAATTAAATGAACAAAAATGCTTTCAATCCTAGCCATGTTTTAGAAGGGGAGCAGTAATCCCGTTGGAAGTCTCAGGCGGGTAGAATTTGATCTCCTTGGGGTCAATCATGTTCTGAATCTTATATTTCAGCGCCCAACAATCGTTAGTATCGTGCCCCGGGCTGTCAGAATGATAAGCACACCTTGCATCCAGATTGTAGTTAGGAGAGGAAGTCTTAGGGTTAGGATGAAGGTTTATCACCATAATTAGATTCATCTTCAATATGTGTTGCAATGCTTGTGACAATGGCGTGTTGATTTGTGTGAACTGCCTTTGAGGTCTTTCCACCCTTGGTTTATTGTTTCGTTGTTGTGGTCGTTGTGCGTGTGTCGAATTAGAGATCAGCACTGCCCCCACAGATTGGTGGTAGTCTGCCTTGCTATGCCCCTTCTGGTCGTGCACAACATTGGCTTCCCTCTTGCCACCAAATGACTTCTTCTCTGTACTTGAAGAGGTATTTTTCTGGATCTTGCCACTCCGGATCCCAGCTTCTACTCTTTCTCTAGTCAATATCAGCTCAGTGAAACCAGCTGAGGAGCTACCAATCAAGTGATTGAAGAACAGACCAGACAGCGTACCAAGGAACATATCCACCAACTCCCTATCAGACAAAGGGGGTTGGAATCTCCCTGCCAGATCTCTCCACTTCTGCGCATAGTCCTTGAAACCTTCGCTTGCACCCATGGACATACTCTGGAGTTGAGTACGGGTAGGGGCAAGGTCAGCGTTATATTGATACTGCTTGTAAAAAGCAGCAGCCAGATCTTCCCAGTTATGGACATTGGTTCCCTCCAGTTGATAGAACCACTCAAGTTGAGTCCCAGACAGATTGTCCTGAAAGAAATGGACCCACAAGTTCCTATCAGCAGTGTGAGGCTGAATCTTCCTCACATAGGAATGAAGATGAAGCTTAGGACAAGACATCCCATCATACTTCGCAAATATCCGAGCCTATAACTTCTGTGGGATGACTAACCTTGATATTAAACCCAACTCTTCGAAATCCAGCCTTGGTATTCTTTGAATCTCCATCGCGCTCATACGATCCTCTAACTTTTTGTACCTATCCTCAGCCGGGGGATACTGTTCATCGTTGTAGTCAAATTCATCCTCGGAAACTCTCGGACTAGGGTCTTCCCCCTTTGTGTCGCCCTCTTGGTTCTCCCCTTCTTTGGATGAAGAGGTCAGATCAACCGTTTGCTTCAACGGTCCCCTAAATCTTCTGCCCAGATTTAGGACACCGACAGTCTTCTTCTTCTTCTTCTTCTTCTTCTTCTTCTTTTTCTCCTTCAGAATAAGGGCCTTCAGATCTTCCTACCCCTTAGCTAAGGCTATGAATATTTGTTGAAATTGGGCATTTTGTGCCTGTAGATCCTTGATGCTTTGTTCAGAAGACATTACTGCTGAAATAAACAGCGAAGTAGATGAGAAACCTAGTATGGTACCTGTTATACAATTATGTGTATGACATATGTATCCAATGTTTTCAAGGATCTCACGGGGTAAACAAGAAATGTCAAAGTTGAAATTTTGCAGATTTGATTGAAGAACTTTGTATCGTTGAGAGTCCTTCTACAAGAGTCAAGCTTACCATATCAAGTGGGTCATAGCCCTTGACTCAAGTTGTCGTGTTTTGATCTTCTGACGACATTGGCTATAGGAAAATAAATCCCCTTGCCCCTTGGTAGACGTTTGGTTCATCATAACCTGCACCACAGGCCCTCGAGATCCTTGAAATTGTTAGTATGATATGTCATGTTATGATGCTATGATGTGTATGCTATGCATCAAGCAAGAATTCAGGGTAAGAAACCAATTTATTAGATTTATACAAACAAGGTCCTGCAAGGAATACAAACAAAGCCCTGCAAGGAGTTCAAATTGTTAGGCAAAGAAAGCAAACAAGTTACACAAGTAGCCTTAGGTTTAAAGCCTGCATGAGTTTTAAGGTCATACCCTTTTGAAGCTGGATTGGTTCAACATGTCCTATAAATAGTATCCGGGTTCTAAGGGATCTCAATATCACTGATCTTTCCTCCAAGCTTCATTCAATAGGCGATTGACTCGCAACCAAACAAAACTCAGGAGTCAAACCTCAATGAGTGTAGCATCGAGTATCTATCGACCTTAAGAATACACCAAAGCCGACCATCTCACTACGTCCTACTGACCAAGTTGTGTAATTAAAGGTTCTAAGGTCAGTTGATGCTTTATGACACCACGCAGCGGCCTCGTACTCTCCTTGATTGACTCAAGGGTTACTGGTACCAACCAAAGTGTCACATCAATGTAGCTACTGCTTCAACTGTGTCGGTATACCCCATATAATTCCCTCACAATTTAGTGCTACTTACCTAAAAGGTGTCCTCAGATCTGGGTGTAGGATCTACATAACCCCAACAAAACCCTTGAATATAAGCAGGCAAAGCAAAACAAGAAAGCAATTTTAGAAATGACCTAGATCCTAAGGTATACCCCACTTATTAACTCCCCAACAGAGTCGCTAGTTCTGTGATACGGTAGAAGAGCCGACTGTTATACTGGTTTGCGTTTTTGTTTGCAAATGTTGCGGTAAGCAAGAGTCACCACCGAATTTTCTTTCATCCAACAAAGGAAAAGGAAAAGGAAAAGGAAAAAGAACAGAAAAAACCTTTTTCGAGTTGTTTCTGAGTACGGGGGGTAGATTATAGAAAGGGAAGGTGTTAGCACCCTTTCTATTAGTGGTTTTCCATGGGCTCTTAGGTACTTGCTCATTTTGAAATTGCTTGTGTATGTTTTGAAAAGTTTTTGTTTAACTTCGTGATAAACCTTGTATCTGTCCTCAAGAGTGTGACGAAGTTGTTTTTGAAAACTGTTTTGAAAGTGTTTGTGAAAAAGAGTTTTTATTGTTTTGAGCAAGTACTTAAGAGTTTCTACCTACTCGGAAAAGATTGTTCATTTTTTCATTTCCTTTAGACAGCGCTATCATACTATTAGTGAGTAGGTAGCCCTATCGTTGGATGTTGAGGGACTATCGAAAGGGATGCTATGGTCATCGAAGGCAACATGTAAAAATATCTTAGCATTCGAATGGATTGTCATCATATAGGCAACATCGAGGGACAAAATTATTTCTCGTAGGAAACTCGAGGAACGTTAGGGACCATGATCTTTATGATGACTTTAGAATTAAGGGTATTTGCTAAGACATCCCTACGTTCGAGGGACATGACCATTATTTTCCGAGGCAAGCAAGTGAGGTATACCCTAAGGGTGCATATGTGCAAGGTGTGTTATGTTCAGTTATTTTAGTCTTGTGTTAAGTTTGCTAATGTTTGATTATTCTTACCATATAATCCTATTAGTCATACATCTAGCAATTAATAATTGCAGTAATTTAAAAGTGCAGAAATATAAAACCTAGCTATTACAAGGCTTCGGGGAGGGGGATTATGTACATATCCAAAACTGGGGGAAAAAATAAATAAAAGCGGTAAAGGTCCTACTAATCATCTATTACATCCCAATATACAATTACAATAATAAAAGGAAGTGCGGAAGAATAATAACGTGCAAATTTGAAAAGACGTCTGAAAATCCTAAGATATAAAAAATATTTTTGTTGTTTTTTGTTTTAATTTATGAAAATGGTTTAAGTTAAAAAAAATTGATCTAGATCTATATTTAAAAAAAGTTAATTATTAAAAAAACATGAAATTTAAATAAAAGAAATTAATTCTATGTTTTTGGTTTTTTTGTTACGAAAAGGAAAATGAATTAAAATGAAATTAAACCTAAGTTCTATTAATTTTAATTTTAAAAAAAAGTTAAAGTGATTAGTTAATTAATTTACCAAAATTAAAATTTAATTAAGAAAAATCCTAAACCTATTTTTATATGATTTTTATATTTGTTTATTGATTAAAATAAAAAAATGGATTAAAAGAAATAAATGAAATGAATAAAACAAGAAAATAAAGATGGGCCTAGTCGCAAAAGTAAACAGGGGGTGCAATCAACAAAAATCCCTAGGCCCGAATCTTCGAAAGCTTCATGCCCTAACCATGGTGTTTTCAGATTCTTGCATGGAACCTTTGATTCAACCATTCATAACTGTTCTATATAAACTCAAACAAATGTTAGCATGTCGTGAAATGTGATTAAAATTAGAGATTCGAAGTTTAAAATTTTACCAAACCGGTGTTGTCAAATGGGGGCGTGCTAGGCGTGTGATGGATTTTTCTTGGGCCTTGTAAGATTCATGAGGACTTCAAGAGGATGGTTTGAGGCTTGATGTCAATCGAGAGATACCGGAACCTCGAGATATGACTTGCACCAATTCTTTGATTTCTAGAGAGCTTTTTGAAGAGCTTTTAGAGAGCTTTTTGAAGAGCTTTTTGAGAGCTTTTTAGAGAGGAATTTAGTGTGTTTCAAGCTTGTATGGCTCTATATTTATATATGAGAATGAGGAGACAAGAAAGCATGGAAATAATCTCCCTCATAATGTTGTGTTTTAAGACCATGATCAAAATTTGAAAAAATGCCATATTTGATGATTTTATGCCATTTTCACATGTGGATGAACCTGGACATATTTGAAGGGCTATTGCATGAAATCAATTGACATAGACCAGCATAAAACTTGCCCAAAATGGATTCACATCAAAATTTATATTATTTATATTATTTATTTATTTAATTTTGAATTTTAATGAATAAAATATCAAAATAAATAGCATAAATAGTAGAAAAGTGCATGGGTGGGCTTAGAGGTAGTGGAACATGTTAGGAATGAGTTTCAAACTTGAAAATATAGGCTCATTTGGAAAAAAATCCAAGTTTGGTCAATATTTGCTTCATGCATTTTTTTTCAAAATTGGCCAACTTTGACAATGCATATCTCTCTCAATTTTAATCCTATGAGGGTGTTCTTAGACTTTTTAGAAATCTTAGGATGTCCCCTAAGATACCTATTTGGTTTCATCTCAATTGGATCTTCCGTGTTCATGTAAGAAGCTTTGACCCAAAAGGTGTTTTTGTTGACTTTTGAAAAGGACCTATAATGTCTGAATTTATATCTTTTCATTAGTGCATTTTTTGAACTTTAGGGATGAAGATGAGTTGTAAGGAATTTCATCCTCTTAAAAATGAGCCTTGGGTGGGAAATTTCTGATAAAGTATGAGAAAGTTATGCCTGGTCAAAGTTTGGTTGACTTTTCTTATAAAAACCCTAATTTAGCAACTTTTGAGTTTTATGAATTTGAGGCATTCCTTAAGGAATCGTGATCAACCCTTGATCAAATGATGGACATTACTTCAAAATGTTGATGTTGACCAAAAATCTTGAAGTTTGACTGTAGGTGGGTCACAATTGACTTTTGACCTAACACAGTTGATTTCTGGCATTTTAGCAGTTGACTGAGAAAACTTCTTTTGCAAGGCATGAAACCTGGCATGGATGATCTTGAGAGCATATTAGGGAAATGGAAATCATTTGGGACCCTTTGAGCTCAGACATCTTAATGAAAATGGAAACCCTAGTTTGAGGCTCCTTGTCTTAGGAGGAGGATTTGTCTGGTCAATCCTTGGGCATCCTTGATCAAGTTGAGGATTTCAATGAGCATATGTTGAGTAAAATGAGATGGAAAAGTTTAGGGTACAACAGTCACCTTCAGTGAAAGTTGGTGATTGTTATCTTTTTTCCACCTTCATTGAATGTTGGTAGTTCATCGTCAGTGAACGGCGGTGCGATGATATATTCTCTTTCTACATTTAGTAAAAGTTGGTAGGTTACCTTCAGTGAAAGTTGGTGATTGTTATCTTTTTGCTACCTCCAGTGAACATTGGTAGTTCATCATCAGTGAACGACGATGCTATGATATTTCTTTTCCTTCTACCTTTAGTGAAAGTTAGTAGTTCATCGTCAGTGAACGTCGATGATTTCTTTCTCTCTACCTCCAGTGAACGTTGGTAGCTCACTGTTAGTAAACGTCGGTGTTGCTATTTATTTCCTCTTTCTACCTTCAGTGAACATTGGTAGTTTCGCCTTCAGTAGAATTTGGTGTATCCTTTGAATTTTTATCATCCTCTATAAGTCAGGTCTTTTGATCCACCAGTGATTTATTTTCCTGGTCGGGTTTCTCTTTTTTTTCTTTATTTCCTTTGTTACATCCCCAACGGTATTTTTTGTCTCTTTGATTTTGTTCATACGCATTCACGCTCATAAGCATTGCATGGTATCTTAGAGCCAAAAATATGGTTTGTTTTATATTTAATTATCTTCGATCGCGTCGACACGAAGATATTTAACCTTCATATCTCTGGATAGAAGAAACTTAAATAAGGGCAGCTGTTGTACCCCAATTTTTGCCCCTAAGATCCCTTCATCATACCATGTTGATTCAATCACAACAAGATCACATTAGGGCTTTTGGTTCTCCCCTCTATCTTTAGCTTTGCTATTTGAGGAATCACCAAGCACCTTGACTTGTTTTATTTTGTGATCATGAATATTTTGTCTTGATTTTAATTTTAATTAATAAAATGCAATATTGGTTTGTCTTACTTGTTAATAATGTAGGTAAAGACAATGAGGCTTAGCAAGTTGCTCCATGAGTTCATGAGTTTATTTCCATGCCCTAGTCAATAAAGCTTGAGAAGTCCAAACCTTACCATTGAAGTTGTTTTGGAAGGTATGGCATGTCAAGGTTATTTTGGTTCACTACATTTCCAAGTTATCAAGATTGATTCAAAAGTGAAAGGGATTGATTGACGAATGGTCCATATTTTTGCCTCTCATCCAATGGTTCATATTTTTTACTTTATTTTTCTTTTCTGATTTTTGTATTTAATTGTTTTAAATTCAAAAAATCATAGAAAAATCATTTTTAGTCCAAAAAATCTGAAAAAATTATGAAAAATATTCTTGATTTTTTATCTTTCTGACTTTTATTTTTTCACAATTTTATTTTGTGTTTTGATATTTTTTATAAATTTTCACTTTATTTGATTTGTTTTAAATGTTTAAAAATACTTTTATGCATTTTTTAATTCTAAAAAAATTATGGAATGACCCAATGGTATTATGACAAATATTGGTGACCTCATCCATTTTTTATTTCTGACTTTGGTATTTTTATCATTTTTGGTTCATTTTACTCATTTCTTTTAATTTTAAAAATAGTTTCTGACTTTAAAAAACTACCAAAAAATTTTATAAAATTATTTTAGTTCAATTCTGATTTTTCTATGGTCTTACTTTTTATTTCTTGATTAATTTGAGCATAGTTGATATTTTTCTCTTTTATTTCTATTTTAAAACTTTTTAAAACTTTTTTTAATGTATATACTAAAATGCAATATTATTTTGTGATTATTTTCTGGCTGATCTTGGGTTGAATTTTTTATTCTGAACTTTGTAAACATCATTGGATCCATGGTATTGAGTTTAACTCCATAAAAATGGATGAATGATTTTAATAATAATTTAATTGAAATTTAATTTAAATGTGGTTTGTATGTTCTTTCCCACCTCTCTTCATCTTATCCCTTTCTTATTACACTAAGTGTTACTGGAGCATGATCTCTATATCATGTCTCAAAACAAATGGTGCATAGATTGCTATTGATCGACCTCAAAATAGGTGCGACTTCTACATAAGTCCACTTACGATTGCTTAACACAGCGCTAAATTTTGTCCCGATTCGAATAAATGATCATTCGTGGCCCAAACCCATGTTTGCAAGCCCAAGTATGTTAATTTGATCTCTTTGATCTAATAACCTTGAGATTCATTATGTGTAGACTTTGGTTCTACCAATCCTCTAATGGATCAACAACACTTTTGGTCATTGCGGATCACTTAAACATTGTTGATTATTAGATGGTACTTTTGAGGATTCCAAATGGATGATATACTTGACAAAAAGCAAATACAACTTGTTGTGTGGAGGCTTTGGTTCTACCAATCCTCTAATGAGTTCCAAATGCAAGTTTCAAGATGGTCATCCAACAAACCACTAATTATTAAATTGTTTTTACTTTATGCCTTTTATTTTTTATGCTTTATGTACCATTTACTTTAAGCATTACATTTCATGTCATTTTTATTTTGCTCACTTGAGCTTTCTTTTCTCTTCTAAGACACCTAATAATTAACATGAACCAGAAAAACCTTTAATGATACTTGGACTATTTGGATACTATCCTTGGCATTATGGAGCATTGGACTTCTTGGACTTAGGAATAGAAACCCCGACCTATGTTGGAGACCTTGTAACCTTGATGGATATTTTGTCTGGAGTTTTGGAGGTTTACCTCAAGACATTGGGTTGTTTTCTTATTTTGTGTGCAGGTTATTGTGATTACTTACTTTGTTTGTAATATGAAATTCACCCGTATACAGCTGTTACTCTGCCCAATTTTTGTAAAGACTTAATACACTTGAAGTTTGGTTCTCTCAAGAGGTCTAGTATCTTTGCTTGCTTGGTTTCAATCGAAAGAATGGGAATTCTATCTTGGCTCATAATGTTAAGTATTGGCTTCTTGTTGGTTAGATGGTTCTTATCCCTAGCTTTTACCTTATGCTTTAGAATAGTCTCTTCTTCTCCTCTCATCTTCTTTAATTTCAAAAATCTTCTCTCTCCTTTTGAAAACTCTTCTTGCTTATTTTAAACTTGAACCACTTTCATAATAAACTTGGACTTAGGTCCATGCATTTTCAAAACCTTTTCATAAGTAAACTTCAATCAACTTAATGATACGTTGACATTTTTTGTGAGAAGACTAAAAGTCAATCAATCTCATTTCAAACCCTTTTTCCACTTTGGCTTTTTATTTTAAAACCTTTCTCAAAAGATTAGACTCTTGTCAATCCTTGTAGTGATGCAAACAACTATACTTCTACAATATGTAGTGAAGAGAGATATTTTCCACTTGGATGTTGAGTGAGGCATTGTTGATTTTAAAATCCAAGCCATATCCTCCACTTTGAGATGATGCAAATTCTCCTTTCTCATGATTGTGGGTAGTAAGTATGTTTTTCATACGGACAATGACGATGATGTTTTATCTCACAAAATTAACCAACACACTTGTGCTTTAAATTTTAATTTTTTTAAAGGTGAACTACGTGTACCATGATCCCCTATTGCACGAAAGATGGTACGTAGGCACTAAAGGTTCGCAACCGCAGCGGGTGCAAAAATCATAAAAAATATATTTCTTTTCTCACCTCCACCATCCATTTTCATACAACATTTTATAACCAAAATATACAAATTTTACAAAGAGGTTCCTACAGAGTACCGTAGATGTTTAGGGTGCTAATACCTTCCTTCTGCATAACCAACCCCCTTACCTTGAATCTTTACCCCTCTTTTGGGTTATTCGCTCTTTTCCCATTCCTTTGGAAACAATAAAGCGCGGTGGCGATTTTTATTTTAATCTGTATAAGTCTAGTCAATCTAATAGCTTAGTTTTAAACATTTCTACCGCTACAGAACTCATCTACTTAATTAAACTTGTTGCTAATACACATTTACTATTTGTTGATAATTAGAACTAATAAAGTAACAGGTCCAGGAACAGACAGAACAACGGAAAAACAGAGTTTTATGGACGTTCCCCTCATCACACCTAGGGTGCCCCTCGGCACAAAGTTAAAAGGCCATGCCACTCGTCACGGAGTTCTGCCGCTCGACACACTCCTCTCCATGCCATGCCGTTCGGCATGCTCGTGTGCCCCTCGACACAAAGTATTCTCACACAGTTTCTTCCCAGGCTTACTAATTCACACACAAAATTCTACAAATCTTCCTTCGATTGACAGTATTTTCAAAACAACATGATACAACATAATATTACATTGACATAGCAACATAATAACTATATCGGCAATATTATAATTTCCAACAATAAATACTTAATTCTGCAAACAATTTAGGAACATCCACAACATGATAATAACATGATAACAACCAATTTTAGAAACAACAACAACATATGCACAACATCAACATATGCACAACAATATTACACCAACCTAATTCTTATATAATATACATCATATTCCCATTATAGAGTTAGAACCCCACCTTTACCTCGGATTGAAGGTCGCTCTACAATTTTCCGATCGAACCTAGCTTTGCCTCTTTTCCTTGTTCCTCTTCTCTATAACTTCTCACATACTTATCTAAGACTTCTTCCTCTTTATAATTAACCTAATATCTATTATTATAACTAAATCTAATAATAATATTATTCCTAATAGGCTCAACTTACACACCCACCTATTAATACTTCTAACCCTTAAAATAGGACCAACCATAATTATTCTTATATCATCTTAATATTATTAATATTCTACAATTCTAATATTATTAATATTCTACAATTCTAATATTATTACTAATACTATTACTAATATTATTAGTCAACTAAAATAATCAACTAAATAACAACTTAGCAACATATAGAAACATCTCACACATTTCAACAAATAATTCGAAAATAATTTAATTAAATAATTAATTAAATTATCGGGTGTTACAACTCTCTCCCACTTAGAATATTTTTGTCCTCGAAAATCTACTCGATACTACCACTCTTAACGCAAATTTTGTATCTCATTCTCTGATTCCCAAGTCGCGTCTGGCAACACTTCGACCACTACTTTCTTAACACAACAATAACTCAGCAGAATTTAAATTAAATACACACATGCTAATCATTCAACACCTCCGCAGCATAATCGTTAATAACTTATCAACCTCTTTAACAATATTTTGACATATAAACATTTAAAGTAGTAACAACCATAACACACTTATACTTGGATATACAACATTACATTATCATCTTAACAACATTTCAACACCAAAACACATACACAATTTCATTCCCATATTCATATCATCGTATCACCCTTATAGTGACATCAACATAACCAACATAATCAACTTTGTCATATTATAGGGTATTATTCATCATTTACGGTAACCAACAACAACATCACGACAATGGGAACAGAAAACATTATAACATCAACTTAACAATATAACTCAACAAATATACACACAACTCACCATCAACTAACAACCACAATAATATCCTTATAAAATCAACAATTTTTTTTACGAGAAAACACAGTACCCTGGAACATTATCCCTATATAAAAAATCCACCAAATCAATCATGTAGATCAAGGCATATCATTTCCATAGGCTTCTGATATTTAGTCTTTCACTTCTAATGAGTCGTACAAGCATAGCGGCGCGACATCACGCTTCAGCTGCGCAACTCTGATCATCCATCTTACGTCACCGTCCACATTAAAATTTCTGTCAAATATATGGTTTACAAGTTTCAATATATTTTCAAACTTTCCTTAACATCCACCATAAAATCGTTGTTAACTTGATATTCTCAATCTTTCACTTTGCAACATAAGCTCTCATATAAACCCGCTACTCTGAATTATTCAATACATATTAACTCTTTCCTAGCCACTCCTCTATTACTTCACATAAACTAGCGAGTGACTATCCTCACGATATAACATCAATCACTTTACACACCATTAAGATAACAAGACAAGTCTATACCATCCAACACAATCTCGTCTACTATCAATAAGAGATTAAGGGTGATAAATTCCTCAATTTGTCAATAGATAGCTGACAACCATAATGGAGTACAAACCATCGTTACCAAACCATAATAGTGTTGCTTTAGAACTTGTACTAAAGTCACCTAAAGCACCATAATCCAATAATTTCCAATGAGGTTTACAAATACTCCCAAAATTTCCCTCTCATTCGATCTTGTCGATGAGAAACCAACGCTCAACATATTACACGGTCCATATTACACTCACTTAGCCTCACACGAAGGTTAAGTATTCTCCAACTCAATAATTACTACTATACCAGTACATTACACGTCGTCTCGTTCCAATTTGAAATCTCAACAATGTCGTTCCACACTGTTTTGGTGATAGAAACTTTCCAATTCTTCTCTTACACATGCCACTACGTTGGCATCATAAACACGACTATAATTCCTCTTAAAAGCATCTTCCTTTAAAAGGACATATTCATTATAATCATTGTTAATCATCAGAAGCTGCATCTCTATGCGCTTCTCCAATACTTTCACATCCTTTTTAATACTGAACATCTTATTTCTCAACTTATTCGCCAACAATATATTACGCTTGACCTCATATCAAACAACTGCGATAATAACCATTTATGCCCAAAAATCCGCTAGTTCCGTACCCGACTTCAGAGTCCCTCCACATAGGAATGCATCTACCATATTTGAAAACACTTTCATAGGATAGAATATATTTCTATCTTCTCATAGGTTCAAACGGAACACCAATCCTATACTCGGAACTCAAGATATGAATTTTCGAAGTTATCCAAAAATGAGAACACCAACGTCATACAACGACATATTATTACACACCTTACAATAACATCAGAACATAATTTCTTTGTACCAGCACCAACACTTACCATTCTTGAAATAATACTCTTCACCTCGCATTTCCGATGCTGACCCGCGATTCAAAACATTCCAACTACTTCAACAACTTTTACAATCACTCACAAGGATCCCACGATAAGGTCTACAGCAGTCTGCCACTCTATCATCATTCAAACATCGACATCTTATGCAAGGGCTACTTAAATCGACAACTTCACAGTCCACCAAAAGCGCTGAAACATCACAACTTTCGAAATTTCATCTTCTAAAAATTATCATTGTTACTTAACAATCACCTTCAGAAACATCAGGGATTTACACTCTACTTGTATATCAACAACTGTTACATTTCTCCTCATTCTTCGAGAAGTAAACATCAACAATGTCTGATCATCCTCCCTCAAGACACTCCAACTTGATTAATAAACAAAATCTTGGATCCATGTCACCTTCGGATTTGGGAACCAACAAAACTTCAACAATACTTGTACTGTCGCCATATCGGACCAACATCTTACAACCAAAACATATCTGAGAAGCAAAGCTTCTCCCCCACTTATCTTCAAACCAACTCCTGCATACAAACAATTGGAAAACCAAATAAGTATCGACAGTGTTTCACACACATGTCACGTACTAAGAAACAACACATCAACAATATTCAACTGTCACGCTACTCTACTGACTCAACATCTTAGTCGGACGGACTGACCTGCTCTGATACTACTAATGTAACACCCCATTTCTACCCGGCGAATATTAATAAAATCAGAGTTATAAAATTTCGAAATATAAATAGGATGCTACACTTTCAACTTATAACAATGACATTTAGTCGCATATAAAACATATGCATAACAATTAATTCATCGGATGAAAATATAACAATAATTTTAGTCTTTAAAACGAGACAACATTATTACTTAAGCAGCGAGATCACAATTTTCAACTCAAATGACATAACATCTTTGTCCAACTGAAAAAAACTTCAAAACAACCAGTACTTAATGAAAAAAACTTAAAATTCAGTAACAAAAGTAAAATCAGCAATAAAGTAACAAGCGTTCATCCCCCCTGTTGTACCCCAAAATTTGCCAAGATATATCTCAAGAAGATTTTCAAAAAAAGCTCAAGTTTACATAAGTATAAAGTAGATCGAAAGGAGTGACTGTAGACGACAGTTCGAATGCAAAATATGGAAAATGGCCTCCTTCGATGCAAGCTTGATTAACCGACTTTCGATTGGGCACGTGGCCTCCTTCAAACTTGCTTCAAATTCCCAAGCTTCAATTGAGGCATTGGCATTTTGCTTGCTTGCTTTATACAAGCTTTGACTGGGCATTTGTTTCCCTTTAAAACGGCCTCCTTCGATTTAAAAGGGAAGGGCCTCTTGTTGGTGTCCTTCGATTCAGAAGTTAGTGGCTTCCTACTGGCTTCTTTCGATTAAGAAGGCAATGAACTTCTACAAGCTTCCTTTGATTCAAAGCAGGGACCTCCTGCATGCAAACTTCGATTGCACCATTGGCCCCTTTACATGTTTGCCTTTGATTCACAAAACCAGGACTTCCTTCATGCCAGCAGGCACAAGACAATGACCTCCTACGGCTTTCCTTCGATTTAAAAAGCAATGGCCTTCTGAAGGATTTCCTACAATCTACAAAGTAGGGACCTCCTGCATGCAAGACTCGTTTGAGCATTTAGGCCTCCTGCATGCAAGCTTCGATTGCACCATTGGCCTTACATGTTTGCCTTTGGAGTCACAAAGCAGTGACCTCCTACATGAAGCTTTCGATTGGACATTGGCTCTTCATGCAAACCTTCATTTGAGTAATGGCCTCTTGTATGCTTGCTTGGAGTCACAAAGCAGTAGCCTCCTGCACATAAGCTTCGATTGGACAAGGGCTACTTGCACGCAAGCTTCGACTGAGTATTGGCTGCTTCATGCCAACGGGAACAAGGCAATAGCCTCCTGCAGTTTTCCTTCGATTCAGAAGGCATTGGCCTCCTGCTTGGTTTACTTTCAATTCACAAGGCAGGAACTCCCCTCATGATTGCTTTGATTCCGCCCTTGAAAACTTCCAATACACAAAGGGCCCATTCGAAAGACACATACTGTTTTGAAACAAATATTGTTGTCTAAAGAGAGGTTTTGGTTGAAGGTTGGACTTATAAAGTCAAAATGAAAGGTTGAAATATTCACAGATACTTGCTGGCCAGAGTCCTATGTGCTGCCAAGTCCAAGCCTGATGCACTGGCCATAACGCTCCAAAACTGCTGCACAACAGTCCTGCTACGCTGCTCCTATATTTGCACCAATTTGGCATACAAATATTGCACCTCGAAAGCTACAAAAACAACATACTCAATTTGTTCAAATTCTTTTTTCCCCTCCCAAATCTCAGCCAACTTCATCTATAAATAAGATGTTCCACAACACATCTCAGGGGGGCTTTTGGTAGCTGGAAAAATTTTGGTTGTGCGAAAAATCATCAAACACTTGACACACTCTCAAACCCAAAATCAAAATACCACACCCTTTGTTCTCTCTTTCGAATCCAGCACTATAAACACCACACTTGTTTCTGTCCTTCGAATCCAGAATCCAGGGAAACACCAACCTAACACTTGGTTCCTTCTTTTGAATCCAACACTAGAAACATAACACTTGTTTTTTCTCTTCGAATCCAAGAACATCTAAGGAAGCAAATTAAGTCCAAACACACATTCCAGCTTCAAGCAAGGTAAGTCCTCTTAACCTTAAACCTTTCGTTTCAAGCATAACATGTGAATAATCATTTCCTTTCGCTTCAAGCATCATCATTACCTTTTGGTTTGTTTTCGTTTCCACCTTCTCTATTTGTTTTCGTTTCTAATCTTTTGGCTTGTTTTATTTGTTTATCAAACACATTTTTAAGAACTAACATGGCCATGCAACAATTTTAGCATGGCCTCAACCCATGCTGCTATTTAATCCCAAACGAAAGAAAACAGGAAGAAGGATGTGTGAATTGAAGCCCTAGGCTTCGCCCCCATGCTGCTATCTAACCCCAAACGAAAGGAAGCAGAAAAAAAAGGGCATGATCAAAGGATACATACTCATGCTGCTATACAGGTCCAATCGGAAAAAGCAGAAAAAGGGTGAATTGAAGGGTGCATGCTCACACTGACTTCCAGGCCTAATCGAAAGAAGCCAGGAAGAGTTGAATCGAAGGGCGCTTACTTCCTGGATCGAAGAACTTGTTTTCCCTTCTTTTATTTTGTTTTGTTTTTACATTTTTTTGCTGTTCAATATGGTTGTAATAGCGTATGACCTTATTTTTCGCATTTTTATTGCTTTCATAAATGTTAGTAACTAGGGTGTGTATGGAAAGATAAAACCAACAAGTAGACCACCCTAATCAAAGAAAAAAATGCATGAAAATCAAACACATTATTCAAAAACATGCACCTCTAGGGTAATATCACTTGTTGCCTTGGAAAATAGTCATGTCCCTCGAATATGGGCGTTTTAGCGAAGACCCTCGATAAAAGATCGCAGTCCCTCGATGTCCCTCGATGTTTCCTTCGGTAAACGATCTAGTCCCTAATGAAATTGCTAAAACGTCTCATAGGTTGCCTTCTATGACTATACAAACAACCCAAGCCCGTCCCTTCACATCCAATGATGGGGCTTCTTACCAAATCAATGGTAAGATAGTAACATCTAAAGGAGGAGGAAAAGAACATTAGACCTTTTGAGTAGGTAGGACATTTGTAGTTGCTTGCTTGCTCACAACTAAAAAAGTATTTTCACACCAACACTTTCAATTAAAACATTTTCAAAAGTCAAATCTCTTTGTACACATTCTTATAGAGACGAGAATCATTACCAAGGTGTTTTTCAAAATCACTTTCAAAAACATCTTCCACAACAAACACCTCTTTGAACTATTTTCAAAACCAATACTTTGTACGCATTCTTATAGAGACAAGAATCATTACAAAGACGTTTTCAAAATATTTTCAAACCCACACCACAAAGCACATTTTCAAACAAAAGTAAGTGATCTAGAAAGCAACTAAGATCCCGTAGATAACTACGGATGAAAATGGTGCTAACACCTTCCCTTTTCATAACCTACCCCCCGAACTCAAGAAAACATCTCTAAAGGTCTTTCCTGTTCTTTTCAACCTTTCCTTTGTTAGATAAAAGAAAATTCGGTGGCGACTCTTGCTATCCTCAACAATTGCGATCAAACACAAAACAACCAAGTTAGTTCTCCCACCGTATTACACCCCCCGAGTGTTATGTATTAGAGCGACAACACCGACTCGAACTACTGAAGGTAAACAACCTTCACTCTGGGTTACCAGCATGTTACTAACATAGGGGTAACATCCAAACAGAAGGGGTGAGTGTGATCGGTGGATCTGGAACTGACTGTTTAACGCTGGTTCGCGAAATGTCGCGGAAGCAAGAGTCGCCACCGTCTTTTATTTTCTCCAAACGAAAAGGACAAAAGCACAGAAAAATTCCTTATTGAGATTAGTTCTCGGCTCGGGAGGTAGATTTATAGAAAGGGAAGGTGTTAGCACCCTTTCTATCCATGGTTATCCATGGGCTCTTAGATACTTGCGCATTTGTGTTTTCAAAATGTTTGTTTGCTTTTCAAGGTGAATGAGTTTGAAAAAGTTTCGTTTAAAATTTCAGATTGACTCTTGTATCAGTCCTCAAGAGTGTTTGAAAAATTGTTTTTGAAAGCTTTTTGAAAAGTGTCGGTGTGAAAAGAGTTTTGATTTGTTTTGAATTAGAGCAAGTATCTATGAGTCATCTACCTACCCTAAGGAATTAGGCTGTGTAAATGTCCTTTAGGTAGTGCCATCCCACCATTGAGAGGTAGGTAGCACCACCGTTGGAGGTGTTCGGGTCAATTCGAGTTTAGGGACAGTGTGGCCACCGAGCAACAGTAAGACACCTTAGAAGCTACCCTTATGCCATTGATCTTTTTATTCTGAGGCAACTATTCCGAGGAAACTTGTTCCGAGGCAACCGCTTCGAGGCAACTAGATCAATGGAACATAATGACTCGTTAAGACGTCCTATACTCGACGACCACGTTTCGAGGGGCAAGGCAACAGGGTTGTCACCAGAGCAATAGTAGGACACCTTAGAAGCTACCCTTATGCCATGTTCATGGACATAAGGACTTACTAAAACGTCCTATACTCGACGACCACGTTTTGAGGGGCAAGGCAACAGTAAGGCGTACCCTAGGAGTGGTGTGTGAATTGTGTGTCATTTTCAGTTATAGTTTATCTTGTCATGCATTGGGTGAGCTACGCTTTGATTTTATTTGGGCCATTCATTCTTTCATGTGATTAGCAGTTTAAAGGTGCGGAAATTAAAATGTGGAAAATAAAGGTCCTACGCTATTACGAGGCGCGGGTCTATACATCGCCAAATTAACAAAGACCCGATTTTGAATAAAAGTGCAGAAAGTAAATGAAGTCCTAATTACTATTACAAAGCTTTGGGGCAAATACATAACATAAAAAATGAAAAATAGAAACAAACGCGCGAAAAGAAATTCGAAACGAATATGCGAGGGCGTTGGACCCTTTGAAGAAATTAAATTGAAATTAAGAGGCAATTAATTATTTAATGAGAAAAGAAGTTATTTTTTGATGTTTTTTTGGTATTTTATGAAATAAGGAAAATTAATTAAAGTTAGTAACTAAATAAAACCTAGTTCTAAATTGTTTTAAATTATTAAAGAAAAAATGTTTAAGTTTTAACCTAATTTATACTAATTATTTAAATGACATATTTATTTACAAAATTAATTAATGGTTAATAATAATAATAGGAGGAAATTATTTATTTAATGAGAAAAGAATAAAAATGCTAAAAACCTAATTTTTATGTATTTTAGTTATTTAGAAAAAAAAACATTAAAGTTAAAAACCTAAATTTAAACTAAATTAATTATTTAAGATTTATTTACAAAAATATTAATGTATTAAATTAAATAAAACATATTTTTATTTTTATAATTTCTGATTTTTTTGTATTTTTGTATTATTAAAATTAATTTTATGGAATTAAATAAAAGCAAAAAAATCAAATAAAAAAAAGAGAATTAAAATAAAAAGGAATATGCAAACCATATGAGGGGTATCTGGCCCTTTTGGAGGTGTATTGGAAATTCAGGCCCATTAGAAACCAAGGCCTTGTTGACTTTCCAGGCTTGTGCGCGTGTGATTGACTAATGCGTATGGTAGACTGCACATGCTGGCCTTTGGATTGGGACCCCTAGACACTTGGCAGGCAAGCATGTATGCGTGTATGGTAGACTTTAGATGAGGCGCTGCATGGAAACGTATTGAGAAAAATAATATTGAAGAAGTGGAGGGACCTGGGAATCGAACCCAGGTCCCAGCGTTTGAAGGACACATCATTCACCAACCCAGCCAACGCGTTTCTTTGTCATATTAGTGGAACGTGATTATTATAAAAAAGAACAAAAGTTAGTAATCTGAATAGCAAAATCACGCGCCAATTTTGAATGGTCCAGTAACGTCAAGCCACGCATGCTTCTTCTCCGTTTTGTACCTGCAAATAAAAGCAAATAGCGGGGGTTTTAAACCCCCACTAAACAAGACCAGGAAAAATAGCGATTAGGAAATGGGCAAGGATAAATTGGGTGCGAGGTGTGGGTTCAGTCCGTCTTGTTGTCACGATTTCAATGGTATCAGTTTGAGGGTCCAATTTTGCCATATGAAGGAACCCCTAATTCAAAGCTCCTGAAACCCTAAAATACTTTCATGGTGAATTCGTGTACAGGCAGCCATACTTCAATTGAAAGATACCATTAGCTTCAGAACATCATGGTTAGTGTTAATCAATAATTAAAATGCATGAATAATGCCTGAAAATCAAAGCACGATTAGGAAAAATTTGGAAAAGAAAGCAGTTCTGTTCTACCAATTCTCTGCACGTGGAGGCTTGGTTTCGATTGCAAATGTTTCCTAGCAATGTCAGGAAGACAATGGACAAGTTTGTGGACTCTGAATCGCCTTGTAGCTACCTTTTCAGTTTTCAATTTTTTGTGAACAAATGCACTTTTTGTTTTTTGATTCCTGCGCAGCTTCTGTGTTCTTATGCATTAGGTTAGCCTTTGCATATGTATGTGAGTAGAACTAGGTCAAAAAACTAGCCCAAAATCCATGTATTCAATGATTCAATATTTGATTTCCAATCCAATCTTTTTCAATCTTTTTCAATCCTTTTTCATGCCAATCCTTGCCAATCATATTGAATCTTTCCTTATTGAATAGTGCACTAAATATTGAGTGAATTCTATGCACAAAAAGATTTGAAAAGTATGATTTAGTATTTTTCATAATTAATTTCAATTAAATGAATTAACAAGATTAAAAATTCAATTAATTAATTAAAAATAAGAAAATAACTCCCTTTAAATTCAATGGGTCTTGCATGGCCTTTGGGTGATGATTCATGGAAGAAATTGAGGCCCATTAGCAATTTTGAGGCATTTGAAGCAAAGTTGACTTTTCAAAATTCCCAAAAATTTCCCAACTTCCACAAGGCATATCTTGCTCAATGTTTAAGCTTTGATCATGTTCTTGGACATTTTGAAAAGGTCTTGAAGTCCTCTAACCAATGCCTTTGGTCCCATGTCATTTTGATTTACCAATCTCAAGTTATGGTCTTTGACTTAAAGTGCCTTTTTGTTGACTTTTGAAAATGACCTATAATGTTGAGATTGATAACTTTTTGTGAGAGCATTTCTTGGACTTGAAGTGTGAATATGAGTTGTAGGAAATGTCATTCTCTTCAAAATGAGCTTTGGATGGAATTTTTCTGATAAACCATGTGGAAGTTATGCCCTGGTCAATTTGCAGTTGACTTTTTCAGTTGTCCAAAAATAGAAACTTTTGCATCTTGAGACTTTTTGAGCCATGCTTTGAGAATCATGATCAATAATTGATCAAATGATGTTTGTGGCTTCAAAATAAGATTTTGACCAAAATTTTTTACTTCTGACTGTCAAATGATCATTTTGCCCCTGTAGTTGACTGTGAATCAATTAGGGTTTTTGACTGTGCAATTTTGTGTTGTGAGTCTTGAAACTTGACATAAGGATGCTTGACAATGTATGTAGGCATGTGGGACTTGTTTGGACCCTTGGAAACTTCAATTTCTTTTCCAGAACCAAAACCCTAATTTTGACTGTTAGGAGGCCATTGGACTGTGCAACCCTTGGGAGATTTTGTAGCATGCTCTTAGCAAATCTTGAAGAATATGGGAGGGAAAATTTTGGGGTACAACAGTTGCCCCTGTTCAATCTTCTTAGACCTGAGGATGTAGATTGGCTGGCGTGCCTTTCGTAATCCGAAGGTGGAAGATGATTGAACACTAGAGTGCCCAGAAATTTGCGCTCACATGTTAGCAGTGTGATGTGGGAAATGGGCTTACAAATTCCATTTGGAGATTGATGGATAGGAAGATGGGCTTATAGATGCCATGTTGAGAGGTGATGGATAAATGGATGGGCTTATAGATGCCATCTGGGTGTCGATCGCGTAAGAGTTTCCTTAGCGAGAACTTGCGTACCTAAAAAAGAAAGATGATTACCTGGCCTGTTACAGGAGTCGGTCTTCAAACTCTTTGTGTAGATGTGCCCTGACTGGTTACAGGAATTGAATCCTTAAACCTCTTCAGACGTGCCCTGGTGAGATACAGGAATCGAGTCTGGAGCTTCAAAAGGTTATGAATGAATCAGGGATGGTTGCTACCTCAGCGGGACGATGAGAGAACCTTGGACGATTACTACCTCAACAGTAACGATGAGAGAACCTTTGGGCGATTACTACCTCAACAGTAACGATGAGAGAACCTTGGGCGATTACTACCTCAACAGTAACGATGAGAGAACCTTGGGCGATTACTACCTCAACAGTAACGATGAGAGAACCTTGGGCGATTACTACCTCAACAGTAACGATGAGAGAACCTTGGGCGATTACTACCTCAACAGAATGATGAAGGAATCTTGGACGTCTTCTACTGAGTCTTCATTAGGAAAATCTTTAGGAATCGATTTAACTGGACCAGAGAAGGCCTTTGACTGGATCGGCATCAGAAAAATCTTTAGGAATTGATTTAACTGAACCAGGCAAGGTCTTGGAATCTTCAACTGGAATAAGAATCAGGGAGATCTTAGGGTCGATCTGACTGAACCAGAGAAGGCCTTTGACTGGATCGGCATCAGAAAAATCTTTAGGAGTCGATTTAACTGAACCAGGCAAGGTCTTGGATTAACTTTGACTGGATAAGAATCAGAAAAATCTTAGGGTCGATTTAACTGAACCAGACTAAAGTCTTGGAATATCTTCAACTGGAATAAGAATCAGGGAGATCTTAGGGTCGATCTGACTGAACCAGAGAAGGTCTTGGATTAACTTTGACTGGATAAGAATCAGAAAAATCTTAGAATCGATTTAACTGAACCAGACTAAAGTCTTGGAATATCTTCAACTGGAATAAGAATCAGGGAGATATTGGCGTCGATCTGGCTGAACCAGAGAAGGTCTTGGATTAACTTTGACTGGATAAGAATCAGAAAAATCTTAGGGTTGATTTAACTGAACCAGACGAAAGTCTTCCATAGATGTAGTTTTATTTCTCTTTTGAGGGGACTACTAGGTCATATGAGTGGTCAGCGGTGTTTACTGATTCGTCTTTCCCTGAAATGGTAAAGGGTCAGTCATATGCAATGTCATGATGTATGAAATGCATGATATATATCAAGCAATGATGCTCTCAACATAAATGAGATTGTATGTTCATGATGCGTATATGCATGCTATAATGTATGGAAATGCGATGTTTATGAATGTATGTTTTCGTCTTAGGAAAATAAATCCTTGACGGGTGCCAGGAAGTCACATCCTGGGCTGATGTTGAGGAATAGTGCTTTGTTGTTTCCGCTGGGAATGATGGTTGCAAGAATACCGGTAGGAGAAGATAAATCTGTTGGGGAATAAACTTGATGAAGAGATTACTCTGCGGGGAATAACTACTCTAGCGATCTTGCTGGGGAACAATACTCTGTGGGAGGAGAGGTACTCTGTTGAGATGTTGATGATAACTTCGCTAGGGATACCGTTGTTATGTTGGAAGTGTTAATAGACTCCGCTGGGGATAAGAAGACTTTGCCGAGGACGGTCTTTCCGTGGCTTTTGGCTGAGGATAACCCAGTTATATCCTGGTAGGGAAATAACCTTTGAATAAAGCCGGGAGACGCGTTCGTGCTCTGCAGGGGGGAAGTTTCCAGAATCTACTGGGGATAAGCTTCCTGCTGGGGAGATGGATTCAAACTTTCCTGGGGAGATCTTGAACTATGTTGGGCTCTCCTGGGGAAATTTTGAACTGTATTGGGGAAGTGACTCCACTGAATGTCCGGTATACCGTCGGGGAATAATCTTAGATCAAGACTTTCGGGGATGCTTGTTAAGAATGTCTGTATATACTGCTGGGGAATGTTGAGATCTGCTGGAGGATACCCAACTTCCTTAAGGCTGACAGGATAACTCTGCTTGGGGAGAGTGTATTGACTTGCTGGCTCACTCTCTGGGGATTTAAGATGTCATGGTTATGTTCTTCAGCTGAACCTACCTTGGTACCTTGGTGGACAGAGCAATTGGATCGCTTAGACAACTCATTATTGCCCCTGTTTCTAATGTTACATGTAATTAATCCTTTGTTTCGTATGCAAACATTTATGAGTTAGAAATTATTGTCAAATGCATATATCACAAATTGAACCTTGGACGTTCTTCGCAAAACAAAACAGAAAAGGAAAAACAGTTGGCAATTTTAGCTGAAGAGTGAATTGTATTGATTTTTGAATTTGCCTGTAAATAGGCGTTTATGTACAAGAGGCTGACGTCCTAGTAAGAGAACGACGCCGAACAAAAGAGTTTATACAATTTGTACAAAAGGGAAAACAAAACAGCTGTGTGAAAAGAATAATCCCATTGGGTTCCAACTCTGCTATCGCCTTTATATCTTCGAGCGTCTCATCACTTGATGACCTAACTGAAGATGAAGCTGATTGATCGATGCCGTCTGAACTTGGTGTTGATACTGGATTCTGGATGCAAGGTGATCCAATGAGACATAGTATTTACGCTTTTATCCCTAACTTTTTCCTGGACCGCCCTTTCGGGTTTTCAGTCCACCGGGATACCCATTTTTGCCCAAGCTGCCTTTTCAGGTTTTCGACTTGCCGGGTGTACAGATTTTTTTTATTTCATCCCTCATTTTGCCCGAACCCTTTTGGTTCGCCGGGAAGCCCTAATTTTTGCCTAGGTATGTCAACCTAGCGGGTCTTTTATCATGCGTAGTATCTTTTTACTATGTCTACATTGGCGGGGTGAGGAAGGTCGTCACCATCCATGGTGGTCAGAATCATGGCTCCTCCTGAGAACACATGTTTAACCACAAATGGCCCTTCGTAGGTAGGGGTCCATTTTCCCCTTGGATCACTCTGAGGAAGGATGATGCGTTTGATTACCAGATCCCCAACTTGATACTCTTGTGGTCTGACCTTCTTGTTAAATTCCCTGATCATCCGTTTTTGATACGTCTGACCATGACATATAACAGTGAGTCTCTTTTCGTCGATTAAATTTAACTGATCAAGTCGTGTCTGGATCCAATCATCTTCACTCAGATCTGCATCCTTCATTATCCGGAGAGAGGGTATCTGCACTTCGATCGGTAAGACTGCCTCCATACCGTAGACCAAGGAGAAGGGAGTTGCCCCGGTTGACGTCCTTGCTGAGGTACGGTACCCATGTAGAGCAAACGGTAACATCTCGTGCCAATCTTTGTAGGTCACTGTCATCTTCTGCACAATCTTTTGATATTCTTATTCGCTGCTTCTACAGCCCCATTCATCTTCGGCCGGTAAGGAGAAGAGTTGTGGTGCTGTATCTTGAATTGCTCGCAGAGCTCAGTGATCATTTTGTTATTAAGATTGGTACCATTGTCTGTAATGATCCTTTCAGGGACGCCGTACCGACAGATCAGGTTATGACGAATGAACCGTGCCACAACATTCTTGGTTACAGTGGCGTAAGAAGCTGCTTCAACCCACTTTGTAAAGTAATCGATCGCTACCAGGATGAAGCAATGCCCATTGGATGCCGTAGGTTTAATCTCACCGATTATATCTATGCCCCACATTGCAAACGGCCAAGGTGCTGTCAAGACATTCAGAGGAACCGGAGGAACATGCACCTTATCTGCATAAATCTGGCATTTATGACATGTCCGAGAGTGTTGGTAACAATCAGCTTCCATTGTGGACCAGAAATATCCTGCCCGAAGGATCTTCTTTCCCATGGTGTGTCCACTGGAATGTGTTCTGAAGGTACCCTCATGCAGCTCTGCCATGATCCTTTCCGCTTCAGTCTTATCCACACAACGCAGTAAGGTCGAATCATGGTTTCGCTTGTACAGGATGTCGTTGCTGAGGAAGAACTTCGCTGCGAACCTTCTCAGAAACTTCTTATCGTTGACAGATGCACCTTCAGGGTATTCCTGAGCTTCCAAGTACCTCTTCACCTCATGGTACCAGGGTTTTTCAGTCACTACCTCAGCCTCAAGATCACAACAGTATGTCGGTTCGTCCAGTTTCCAGACAATGACCCGGGGAGCCTCATTGTCCCATTTGACTTTGAACATGGAAGACATCGTAGCTAACGCGTCTGCCAGCTGATTCTCCTCTCTTAGGAAATGTTCAAAAGTTATCTCTGTGAAATGGGGGATCAATGTCAACACACATTCTCTGTAAGGAATAAGATTCAGATGTTTCGTATCCCACTCGCCTTTGATCTGATTGATCACGAGAGCGGAATCTCCGAAGACACTCAGAAACTTGATCCTTAAGTCGATCGCAGCTTGAAGACCCATGATGCATGCCTCATACTCCGCCATGTTGTTGGTGCAGTTGAAACATAGCCGGGCAGTAAGTGGAGTATGAGTGCCTTGAGGGGATATGATCACAGCGCCAATGCCGTTACCCAAAGCGTTGGATGCTCTGTCAAAGTGCATAGACCATCGGGATCCTTCCTCAGGTCCTTCATCCGGTCCAGGTACTTCACAATCAGTCATTATCATGATGCTCTCGTCCGGAAACTCGAAGTTCATTGACTGATAGTCGTCTACTGCCTGATGTGCCAAGTGGTCTTCCAATACACTTCCTTTGATGGCCTTCTGAGTCGTGTACTGGATGTCGTATTCTGTCAAGATCATTTGCCATCTTGCTATTCTCCCAGACAGAGCAGGCTTTTCAAATATGTACTTTATAGGATCCATCTTTGAAATCAACAAGGTAGTGTGAGTCAGCATATACTGTCTCAGCCGGCGAGCAGCCCATACCAAAGCGCATCAAGTTTTCTCGAGCAGTGAGTATCGGGTCTCACAGTCGGTAAACTTTTTGCTAAGGTAATAAATGGCATGCTCTTTTCGGCCAGACTCGTCATGCTGCCCCAGCACACACCCCATTGAGTTGTCAAGTACTGTCAGGTATAGTATCAGAGGTCTCCCTTCAACCGGTGGCATAAGGATGGGTGGTTCTTGGAGATACTCTTTGATTCTGTCAAAAGCGGCCTGACATTCATCGTTCCAACGTACTACCTAATCTTTCTTCAGCAGCTTGAAGATTGGCTCACAGGTAGCAGTTAGATGTGAGATGAACCGGGAAATGTAATTCAAACGTCCCAGAAAGCCTCTGACCTCTTTCTCTGTCTTAGGAACTGGCATCTCTTGAATGGCTTTAACCTTGGCAGGGTCCACTTGAATACCCTTATCACTTACAACGAAGCCTAGCAACTTTCCAGATCTAACCCCGAAGGTGCACTTGTTCGGATTCAACCTCAGCTTGTACTGTTTCAAACGGTCAAATAGCTTCTGTAGATGGTCAAGGTGTTCCTCCTCAGTTTGGGACCTTGCAATCATGTCGTCGACATACACTTCTATCTCATGATGGATCATGTCATGAAATAAAGCAACCATGGCACGTTGGTAGGTTGCCCCGGCATTTTTCAACCCGAATGGCATGACCTTGTAGCAGAAGGTGCCCCACTGAGTAACAAAGGTGGTCTTTTCCATATCTTCAGGAGCCATCTTGATCTGATTATAACCTGAAAAACCATCCATGAAGGAGAACACCTTGTGCTGAGCAGTATTGTCGACCAGAACATCAATGTGAGGTAGGGGAAGTCATCTTTGGGGCTGGCCCTGTTCAGATCCCTGTAGTTAACACACATTCTGACCTTACCATCCTTCTTCGGTACCGGTACCACATTAGCAACCCACTGAGGGTAAGAAGTTACTGAAAGAAAACCAGCGTCAAATTGCTTCATAACCTCAGCTTTGATCTTCTCAGACATCTCTGGACGCATACGGCGGACCTTTTGCTTAACCGGAGGGCAGTCTTCCTTAGTAGGCAAATGATGGACCACAATGTCAGTATCCAACCCAGGCATGTCTTCGTAGGACCAGGCAAAGATCTCCATATAATCATGTAACATCTGAGTCAACCGTTGTTTTACACTGAGCTCCAGATTGGCACCAATCTTGACTTCCTTCCTATCTGTCTCAGTACCCAGATTTATCGTTTCCACTGGCTCTTCATGTGGTTGAATTGCCCTCTCTTCCTGGAGTAACAGTCTTGCAAGCTCACCAGGCACTTCGCAATCATCTTCACCTTCGTCTTCGGCCAAGTTGATCGAATTTTCGAAGTCATAACTGGCAGTAGCAGAGTCGTTACCAGTGAGATCCAGAGTGGATTGAAACCTGTATAAGTGAGTGTGTGTAAATACAGGTGTTTTGCAATATATAAAGAAAGAAAGAAAGAAAGAAAGGGAGCACAAGATTTGCAATGCGAAAAAAACGTCCAAGATCTTTATTCATGATATATGGAAATGACAGTTATAAGCCCTCACAAATGAAGCCAACGGTGCCCCGGGTAAGACACCGGGCCATAAAGTTTCAGTTTATTGTTTATTACAAATAAAAAAAACAAAGGAATTCATTACTGCGTAACAAAAGTAACAGGCAGGTTGTCCTTTGCAGTCCAATTGCTAGGTCCACTGTCGACCGTCGGATAAATCCAGTTGTTGAACTCAGACTCTTCCACTTCGTCATCATCCCTGATAGCATTTACTCCATGAGCAGGCAGGGGAGCTGTCACTACATTGGGTTTCTCAGGTGCCTCAAATTGTACCTCCTTCGCATCAATAAGATCCTGCACCTTATTCCTCAGGGCCCAGCAGTCATCAATAGAATGCCCCGGGCTATCGGAGTGATAAGCACAACGGGCATTTGGATTATACTTAGGAGATGCAGTATTCACAACCTTTGGAGCCTCTCTGACGGTCACCAAGTTGGTTGATAGCAGCTGCAGCAAGATTTGTGACAAGGTCATACTCAGCCGGGTAAATTCTCTTCTGGGTCTTTCAGCCCTTGGTTGATTGGTTTGCCGAGGAGCGGCAACAGGTTTAGCAATCACCACCGCGTTGACAGATTGGCGGCGCTCTGGTTTATCTTGCCTTCTAGGCCCATACACAACACTGGCCTCCTTCTTAAAAGGTTTCTTCTCAGCACTTGAAGACGCACCTTTCTGAATTTTACCGGACTTCATTCCAGCCTCTATCCTTTCCCCAGTCAGAATAAGGCCAGTGAACCCTGCAGATGAATTACCGATAAGATGATTGAAAAATGGCCCGGAGAGGGTCCCCAAGAACATATCCACTAGCTCACGGTCTGTTAACGGAGGCCGCACCCTGCCAGCCAGGTCCCTCCACTTCTGCGCATACTCTTTAAAACCTTCGCCTGATCCTAGCGACATACCCTGGAGTTGGGTACGTGTAGGAGCAAGGTTGGCATTATATTGATACTGCTTGTAAAAAGCAGTAGCCAACTCCTCCCAGTTACGAACTTTGGTTCCATCCAGCTGATAGAACCATTCGAGATGAGTCCCTGAAAGACTCTCCTGGAAGAAGTGGATCCACAAGTTCTTGTCCACTGTATACAGCTGAATCTTCCGCACAAAAGATATGAGGTGCAGCTTAGGGCAAGACGCCCCGTCATACTTGGTGAAAGATGGTGCTTTAAACTTGTGAGGGATGATCACACCAGTAGATAAACCCAAGTCTCCGAAATCCAAACCAGGCACTTGTTGAATCTCCATGGCGTTCAGACGGTCTTCTAACTGCTTGTATCTGTCTTCAGCTGGAGGATACTGTTCCTCATTAAAGTCAGTCTCGTTGTCAGAGACCACCGGACTTGGAGCCCTTCCCCCCTGGGGACTGTCTTTGCCTACAGAAGAACCAGCTTCCTCATTCTGCAGTGTGTTACCAAATCTCCGGCCCGAGTTGAATAGAACAATTCTCTTCTTCATCTTCTTCTTCTTCTTAACCAGCAGAGCCTTCAGCTCCTCTTGACCTTGAGCCAAGCCCATGATCAGCTCTTGAAATTGCGCGTTCTGCACCTGAAGGGCCTTGATAGACTGCTCGGTAGATGATTCAGGGTTCATGATGCTGAAATAAACAGCGAAGAACAGTAAGCAACCTGAAAAGAAGAGTACCTGCTATGCACATGATGAATGATGTGTGTTTATGCAATGCATTCAAGGGTTCGAAAGTTCAAATTTGTTGTAGACAAAAAGGAACACACGTTATCATTAAGGAAATAATTGTTTGGTACATCAAAGCCTCATGGGCACACATTACAAAGCAAATCAATCCCAAAAGACACTACGCATCCTCTTCGGAGCAATGTAGGTGTTGAGATTCCTTTCCTCGTGCAGTAGGCGGGTGAGCTCCAAGACCTTCTTTTCACTAGCATGTAGACTGGTCTCAAGAGAATTTCGTTCTTCCTTAAGCTGGATCCAGCTCTTCTGCATCTCTTCCCAGGACGTGGGCATGTCAGGATGCTGAATGGTGTAGGACATCTCTCCTTCCAATACTGGCTCTTTGATCACTGGGAGAACATGAGGATAAGGCATTACTAACTTCTGGGAGTGGGCTCGTACCCACTTGAGATAAGGCTCCAACGGGATGGAGTTCCTGTGCCCCAGGGTCTTGCTGTCTATCCTACTTGGCATCCTCCAAGCTCTGATAAATCTCTGGCGAAGTCCTTGTGCATCGTTGTCGAAGTCAAAAACTATGTTAGGAATTAACATGTCATGAGGGCCGTCCCTCCGAGCATAACCAAACTGTCTCCAAGCCAAGCATGGGTTGTAAGTAATACCTCCTCTGATTCCAAGTAAAGGAACATTAGGGTACTCCCCGCAACGATCAATGATAGTGACATCCTCTCTGGACCGAGAGCACCAATGTATATCTGCATGTGTAAGAGTCATCAATCGTTGTGACCATCTCAAACCCCGCTCGTTCTTCAAAACTGATTGTGGAAGGTGCGAAATAAACCACCTTCCCAGGAGAGGAGTGCAGCACATAAGAACACCTCTTTTTCTCATGGTTCGAGTGTAACATGAGTGAAGGATGTCCCCCAGCAACGTAGGTATAGGATTCCTGGACATGAAGATCTGGACAGCACTGATATCTATAAGCTGATCTGAATTAGGGAACAACACCAAACCATAGACAAGGAGGGCCACAACTTCTTCAAAAGCTTGTAGGTCAAGGGAGTTCCGACATTCTTGGGCCTTCTCAAACAGAAACCTGGCTAAGAACCCTTTGATACCACTTCTAACTTCCCAATGTCCCTTGAGGTCAGATGGTTGTTGGTGTAAGGCTTTAGCAATCTCCTCAAGCTTGGGTTCCTTTTCCGTACCGTTGTAGGGTAGTTGATCAAGGATAGGGATCTTCAGGAGCCGGGAGAACTCTTCCAATGTAGGTACCAGTTGATAATCCAAGAAAGTGAAACAGTGATGCAGAGGGTCAAAGAACTGGAACAGGACCTTTATCATATCTTCCTCAATGTTGGTGTTGACCAAGCTGACGAGTCTTCCATGTCTCTCACTGAATGAAGAGCTCTCGGGAATCCTGGATATAAGCTCCTTAAGCTGAGGAGGGATCCTTACAAGGCTGATCTGAATTGTCTTTCTGCGAACAGTTTCCATGTCCTACAAAACAAGAACAAAGATAAAGATTCGAACCCGTGAAATGGTTAGCCAATGCATATGATGTTGTATGATATCATGATGTTATGATTAAACACACCACAAATATTCACAAGAAGCAAACATGGTAAGGCACACAAGTCACACCATAGCCCTTAGAATTTAGGCCTGCCTGGGGTCTGGGTATTACCCTCTTGAAGTTGGTGGGCTCAACCTGTCCTATCAGAAGTAACCGGGTTCTAAGGGTCCCAATATCACTGGATTGCTTTCATTGTTCATCGTTTCGATTTAGCCATTGAACTGGCGACCGAAATATTCCAGGAAAGCAACCCTCAATTGAGTGTAGTATCGAGTATCAACCAACCTCGGACTGCACCAAAGTCAGTTATCTCACTACCCTAAAGAGGCCAAGATAGTTCAATTAAGGTTCCTAAGGTCAGTTGATGCTTCACGACACCACGCGGAGGCCCCGTACTCTCCTTGACTGAACTCAAGGGTTACCAGTACACACCAAAGTGCCACATCAACATAGCAGACTGTTTCAACCATGTCGGTATACCCCGCACAGTTCCCTCATAGCCTTGTTGCTACTTTCTAAGAAGGTATCCCCAGATCCGGGTTAGGATCTATAGAACTCCCAAGACAATCCCACAATAATAAAGCAAACAAGTCAAAGCAATTGAAAACACAGTTATGAACTATCCTAAGGTACACCTCACTTTTAAAACTTCCCCAGCAGAGTCGCCAGTTCTGTGATCGGTGGATCTGGAACTGACTGTTTAACGCTGGTTCGCGAAATGTCGCGGAAGCAAGAGTCGCCACTGTCTTTTATTTTCTCCAAACGGAAAGGACAAAAGCACAGAAAAATTCCTTATTGAGATTAGTTCTCGGTTCGGGAGGTAGATTTATAGAAAGGGAAGGTGTTAGCACCCTTTCTATCCATGGTTATCCATGGGCTCTTAGATACTTGCTCATTTGTGTTTTCAAAATGTTTGTTTGCTTTTCAAGGTGAGTGAGTTTGAAAAAGTTTCGTTTAAAATTTCAGATCGACTCTTGTATCAGTCCTCAAGAGTGTTTGAAAAATTGTTTTTGAAAGCTTTTTGAAAAGTGTCGGTGTGAAAAGAGTTTTGATTTGTTTTGAATTAGAGCAAGTATCTATGAGTCATCTACCTACCCTAAGGAATTAGGCTGTGTAAATGTCCTTTAGGTAGTGCCATCCCACCATTGAGAGGTAGGTAGCACCACCGTTGGAGGTGTTCGGGTCAATTCGAGTTTAGGGACAGTGTGGCCACCGAGCAACAGTAAGACACCTTAGAAGCTACCCTTATGCCATTGATCTTTTTATTCCGAGGAAACTATTCCGAGGCAACTTGTTCCGAGGCAACCGTTTCGAAGCAACCAGATCAATGGAACATAAGGACTCGCTAAGACGTCCTATACTCGACGACCACGTTTCGAGGGGCAAGGCAATAGGGTGGTCACCAGAGCAATAGTAGGACACCTTAGAAGCTACCCTTATGCCATGTTCATGGACATAAGGACTTACTAAAACGTCCTATACTCGACGACCACGTTTTGAGGGGCAAGGCAACAGTAAGGCGTACCCTAGGAGTGGTGTGTGAATTGTGTGTCATTTTCAGTTATAGTTTATCTTGTCATGCATTGGGTGAGCTACGCTTTGATTTTATTTGGGCCATTCATTCTTTCATGTGATTAGCAGTTTAAAGGTGCGGAAATTAAAATGTGGAAAATAAAGGTCCTACGCTATTACAAGGCGCGGGTCTATACATCGCCAAATTAACAAAGACCCGATTTTGAATAAAAGTGCGGAAAGTAAATGAAGTCCTAATTACTATTACAAAGCTTTGGGGCAAATATATAACATAAAAAATGAAAAATGGAAACAAACGCGCGAAAAGAAATTCGAAACGAATATGCGAGGGCGTTGGACCCTTTGAAGAAATTAAATTGAAATTAAGAGGCAATTAATTATTTAATGAGAAAAGAAGTTATTTTTTGATGTTTTTTTGGTATTTTATGAAATAAGGAAAATTAATTAAAGTTAGTAACTAAATAAAACCTAGTTCTAAATTGTTTTAAATTATTAAAGAAAAAATGTTTAAGTTTTAACCTAATTTATACTAATTATTTAAATGACATATTTATTTACAAAATTAATTAATGGTTAATAATAATAATAGGAGGAAATTATTTATTTAATGAGAAAAGAATAAAAATGCTAAAAACCTAATTTTTATGTATTTTAGTTATTTAGAAAAAAAAACATTAAAGTTAAAAACCTAAATTTAAACTAAATTAATTATTTAAGATTTATTTACAAAAATATTAATGTATTAAATTAAATAAAACATATTTTTATTTTTATAATTTCTGATTTTTTTGTATTTTTGTATTATTAAAATTAATTTTATGGAATTAAATAAAAGCAAAAAAATCAAATAAAAAAAAGAGAATTAAAATAAAAAGGAATATGCAAACCATAGGAGGGGTATCTGGCCCTTTTGGAGGTGTATTGGAAATTCAGGCCCATTAGAAACCAAGGCCTTGTTGACTTTCCAGGCTTGTGCGCGTGTGATTGACTAATGCGTATGGTAGACTGCACATGATGGCCTTTGGATTGGGACCCCTAGACACTTGGCAGGCAAGCACATATGCGTGTATGGTAGACTTTAGATGAGGCGCTGCATGGAAACGTATTGAGAAAAATAATATTGAAGAAGTGGGGGGACCTGGGAATCGAACCCAGGTCCCAGCGTTTGAAGGACACATCATTCACCAACCCAGCCAGCGCGTTTCTTTGTCATATTAGTGGAACGTGATTATTATAAAAAAGAACAAAAGTTAGTAATCTGAATAGCAAAATCACGCGCCAATTTTGAATGGTCCAGTAACGTCAAGCCACGCATGCTTCTTCTCCGTTTTGTACCTGCAAATAAAAGCAAATAGCGGGGGTTTTAAACCCCCACTAAACAAGACCAGGAAAAATAGCGATTAGGCAATGGGCAAGGATAAATTGGGCGCGAGGTGTGGGTTCAGTCCGTCTTGTTGTCACGATTTCAATGGTATCAGTTTGAGGGTCCAATTTTGCCATATGAAGGAACCCCTAATTCAAAGCTCCTGAAACCCTAAAATACTTTCATGGTGAATTCGTGTACAGGCAGCCATACTTCAATTGAAAGATACCATTAGCTTCAGAACATCATGGTTAGTGTTAATCAATAATTAAAATGCATGAATAATGCCTAAAAATCAAAGCACGATTAGGAAAAATTTGGAAAAGAAAGCAGTTTTGTTCTACCAATTCTCTGCACGTGGAGGCTTGGTTTCGATTGCAAATGTTTCCTAGCAATGTCAAGAAGACAATGGACAAGTTTGTGGACTCTGAATCGCCTTGTAGCTACCTTTTCAGTTTTCAATTTTTTGTGAACAAATGCACTTTTTGTTTTTTGATTCCTGCGCAGCTTCTGTGTTCTTATGCATTAGGTTAGCCTTTGCATATGTATGTGAGTAGAACTAGGTCAAAAAACTAGCCCAAAATCCATGTATTCAATGATTCAATATTTTATTTCCAATCCAATCTTTTTCAATCTTTTTCAATCCTTTTTCATGCCAATCCTTGCCAATCATATTGAATCTTTCCTTATTGAATAGTGCACGAAATATTGAGTGAATTCTATGCACAAAAAGATTTGAAAAGTATGATTTAGTATTTTTCATAATTAATTTCAATTAAATGAATTAACAAGATTAAAAATTCAATTAATTAATTAAAAATAAGAAAATAACTCCCTTTAAAGTCAATGGGTCGTGCATGGCCTTTGGGTGATGATTCATGGAAGAAATTGAGGCCCATTAGCAATTTTGAGGCATTTGAAGCAAAGTTGACTTTTCAAAATTCCCAAAATTTTCCCAACTTCCACAAGGCATATCTTGCTCAATTTTTAAGCTTTGATCATGTTCTTGGACATTTTGGAAATGTCTTGAAGGCTTCTAACCAATGCCTTTGGTCCCATGTCATTTTGATTTACCAATCTCAAGTTATGGTCTTTAACTTAAAGTGCCTTTTTGTTGACTTTTGAAAATGACCTATAATGTTGAGATTGATAACTTTTTGTGAGAGCATTTCTAGGACTTGAAGTGTGAAGATGAGTTTTAGGAAATGTCATTCTCTTCAAAATGAGCTTTGGATGGAATTTTTCTGATAAACCATGTGGAAGTTATGCCCTGGTCAATTTGCAGTTGACTTTTTCAGCTGTCCAAAAATAGAAACTTTTGCATCTTGAGACTTTTTGAGCCATGCTTTGAGAATCATGATCAAGAATTGATCAAATGATGTTTGTGGCTTCAAAATAATATGTTGACCAAAAATTTTGACTTCTGACTGTCAAATGACCATTTTGCCCCTGTAGTTGACTGTGAAGCAATTAGGGTTTTTGACTGTGCAATTTTGTGCTGTGAGTCTTGAAACTTGACATAAGGATGCTTGACAATGTATGTAGGCATGTGGGACTTGTTTGGACCCTTGGAAACTTCAATTTCTTTGCCAGAACCAAAACCCTAATTTTGACTGTTAGGAGGCCATTGGACTGTGCAACCCTTGGGAGATTTTGAAGCATGCTCTTAGCAAATCTTGAAGAATATGGGAGGGAAAATTTTGGGGTACAATAGTGAGATATCAAACAATATAATAGAATGTATGATGAATAATATATTAGAATCAATTCATATAACAATCACCACTTCACATCTTTTTAACAACATTTAACACAACTAATTCTTCCATACAATAACTCAGGATGCAACATGAAATGCGACTTGATTTCTATGCATATGCATGTGGTATCAACGGACAAAACTCCCAACTTAATATCTGCTAGTAAATAGAGGCATCAACAAGGCATAAGCCTTCAACTTAATATTTTGCCAATCCAGGTCAACTTAACGAGCATCAGCTCTAACTTGATATGCGATGTATACGACATAACATGAATGTAGCAACAACAAAAATTCAACATCAACTCAACATAATTCAACTTTGGCCATAAGCCTACAACTTATCTGCCAAGAATTAGAGGCATTTCAACAACTTTGGTATATCCTGCTGTGATCGGTGGATCTGGAACTGACTGTTTAACGCTGGTTCGCGAAATGTCGCGGAAGCAAGAGTCGCCACCGTCTTTTATTTTCTCCAAATGGAAAGGACAAAAGCACAGAAAAATTCCTTATAGAGATTGCTCTCGGTTCGGGAGGTAGGTTATAGAAAGGGAAGGTGTTAGCACCCTTTCTATCCATGGTTATCCATGGGCTCTTAGATACTTGCTCATTGTGTTTTCAAAATTGTTTTGTTTGCTTTTCATTGTGGGTTTAAAAAAGTTTCTTTGAAAAATTTCAGTTCGACTCATACGTCAGAGTGTTTGAAAAATTTGCTTTGAAAGCTTTTGAAAATGTGTTGGTGTGAAAAGTCTTTTTTTGAGTTTGTTTTGAGATTAGAGCAAGTATCCTTGAGAACCTACCTACCCTAAGGAATTCGTCTGTGTAGATGTCCTTAAAAGTAGTGCTATCCCACCATTGAGAGGTAGGTAGCACCACCGTTGGAGGTATTCGGGTCAATTCGATATTCGGGACGTGGTGATCACCAGAGCAATGGGAAGACACCTTAGAAGCTACCCTCATGCCAGGTTCCCGGATCATGAGGACTTACTAAGACATCCTCTACTCGACGATCACCTTTCGAGGCAAGGCAACAGTGAGGCGTACCCTAGGGGTGGTGTGTGCGAATTGTGTGTCATGTTTCAGTTATTTGTCTTGTCATGTTTGTCGTGTTCTACGCTTGATTTTAATTAGACATTCATTCTTGCATGCTTGGTTAACAGTTAAATATTTTGCGAGGAAATAAATCTAAACTATTACAAATGGCGCGGGTCCACATCGCCAAAATTAAACCGGACCCGATTTAGCGGAAAATAAATAAAGCGAATAAATAAAAGTGCGAGAAATTTAAATTACATGGCTTTGGGATATTTACATAATTATATAAACGATAAAAAAATAAATGCACAATTAAATGATTAATGACGGGCGTTGGACCCTTTTTTGCAAATAATTAAAATTAATAAAGATTTAAAATTAAAATTAAAATTAAATGAGAATGAGATTTTTGTGTTTTTTAGATTTAATGAAAAAGAAATTAATTGAGATTAAATTAAACGGCAAACCCTAATTCTAATATTTTTTATTTATTATGAAAGAATTAAATTATAACCTAAATTAAACTCTAAATTAATTTGTACAATTTTTAATTTATGAAAATAAATAAATAAATAACAATTATTATTGTGGAAAAAAAGAGATAAAAAGAATTAACAATTAAAACCTAAATTCTACATTTTTGGATTTTTATTAAAAAGGAATTAAAATTAAAACCTAATTAAACTAAACAATTTACATTCTAATTTATTTATGAAAATAATTATAATAAAATAAATATTATATTTTTTTGTATTTTTTGATTTTTATAATGTTTTTTAGATTTTTGTTAAAAATAATTAATTAAAAACAAATAATTAAAATAAACATAACAATTAAAATAAATGAAATAAAAAGGAAATCAAACCAGAGTGGGGTGTAGTCCCCAATTTAGGAGGTATGAATTTGGAAAGCCTGGCCCAATAAGCATGGAATTTTATTGACTTTACCAATTGGATGCTAACGTGTTGACTTGGCCCTAGCGTGTTCTCTTAATTTAAGCCTTTGATCTGATCATGTTGGACGCGTGTGTGGCTGATTTTTGAGGATGCATAGTATGCTGGGACATGAGCGCTGCATAGGATTAATCATAGAAAAATAACATTAAGCGTTTGCCAGACCTGGGACTTGAACCCAGGTCTTGGAGGTTGCAAACCACTACGTATGCCACTGAACCACTGCATGTGCTTTTATTATATAATAGTCAATAAATATTATAAGAGAAAAGAATCCATTAATAACTTAAACGCGCGAAATTTTAAAAGGACCATTCACGCCTTGCCAACTCAGCTTCTTCTTCTTCATTCGTTCTTCTCTGAAAAATAAAAGCAAGTTAACGGGGGTTTTAACCCCCCCCCCAAAATAAGCAATTCTTAATAATAGCGATTAGGCCACACGCTTGTATAAATTAGGCGCGACTAGCGTAATCGAATCGTCTAGAGGCCCTGAGTTTGATAATCTTGGTCTCGTTGCCTAATTTTTCTGTATGAGAAAAACCCTCTTTTTGAATTCCTGAAACCCTAACAACCATTCATGGTAACTTCTCATATATGGCACAAAAACAAAATCGAACACGTTGGTTAGCTTTAGAACATCATGACAAACAATAATCCATAAAGAAAAATGCATGAGGATGCTTAAATCGTGCTATGCGAATTCAAAATTTTCTTGGTTCAGTTTGACTTTGTGATACCGTTTCAAGGGGTTTTTGTTGATGTTAAGGATTGAGAGATGTTCCAGGATGCCTCAGGATGCTTGTGGAATAAAAATTGGAGCTTGAATCGACCTTGAAACTAGATTTCAGTGTTGAGTTTTTTTGTCAAAAATTTCAATATGCCAAAGGTGTGTTATGCGCAGCTTGCAGTCCTTTAGCGTTAGGGTTGTGATGTTGATCATATATGGAAGCAATTAGGTTAAAAAGATTCAATAAAATCCATCTCCATAATTGTTTTCAATCTTTGATTTGTTAAGGATCTTTTACAATCTTTTTCATGGTGTTTTTGTTCAATCATGTGCCAATCATACCAAAACTTGCCTATTTAAGACTTACACGAAATATTGAGCTTATAATGTGCATGAAAAGATTTTTTTAGGTTAATTTGATATTTTTCATATATTAAAATCATTTAAATGAATATAAATTAATATTAATTCAAATAAATAATTAAAAAATATGAGAATACTTCCATTTGGGCCTAATGGTCGTGCATAGGCTTGGCATGAAGAAACTTGGAAGAAAAATAGGCCCATTTGCATTTTTAAGCCTTTTGCATCAATGTTGACTTTTCAAAATTCCTAAAAATTTCCCAACTTCCACAAGGCATAACTTGGTCAATTTTTAAGCTTTTCACATGTTCTTGGACATTTTGGAAAGGTCTTTGAGTCCTTTAACCAATGCCTTTGGTCCCATGTCATTTTGATTTACCAATCTCAAGTTATGGCCTTTGACTTAAAGTCACTTTTTGTTGACTTTTGAAAATGACCTATAATGTTGAAATTGATAACTTTTTGTGAGAGAATTTCTTGGACTTGGAACATGAAGATGAATTGTAGGAAATGTCCTTCTCTTCAAAATGAGCTTTGGATGGAATTTTTCTGATAATCCATGTGAAAGTTATGCCCTGGTCAATTTCAGTTGACTTTTTCAGCTGTCCAAATATAGCAACTTTTGCATCTTTGATGATTTCTGAGCCAAGTTTTGAGAATCATGATCAAGCATTGATCAAATGATGTTTGTGGCTTCAAAATGATATATTGACCAAAAATTTGAACTTTTGACTGCCAAATGACCATTTTGCCCCTACAGTTGACTGTAGTGCAATCTAGGGTTTTGACTGTGCAATTTTGAGCTGAATGCCTTGAAACTTGACATGAGGATGCTTGACCATCTTTGTAGGCATATGAGACTTGATTGGGCCTTTGGAAAGTTCATTTGCTTGACCAGAACTCATACCCTAGTTTTGACTGTATAGGAGACAGTTGAGCTGCATGACCCTTGGGGAATTTTGTGACCTTGACTTTGACAATTCTTGATGAATATGGGAGGGCAAATTTTGGGGTACAACAGTTGCCCCTGTTCAATCTTCTTAGACCTGAGGATGCAGATTGGCTGACGTGCCTTTCGTAATCCGAGGGTAAAAGATGATTGAACACTAGAGTGCCCAGAAATTTGCGCTCACATAGTAGCAGTGATGATGGGGGAATGGGCTTATAAATGCCATTTGGATGTTGCTTGGATAGGATGATGGGCTTATAGATGCCATCTGGACGTTGATCGCGTAGGAGATTCCTTAGCGAGAACCTGCATACCTGCAAAACAGAAAAATGAGTACCTGACACGTCGCAGGAACTGATTTTAGATGCTTGATATAGATATGTCCTGATTGGTTACAGGAGCTGAGTCTGGAGCTTCAAACGCTGATGAATGAACCAGGGATGATTACTGCCTTAGCATGAATGATAAGAGAATCCTGAATGATTTCAACCTCAACAACGCTCGTTGAGAAAATCTTGGTGAGAATTACCATCTTCGTAGTGTCAGGATGAGAACCGAAGGACATTATAATCTCAAAGGGAGTCACCTCACTCACCGTTGGAGAAGGAACTATAGGAAATTATAATCTGGAAGAAAATATCACCTCACGCTCATGCCGGAGAGGGGAACATCTGAAGAAGGAATTACCGCCTCACACGCCGTTGGAGAGGGGACCATAAGAGAATATCACCTCACGCTCATGCCGGAGAGGGGAACATCTGAAGAAGGAATTACCACCTCACACGCCGTTGGAGAGGGGACCATAAGAGAATATCACCTCACGCTCATGCCGGAGAGGGGAACATCTGAAGAAGGAATTACCACCTCACACGCCGTTGGAGAGGGGACCATAAGAGAATATCACCTCACGCTCATGCCGGAGAGGGGAACATCTGAAGAAGGAATTACCACCTCACACGCCGTTGGAGAGGGGACCATAAGAGAATATCACCTCACGCTCATGCCGGAGAGGGGAACATCTGAAGAAGGAATTACCGCCTCACACGCCGTTGGAGAGGGGACCATAAGAGAATATCACCTCACGCTCATGCCGGAGAGGGGAACATCTGAAGAAGGAATTACCACCTCACACGCCGTTGGAGAGGGGACCATAAGAGAATATCACCTCACGCTCATGCCGGAGAGGAGAACATCTGAAGAAGGAATTACCACCTCACACGCCGCTGGAGAGGGGACCATAAGAGAATATCACCTCACGCTCATGCCGGAGAGGAGAACATCTGAAGAAGGAATTACCACCTCACACGCCGCTGGAGAGGGGACCATAAGAGAATATCACCTCACGCTCATGCCGGAGAGGAGAACATCTGAAGAAGGAATTACCACCTCACACGCCGCTGGAGAGGGGACCATAAGAGAATATCACCTCACGCTCATGCCGGAGAGGAGAACATCTGAAGAAGGAATTACCACCTCACACGCCGCTGGAGAGGGGACCAAGAGAATATCACCTCACGCTCATGCCGGAGAGGAGAACATCTGAAGAAGGAATTACCACCTCACACGCCGCTGGAGAGGGGACCAAGAGAACTTCTACTGAGTCTTCATCAGAAAAATCTGTTTGGAGTCGATTTAACTGGACTAGAGAAATCTTTGAAATATGTTTGAGAATTTCAACTGCAACTTTCCTGCAAGGTAAAGGTCAGTTATATGCGATGCATGATATGGATCAAGCAATGATGTTCTCAATATGGATGCGATTTATAGTATATGATGCGTATATGCATGCTATAATGATGTATGTGATGATTCATGTATGTTTTTGTCTAGGAAAATAAATCCTTGACGGGTGCCGGGAAGTCATATCCTGGGCTGATGTTGAGGAAGAGATTTTGCTTCCGCTGTGGATGATTCGTTGCAAGAATACCGGTAGGAGAAGATAACTCCGTTGAGGAATAAACTTGGCAAATGAAATAACTCTGCGGGAGAAAAGATACTCTAGCGATCATGCTGGGGAGTGCTACTTTGTGGGGATAGCGATGCTTTGCTGAGTTGATGAAGATAACTCCGCTGGGGATATCCTTGTTGTGCTGGAAGTGTTGATAGACTTCGCTGGGGGTAGGAAGATACTTTGCCGAGGACGCTCTTTCCGTGGCTTTTGGCTGAGGATAACCCAGTTATATCCTGTTACGGAAATAACTCTTTAAATCAAGCCGGGACGATGCGTTCGTGCTCTGCGAGGGGATAAGCTTCCAGAATCTACTGGGGATAAGCTTGCTTGGGAGTATGAACTCCAAATTTCTGGGAAACTGGATTGGACTCTCCTGGGGGAGATTTGATATGCTGGGAGTGATCCCTTTGAATGTTGGTATACCGCCGGGGAACAATCTTTAGGCCGAGACTGCCGGGGATGCTTGTTAAGAATATATGCTGCTGGGGAAGTATTGAGATCTGCGGGAGAATACTCAACTTCCTTGAGATTTGACAATAGCTTAGAGAAGAACGTACTGGTTGCTGACTCTCTGGGGAATTTAAGATGTACTGGTCATGTTCTTTAGCCGAACCCATCTTGATACCTTGGAGGATAAAACAATTGGACTGCTCAGACAAATCTTTATTGCCCCTGTTTATATGGGAGAAGGCATCTGTGGGGTGCTGATAGTTATTGATGGACAAACCTTCTTCTGGTAGACAGATGGCAGGACATAGTCGTACGCTTTAATCCCTAACTTTTGCCTGGACCGCCCTTTCAGGTTTTCAGTCCACCGGGATACCCATTTTTGCCCAAGCCGCCTTTTCAGGTTTTCGACTTGCCGGGTGTACATATTTTTTCATTTCATCCCTTATTTTTGCCCGAACCCTTTTGGTTCGCCGGGAAGCCCTTATTTTTGCCTAGGTGTGTCAACCTAGCGGGTCTTTGATGTTGTGTAGTATTTTTCGACTATGTCCGTGCTCTTAGAATGTAGGGAGTTGCCCCTGTCAGAAGTGTTTTGTCATGCCACCAGAGAGGTGTTTGATCAGGCAAGATTTATTGTTGAAATGCCCTGGGTGACTCATGCGGAGATTTGCCCCAGGCTATTGGCCTTTTGAGAGATTCTCCGAATCTTGATTGGATTGCCCCAGATGATGGACAATGATCTTGTCTGCCCCTTGATTGGAAGTACTTTTGTTCACTAGGTATTCATCGTGCGAATTTTCCTGCTGTTCAAACAAAAAGTCATATGTAAACAAAGTTATGTTAAAAATGCAAAGCTTATGTCTGTCTCGAAGATTTTGAAAATGCATTCTTTTCATAAAACAAGTAGATGTTTGTAGAACGTGATGTCAACTCCGTATTTACCGTAGGCCTTAAGGAGTCAGGATACCCTTCGTAACAGTATGCTTTCGTACTAACCCATGCTTCAGCTAGGACTTTTAAGGGTTATAACGTGGCCTGGTTCACGGTTTAAGAAACAAAGGATAAAGGCTCAAATTTTATTTGTACCCACCCGCTCTTCGTGATGTCCTCCAAACCTAAACTCAGTCGATCGTGCGTTAGATCTTGTTTGAGTCTTTACTCTGATTTTCCAGTGATGGTTCGGATGTTTGACAATTTATTTTGTTTAGGCAGTCATTTTTTGCTTTGGTTGAGGGCTGGTAAGACCTCTTTCTTGTCTGATTTTGTTATCCCTTTCTTTTTTGCCTGAACTGTTTCCTTTTTTGGAATTACAGTCAGCGGGATGCCTCAGTTTTGTAAGTCTCCTTCATGGGTTTTGACTTAATGGGCTTTTTTATTTTTTGAGATAATGACTGTCTTTCTTTATTGATTATTCGGAACCATCACTGTCTTTCTTCGTTTTGTAAGGCCTCCTTTGGTGCCATTTGTTATGCACTTGGATCAACTGAGAGAACTACCCTGCCCCAGGTTATGATTAAGGGTTTTGATTTTCGAAAATAAAAACTCCTACTTCTTTGGCTCTGATGGGTTGACGAGGGATTATCATCCTTATAACTCCAGTGTTTAGGAATTGAAACAATGCCTGTACCTCATCAGCGGGGTCTGTTCAAAAGCATACTGTAAAGATCGTGGTATCGTTTTCGTCATCCTCCCTCAAGAGGCTCAGAATTATTAACCAAGAGTTGACATCAAGAAAAATATGAAAGCAATTTGTAATATAGTGAATACGAAATAATTACTTCAAAACAGACATGTGCAATGCATTAATGAAATAACAATGTTTGATATGAATAAAATGTTTAAACAATCAAAGAAAAATACAACTTGAACATTCGAATGAACAAAAGTTTCTTAGTTTGAACTAGCTATCTCAGATGGAGAATTCTCAGCGGAAGATTTTCATCTCGCCATCCGGCATGAACTCTATCACCCCTTCGTCAATCAAATCTTGGATTTTGTTCTTCAAGGTCCAACAGTCGTCTGTAGCATGCCCCGGGCTGTCTGAATGATAAGCGCAGTGGGTGTCGGGGTTATACCTCGAAGCTGTCCTGTTGGGATTTTTGGGAGGGTCCTTTAGAGTGATCAGATTGACCTCCAGCAAGCGCTTCAGTATAAAGGATGAGGGTATATCAGTCTCCGAGAAATGTCTTCCGGGCGCATTTCGTTTACGTTGACTACCCCGTTGAGGCTGGGCTCGTGACCCTGAAGCAAGCTGAGGAGATTTTCCTTTGTCTTCTTGCCTTGCATGTGGTTGAATGATGGCTGGAGCTTCCACCTTGGCTGTTTGCCCTACTGGATTGTTTTGAAGCAGCTTGGTGACGAGGACCCGGAGCTCTTCTTGTTTTTGAGCTAAGTCCTGAATGAGAGTCATTTGGCCCACCAACTGCCCCATCATTTGGATCTTCATGGTTGCCAACTCAATTTGTAGCCCTTCCAGCTGATCGTTCCTGATGCCTCCTGCGTTCCCTAAGGTCAAGTTCCTGGTGAGGAGAGTCTTTATTTCTTCTTGCCCCTGGGATAGGTTCAAGAACATTTCTCGCAGTTGGGCGCTCTGAGTACGAAGATCTTGGTTGTCTGGTTGGAAGGCCATTGCTGAAATAAACAGCGAGAAAGGTAAGTGACCTGCAACAAAGATACCTGCTATGCAATGATGTGTATGATATGCATGCAATGTTTTCAAGGATCTCGCGGGGTAAACAAAGAACTTGTTAGAATTTGAATCCGGTAGCTTGATTGAAGGAACTTCATGTTGCTGAGAGTCCTTCTTCAAGAGTCAAAGGCTCACCATATCCAGTGGGTCATAGCCCCTGACAACCTTGGCTAGAGGAAAATAAATCCTCTTTGCCCCTTGCTGGGATAATTGTTCATCATGACCTGCATCACAAGCCCTTGAGATCCTTGAAATGGGTTAGGATGTATGCAATGGTATGATGTCATGCTATGCATGGGGTGATGTAGGTAAACCCTGTTATGAGTCCCAATTAAGGACTATAAACAGACCCTGCAAGAAATTCAGTATACTTTGTTATGAGTCCCAATTAAGGGCTATAAACAAAACCTGCAAGAGATCTAGTAAACCCTGTTATGAGTCCCAGTTAAGGACTATAAACAAAACCTGCAAGAAATTTGGTCAACCTTGTTACGAGTCCCAATTAAGGACTATAAACCGAACCTGCAAGTGGTTAGGACACCCTGTTATAAGTCCCAATTAAGGACTATGAACAAAACCTGCAAGAAGCTCAAGTGTCAGACAACAAGCATGCAAATAGTCAAGTACGAAGGCACACAAGTCACACCAGAGAAACCCTTAGAGTTTAGGCCAGCATGAGGTCTAGGTATTACCCTCTTGAAGTTGGTGGGTTCAACCTGTCCTAATCAAAAGTAACCGGGTTCTTAGAGGATCCCAATATCATTGACTACCCTCAATCGGTCATAACTCCAGCATCGCAATCTTTTCTTGCGGCCAGAACCATCACGAGAGTTTAGCCTCAATGGGCGTAGCATACTGCTACTGTTCTAAAGGCCAAGTTGTGTCAATTAAGGTTCTAAGGTTGTTGGTGCTTAATGACTCCTTAGAAGACCCATATTCTCCTCGTTGCGACACAAGGGATATCGGTACAGACTAAGGTGCCACACCAACGTAGCCACTGCTTCACCTGTGTCGGTCTACGCCGGACAGGTCCCTCACAGCTTATGCTACCTAAACAGGGTATCCCCAGATCCGGGTTAGGATCTATGTAACTCCCATGCAACCCACAAATTTAAAGCAGACAAATCAATACAATTGAAACCACAGTTATGACTTAGCCCTAAGGTACACCTCACTTTATAAAGGGTCCCCAGCAGAGTCGCCAGTTCTGTGATCGGTGGATCTGGAACTGACTGTTTAACGCTGGTTCGCGAAATGTCGCGGAAGCAAGAGTCGCCACCGTCTTTTATTTTCTCCAAATGGAAAGGACAAAAGCACAGAAAAATTCCTTATAGAGATTGCTCTCGGTTCGGGAGGTAGGTTATAGAAAGGGAAGGTGTTAGCACCCTTTCTATCCATGGTTATCCATGGGCTCTTAGATACTTGCTCATTGTGTTTTCAAAATTGTTTTGTTTGCTTTTCATTGTGGGTTTAAAAAAGTTTCTTTGAAAAATTTCAGTTCGACTCATACGTCAGAGTGTTTGAAAAATTTGCTTTGAAAGCTTTTGAAAATGTGTTGGTGTGAAAAGTCTTTTTTTGAGTTTGTTTTGAGATTAGAGCAAGTATCCTTGAGAACCTACCTACCCTAAGGAATTCGTCTGTGTAGATGTCCTTAAAAGTAGTGCTATCCCACCATTGAGAGGTAGGTAGCACCACCGTTGGAGGTATTCGGGTCAATTCGATATTCGGGACGTGGTGATCACCAGAGCAATGGGAAGACACCTTAGAAGCTACCCTCATGCCAGGTTCCCGGATCATGAGGACTTACTAAGACATCCTCTACTCGACGATCACCTTTCGAGGCAAGGCAACAGTGAGGCGTACCCTAGGGGTGGTGTGTGCGAATTGTGTGTCATGTTTCAGTTATTTGTCTTGTCATGTTTGTCGTGTTCTACGCTTGATTTTAATTAGACATTCATTCTTGCATGCTTGGTTAACAGTTAAATATTTTGCGAGGAAATAAATCTAAACTATTACAAATGGCGCGGGTCCACATCGCCAAAATTAAACCGGACCCGATTTAGCGGAAAATAAATAAAGCGAATAAATAAAAGTGCGAGAAATTTAAATTACATGGCTTTGGGATATTTACATAATTATATAAACGATAAAAAAATAAATGCGCAATTAAATGATTAATGACGGGCGTTGGACCCTTTTTTGCAAATAATTAAAATTAATAAAGATTTAAAATTAAAATTAAAATTAAATGAGAATGAGATTTTTGTGTTTTTTAGATTTAATGAAAAAGAAATTAATTGAGATTAAATTAAACGGCAAACCCTAATTCTAATATTTTTTATTTATTATGAAAGAATTAAATTATAACCTAAATTAAACTCTAAATTAATTTGTACAATTTTTAATTTATGAAAATAAATAAATAAATAACAATTATTATTGTGGAAAAAAAGAGATAAAAAGAATTAACAATTAAAACCTAAATTCTACATTTTTGGATTTTTATTAAAAAGGAATTAAAATTAAAACCTAATTAAACTAAACAATTTACATTCTAATTTATTTATGAAAATAATTATAATAAAATAAATATTATATTTTTTTGTATTTTTTGATTTTTATAATGTTTTTTAGATTTTTGTTAAAAATAATTAATTAAAAACAAATAATTAAAATAAACATAACAATTAAAATAAATGAAATAAAAAGGAAATCAAACCAGAGTGGGGTGTAGTCCCCAATTTAGGAGGTATGAATTTGGAAAGCCTGGCCCAATAAGCATGGAATTTTATTGACTTTACCAATTGGATGCTAACGTGTTGACTTGGCCCTAGCGTGTTCTCTTAATTTAAGCCTTTGATCTGATCATGTTGGACGCGTGTGTGGCTGATTTTTGAGGATGCATAGTATGCTGGGACATGAGCGCTGCATAGGATTAATCATAGAAAAATAACATTAAGCGTTTGCCAGACCTGGGACTTGAACCCAGGTCTTGGAGGTTGCAAACCACTACGTATGCCACTGAACCACTGCATGTGCTTTTATTATATAATAGTCAATAAATATTATAAGAGAAAAGAATCCATTAATAACTTAAACGCGCGAAATTTTAAAAGGACCATTCACGCCTTGCCAACTCAGCTTCTTCTTCTTCATTCGTTCTTCTCTGAAAAATAAAAGCAAGTTAACGGGGGTTTTAACCCCCCCCCAAAATAAGCAATTCTTAATAATAGCGATTAGGCCACACGCTTGTATAAATTAGGCGCGACTAGCGTAATCGAATCGTCTAGAGGCCCTGAGTTTGATAATCTTGGTCTCGTTGCCTAATTTTTCTGTATGAGAAAAACCCTCTTTTTGAATTCCTGAAACCCTAACAACCATTCATGGTAACTTCTCATATATGGCACAAAAACAAAATCGAACACGTTGGTTAGCTTTAGAACATCATGACAAACAATAATCCATAAAGAAAAATGCATGAGGATGCTTAAATCGTGCTATGCGAATTCAAAATTTTCTTGGTTCAGTTTGACTTTGTGATACCGTTTCAAGGGGTTTTTGTTGATGTTAAGGATTGAGAGATGTTCCAGGATGCCTCAGGATGCTTGTGGAATAAAAATTGGAGCTTGAATCGACCTTGAAACTAGATTTCAGTGTTGAGTTTTTTTGTCAAAAATTTCAATATGCCAAAGGTGTGTTATGCGCAGCTTGCAGTCCTTTAGCGTTAGGGTTGTGATGTTGATCATATATGGAAGCAATTAGGTTAAAAAGATTCAATAAAATCCATCTCCATAATTGTTTTCAATCTTTGATTTGTTAAGGATCTTTTACAATCTTTTTCATGGTGTTTTTGTTCAATCATGTGCCAATCATACCAAAACTTGCCTATTTAAGACTTACACGAAATATTGAGCTTATAATGTGCATGAAAAGATTTTTTTAGGTTAATTTGATATTTTTCATATATTAAAATCATTTAAATGAATATAAATTAATATTAATTCAAATAAATAATTAAAAAATATGAGAATACTTCCCTTTGGGCCTAATGGTCGTGCATAGGCTTGGCATGAAGAAACTTGGAAGAAAAATAGGCCCATTTGCATTTTTAAGCCTTTTGCATCAATGTTGACTTTTCAAAATTCCTAAAAATTTCCCAACTTCCACAAGGCATAACTTGGTCAATTTTTAAGCTTTTCACATGTTCTTGGACATTTTGGAAAGGTCTTTGAGTCCTTTAACCAATGCCTTTGGTCCCATGTCATTTTGATTTACCAATCTCAAGTTATGGCCTTTGACTTAAAGTCACTTTTTGTTGACTTTTGAAAATGACCTATAATGTTGAAATTGATAACTTTTTGTGAGAGCATTTCTTGGACTTGGAACATGAAGATGAATTGTAGGAAATGTCCTTCTCTTAAAAATGAGCTTTGGATGGAATTTTTCTGATAATCCATGTGAAAGTTATGCCCTGGTCAATTTCAGTTGACTTTTTCAGCTGTCCAAATATAGCAACTTTTGCATCTTTGATGATTTCTGAGCCAAGTTTTGAGAATCATGATCAAGCATTGATCAAATGATGTTTGTGGCTTCAAAATGATATATTGACCAAAAATTTGAACTTTTGACTGCCAAATGACCATTTTGCCCCTACAGTTGACTGTAGTGCAATCTAGGGTTTTGACTGTGCAATTTTGAGCTGAATGCCTTGAAACTTGACATGAGGATGCTTGACCATCTTTGTAGGCATATGAGACTTGATTGGGCCTTTGGAAAGTTCATTTGCTTGACCAGAACTCATACCCTAGTTTTGACTGTATAGGAGACAGTTGAGCTGCATGACCCTTGGGGAATTTTGTGACCTTGACTTTGACAATTCTTGATGAATATGGGAGGGCAAATTTTGGGGTACAACACCTGCAACTTTGCATCATCAACAATATTGACATTACAACAACATAGTAAAATTCACAAATACAATCGAAACCCATTGCAATAACACTACATAATTATTCAGTTATACGTCTATATTCAACTATTATACGTTCTACAATGGTTCCTCTAACATTAACCTGCTGCAATTATTATATCAGCTAGTACTTCTATCAACAATTTCTACTACTGCTAGTGCTAATAATTAATTCTCTACTATTGTTTTATTTTTAATAGATTTCTGTCACTATTTCATAATTAACTCCTACTGTCAACTTATTCCTACTACATGTACTATGCTTTTATACTGTTAATAATTTTCCAATAAGGTTCCTGCAATTACATCCTACTACTATGGATCATCTCCTACTACCATGAATTATCTCTGTTATTGTTTTACTGTTAATAGCCTACAACTTGGTTTTAGCCAATCAATACAGGCAACACAACAAAATTCATCACTACCTGTAACTTCGCAATTAACAATAACATCATCACAACAACTCAATAATTGTCCCTGATAAGCATTTTGACTCTGTCATCTATTAATCCTACCTGCTATATATACTAATCTATATTTTGTTTACTTCGGTAACTAACAAATAGTCTTTGCTATTATTTATTGATTCTGTTACTTATTACCATTAACTCATCTACTTAATTAAACTTGCTGCTAATACACATTTACTATTTGTTGATAATTATAACTGATAAAGTAACATGTCCAGAAACATATAGAACAACGAAAAAACCAAGTTTTAGGGACGTGCCCCTCGTCACACCTAGGGTGCTCCTCAGCACAAAGCTAAAAGGACGTGTCGCTCGTCATGGAGTTGTGTCGCTCGACACACTCTTCTCCATGCCATTCCGGTTGGCATGCTCATATGCCCCTCGACACAGAGTCTTCTCACGCAGTTTCTTCCCAGGCTTACTGATTCACACACACAATTCTCCAAATCTTCCTTTGATTGAAAGTATTTTCACAACAAGATGATACAACACAGTATTACATCGACATAGCAACATAACAACTATATCGAAAATATTATAATTTCCAACAACAAATACTTAATTTTGCAAAGAATTCAGGAACATCCACAACATGATAATAACATGATAACAACCAATTTCAGAAACCACAACAACATACGCACATCAACATTACACTAACCCAATTCCTACATAATATGCATCATAATTTCCATTATAGAGTTAGAACCCCATCCTTACCTCGGATTGAAGGTTGCTCTACAATTTTCCGATCGAACCTAGATTTGCCTCTTTTCCTTGTTCCTCTTCTTTGTAACTTCTCACGTACTACTCTAATACTTCTTCCTCTTTCTAATTAACCTAATCTCTATTATCATAACTAAACCTAATAATAATATTATTCCTAATGGGCTCAACTTACACACCCCACCTATTACTACTTCTAACCCTTAAAATAGGACCAACCACAATTATTCTTATATCATCTTAATATTATTAGTATTCTACAATTCTAATATTATTACTAATATTATCAGTCAACTAAAATAATCAACTAAATAATAACTTAGAAACATATAGAAACATCTCACACATTTCAACAAATAATTAGAAAATAATTTAATTAAATAATTAATTAAATTATCAGGTGTTACATGTAGAGTTTTGTGATCATAGTATTGTTGAGATTGACACCATTGTTCGTGATTATCCTCCCAGGGATGCCATATCGACAGATAAGGTTATACTTAATGAACTGAGCCACAACATTCTTGGTAATAGAAGCAAACGAGGCTTCCTCTACCCACTTCGTGAAGTAATCAATAGCGAAAAGGATGAAATGATTCCCATTGGAAGCAGTAGGCTTAATCTCTCCAATCATATCAATGCCCCAAATTGCAAACGTCCTAAGAGCAGTCACGACATTCAAAGGAACCAGAGGCACATGTACTTTGTCAGCATAAATCTGGCATTTGTGGCAAGTTCTGGAATATTGATGGCAATAGGTTTCCATGGTAGACCAATAATAACCTACTCTCAGAATCTTCTTAGCCATTGTATGTTCACTGGAGTGAGTACCAAAGACATATTCGTGCATATCTTCCATAATTTTCTCATCTTCTTTCTTGCCTACACAACGAAGCAGAGTTGAATTATGGTTGCACTTGTATTAGATTTTTTTACTCAGAAAGAACTTGGCAGAGAACCTTCTTAGAAATTTCTTATCATTGATAGGTGCCCCTTCGGGATATTCTTGAGTCTCGAGGTATCTTTTTACTTTGTGGTACCAAGGATTTTCCTCTACTCCATCGATATCAACTTCGTAGCAATGTGTCGGTTCGTCTAGTCTCTCAATAGTGATTCGAGGAGCTTCATTATCCCATCTGACCTTAAACATAGATGACATGGTAGCTAATGTGTCTGCCAACTAACTCTCTTCTCGTGGATTGTGTTCAAAAGTAATTTCTTCGAAGTACTTAATTAATGTCAACACATGCTCTCGATAAGGAATGAGATTTGGATGCTTCATATCTCATTCTCCCTTAATATGATTGATCACTAAGGCCGAGTCCCCGTATACATTCAAGAATTTAATCCTCATATCGATGGCAGCTTTGATACCCATGATACATGCTTCGTACTCGACCATATTGTCCGTACAGTCAAAATATAATCTGGCAGTGAAGGGCGTATGGCAACTGTTGTACCCCAAAATTTGCCCTCTCATTTTATCAACATTTCTCATCACAAGGCTCTTGGAACTCAAGATCAAGCTAGGGTTTGCTCTACTCAAGACACCTCCTTGCACTGTTGACCTAAATTAGGGTTTGAGTTTTCACAAGGATTTTTTGACTTAAAATGCCCAAAGTGACTTTCATACTTCATATTGGACTCATAAGTGTGTCCATACCAAGTTTCAAGCTTTGAATCAATTTTTTTGCCCAGTCAATTGGACAGTTGACCCAGAGATCAGCTGTATTGGGGAAAAAAAGTCAACTGTGGCCAATTTACAGTCAAACCTCATGAATTTTGACCCACATCAACATTATGAACTCATATGAACCATTTGATCAAGTTTGGACCACAATTCCACAAGAAATTTGATCAGATCACCAAAAGGGCAAAATTGTCATTTTTAGGGTTTTGACTGTACAAAGGCAATTTTTGACTGTTTGACCTAGCCAATGGCAAATCAAGCTCAACCATGGACTCAAGGACTCAATGACATCATCTTGACCTATTCAACAAGTTCAAAAGATCTCAAATGCATGGGATGGACAGATGAATTTTTCAGTCAACTAATCAAAATTTGATTGTACACTAAAAAGTCAAACTTTGACTTTTTGGTCAAAATCAAGTGCCAAGGGTCATTTTTAATCAAGATGTGTCAAATTATGAAACTTTTTCACCAAGAAACCCAAAATTGCAAATTAGGGTTTGAAATTGAAAATTTTCATAACTTAGAATTTTTTCTAAGTTATGAAATTTTCTTAATTTTTCCTAACTTTGTCCCACATTTTCACCAAGATGAAAATGGATTCAAACAAAACTTACAACATGAAAGTTGTAGTCCTCCAAAAAGTCTACAAATTTGATTCACAAAGTTTTCTCAAAAGAAGCATGGATCTCAAGTTATGATTTTTGGAACAAGTGTACCTAAAACTTTTAACTTAGAGAAATTTTGCCCTAGTTTAGGCAGGATTTTGACCCATATTCTTGGCCATTTTTCACATAGTTCCACTTAGAGTATCAAGTTGCATTTCAAATATGTATTATAGATAATGTTGCAAGCTTTCCAAATTGTCCAAGAACTCCTCAAACACATTTGTGGTTAGGGAGAATCGAATGCTTGAAGTTGGCAAAAACTCACTTTGTATCCATGGCAAATTCATGTTCACTCAAGTGGCATTTTCAAACCAGCATGCTTTGTACTAGTTTGCAGGCCTCTAAACCATTTTACACTCCTTAATTGAATGCAAATCCACTGAGCTAATTCATTATCTTGGCCATTTGGACATTGCACACAAAACTAATCCCTAAAATGGTAAAAAGGCACATTTCCATTTTTGAAAAGGTATACTTTATGTCAAACCATGATCTTTGAAGCATAGGGCCAAGATCTCAGAAGCCAAATCAAATCCACAAATTCCAGCAACCAAGGGGATTGTAAGCAGCACATTATATGGCTTGTACAGGCCTGTAATACCAACATCACATATTTGCTTCAAAAACAAGAAATTGTCCAAACACTTGCCAACTTGAAAACCAGTCCATGCTAGCTTAAACAAACATTGCAAACATATTTCACACAACCCTTTGAGCAATAAACACGAGCACTTGAGCCTCAAAATCTCCCATAGCCAGAAATCACTCTTTTTTGGCAAAACAGGGCAGGTACTGCAACTTGAGTGCCATAGCTCATTTGGCTCGTGCGTTTTGCTCCTTTTTGCTTCAAACACCTTCCATTCAACTCACTCAAGCTATCCCAAACCTCCATTGCTAACTGTAACTCCATTTACAGTGTTCACCATTATCATTTCAAGCTTATGCAGGTTGAGTTCTAAGGGCTTATTCAGGGACATTCAAGGCAAGCTAGCTATTGGAAAAGATCAAGTGAAGTTCAGGAAAGCTACCAGACACCTCAAAACTTGTTGAGAAGCACTGCATTGCCCTACTCGAATCCAACTGAAACAGGTTTTTCATCACTTTCTATCTCTCTATTTAGGAACATTTAGCCTTAGGTTTGTGAATGAAAAATGTAGTATTCAATGCCATGAAGCCATACATATGCTCAGTTTTCATTTATATTAAGTGTGCTAGGAGAATTTCATCCATGAACATGCTGAAAAAACTAGGTCAGATTTTAGGGCCAGAGAAATTTCTCTGGTCTTTGAGAGTTAGGATTAATGTTTTATATGGTTAGAATCGTATTGAAATTCTCTACAAGTTTGATGTTATGTGTTTTGGCAAAAGATCACGTTTCCAGGATGTTCAAGATTGTACAACAGGCACGCGTTTTTCAAATGTGCTGGAGGAAGAAGATGAAGTGGTGGGCTGGGCTTGGCCTGCTTGCTTCTAACACCCCTCTTTTCAGTTTCACACCCCCTGGCCCAATTTCTTATATTGCATTTTTGCATTTTTGTTTTCTTTTCTGACTTTGTTATTTTATTTCCAAATATAATAAATACTCAAAAAATATTTTCATATTTATTTTAATTTATTTGGCATTTTATTCTAATTTTTTCTAACATTAAAAGTATTTAAATATTCTTTTATATTATTAAGACTTGAAAAATATTTACATTTTATACTTTTATTTTTGTTCTTCACTTTTATTTATATTAAAAATATTTTCTTGAATATATTTTATTTTTGTACATATTTTATTTTATTTTGTACATATTTAATTTGATTAATATACACATAATAAACATATATACTTTTATTTTATTAAATACTTAGAATAAAAATACAAAAATATTACATTTTTATTTTTATTATTATTTATACTAAAAAATACCTTTTTGAGTATATTTCATTTTTTTACACATATTAATATATTTTTGTATATAAATAATATATAATATTTATTCTCTTAAAGAAATTAGGGTTTACTCTTAAAACAAATAAAATTAATCTTTTTTTATTTATTTATTTCTTTATACTTTTTACACTAAAAATACTTTTACATACATAAACAAATTAAAATCTTTTTTGCATAATACATATTATTTAATATTCATTTATTTTGTTTATTTAAGTATTATACATTTAAATATTTATGCATTGTGATTCAATTTGGATGTAATAGTAAACTAGGGTTTATATTTTTTGTCAAATACCCCCCATTCAAAATTGTATCCCCATCCCCATAATCATGTTGTAATAGCTTAGAACTTTAAATTCTCGCATTTTACGCTTTCAAATATGCCATGATCAGAGAATTAGGGTTTGTATGCAAAATTAAAATCAATAAATAGTTTGACCTAATCAAAGACAAAAATGCATGAAAAAGAAACACAATGCACACTTCCACCCCTAGGGTTACAATCCACTTGTTGCCTTCAAAAATGGGCCATGGTATGCATGTTGGGTACTTTGGCAAAACAAGAACAAAACAAAAGATCATAGTCCCTCGATGACGCTATCTTGGTTGCCTAAACAAAAATGATCAAGTCCCTCAAGAAAATTGCCAAAGATATCTAACACAATTGCTATCATGGTCTATACGATGACCCGCGCCTGTCCCGTTTAACATCCTAACACAAGGTTGTTCACCAAATGCAATGGTGAAACAACACTGTCAAAAGGGTTAAAAACATAAGAAAGATCTTTGAGTAAAATAGGGTAGATAACTCTTAATTACTTGATCAAAATCTTGCAAAAACATCCTTGCTATTTTCAAACACACCTCACAACATAATTTCAAAACATTTCCCAAAACAAACGTTCAAAAACATTGAAATCTTTTCAAAAGACAAAAACACATTTGTATACATTCAAACAAGAATCATTACAAAGGTTGCCACAACGATGGCCTCTTTTCAAAACATCTTTCAAAACCACACACAAAGCACCATTTCAAACAATTGAAAAGCACCATTTCAAACAATTGAAAAGCAAAGAAAGTGATCTAAACAAGTAACTAAGAGCCCATGGATAACCATGGATGAAAAGGGTGCTTGCACCTTCCCTTTTCATAATCTACTCCCCGAACCCAAGAAAACATCTCAAAGGTCTTTCCTGTGCTTTTTGATCTTTCCTTAGGATAAAATAAAAATTCGGTGGCGACTCTTGCTAAACCGAAACATTTGCGAACACAAACGCAAAACCTCAAGTCAGTTCTCCCACCGTATCACAAACGGTCATTAAGTATAAGATGCTTTAGTGGTCGCTCTCTTGTCTAAGCAAAGATCAAAGTCCCGTTCGGAAAAGTTGCCTCAGAATGGTTGCCTCGGAATTGTTGCCTCGAATATTGATCTTAAGACATTAGAGTTATTACTAAGACGTCCTAACATTTCTTTAGTGACCGTACGTCCATTTCGAATTGACCCTTACAACTCCAACGATGGTGCTACCTACTCACTAATAGTGGGATAGCGTTGTCTAAAGGAAACGAACATAGAATGATTCTTTTTTTGAGTAGGTAGATTAGCTCTTAAGTTCTTGCTCAAACAAAACAAACATTTTCACACTTACACTCCTTTCAAACAAAGTTTTCAAAACAACTTCGTAACACTCTTGAAGACAGAAGCAAGGGTTAAATCGAAGTCAAACAAAAACTTTTTCAAATCAAACACACAAAAGCAATTTTGAAAATGATGAGCAAGTACCTAAGAGCCCGTGGAAAACCATGGATAGAAAGGGTATTAATACCTTCCCTTTCTATAATTTATCCCTCGTACTCAAAATCTTGAAAAAGGGAATTTTTCTGTGCTTTTTTTCCTTTCCAGTTGGATAAAATAAAAGTCGGTGGCGACTCTTGCTAAACCGAAACATTTGCAAACACAAACGCAAAACCTCAAGTCAGTTCTCCCACCGTATCACAGAACTGGCGACTCTGCTGGGGAGAAACTTAAAAGTGGAGTAACCTTAGGGTTTAGATCACCTTTGTATGATTATCTTGTTTGCTTTGATTGCTTTACAATTGGTTCTCTTGTTTGGGTTTTGAATCCTCCACCCGGATTTTTGGGAAACATTCATAGGTAAATAGCAATACGTTGTGGAAACTGTGCGGGGTATACCGACATGGTTGAAGCAATAGCTATATTAGTGCGACATATTTGTGAGTACCGGTAGCCTTTGAGTCAATCAAAGAGAATACGGGGCCGTTGAGTGATGTCATGAAGCACTAATGAACTCTTAGAACCTTACTTGACCATCTTGGCCTTATTAGGGGTAGTGAGATAACCGGCTTTGGTGCAGTCCGAAGTTAGTAGATACTCGATACTACACTCATTGAGGATTGTTTTCTTGGAATATTTTGGTCGCCAGTTAAGTGGATAAACCAAAATAATGAACATAGAAAATAATCCAGTGATATTGAGCTCCTTAGAACCCGGTTACTATTTATAGGACAGGTTGAGCCAACTAACTTCAAGAGGGTACTTACCTATGAAACCTCATGCAAGCTTGAAGCTAGGAACTTGTGTGACTTGTTTGTACATATGTTTGTGCATACATCATGAACATCATAAAGCATCATATGCATCCACTAACCATTTCAAGGGTTTGGATCTTCATCTTTGTTCTTGTTTTGTAGGTCATGGAATCTCTTCGCATGAAAAAAATTCATGTCAACCTTGTGAGAATCCCTCTTCAACTCAAGGAGATTACTTCCAAGATTCCAGAGAATTCTCTCTTCAATGAAAGACATGGTAGACTCCTCAACTTGGTCAACTCCAACATTGAAGAAGACATGGTGAAAGTTCTCTTCCAGTTCTTTGACCCCCTACACCACTGTTTCACATTCCCTGATTACCAACTAATACCTACTTTGGAGGAATTTTCTCAACTCCTGAGGATTCCTATTCTCCATCAAATACCCTTCAACGGTACGGAAAGAGAACCAAAGCCTGAAGATGTTGCTCAAGTATTACACTTGCAACCATCTGATATCAAAGGACATTGGGAAACCATAAGTGGTGTCAAGGGTTTCTTGGCAAAGTTTCTGTTTGAGAAAGCACAAGACTACTGGAATTCTCTAGATCTGCAAGCTTTTGAAGAGATTGTAGCACTCCTCATCTATGGGTTGGTCTTGTTCTTAAACCATGATCAGCTTATAGATGTGAATGCTGTCAAGATTTTCATATCTCGGAATCCTGTACCTACATTGCTTGGGGACATCCTACACTCATTTTACACACAAACAATGAGGAAAAGAGGTGTTCTCATGTGTTGTACTCCTCTTCTAGCAAGGTGGTTTATTTCTCACCTTCCCCAAACGGTTTTCAGGAATGAGCAGGGTTTAAGGTGGTCACAACGATTGATGACCCTCACACATTCTGATGTTCATTGGTGTTCTCGATCCAGAGAAAATGTCATCATCATTGATTGTTGCGGGGAATTCCCTAATGTACCACTACTTGGCATTAGGGGAGGCATTTCCTACAGCCCCTGTTTAGCTCTGAGACAGTTTGGATATGCCCGGGGGGATGGTCCTCATGATATGCTGATTCCTGACCTAGTTTTTGACTTCGACAACGATGCGCAAGGACTTTGACAAAGGTTTATCTGAGCTTGGAGGATGCCCAACAAAGTGGATAGTAAGATACTGGGGCACAAGAATTCCATCCCCCTTGAGCCTTATCTCAAGTGGGTATGAACCCGCGCCCAGAATCTTATGATGCCATATCCTCACATTCTCCCCGTGATCAAAGAGCCTGTTATGGAAGGAGAGGTTCCATACACCCTCCTACATCCTGACATGCCGATATCATTGGAAGAATTACAAAAAAGTTGGATCCAACTCAAAGAGGAACGTAATACTTTTGAAGCCAGCTTCTATGCCAGTGAGAAGAAGGTTTTGGAGCTTACCCGTAGACTTCATGAAGAGGAAACTCTCAACACTTACATCGCGCCAAAAAGGATGCGCAATGTCTTTTTACATTAAGAATTTTGTAATATTTTCCCCATGGAGCATTTATGTACTAACAAATTTCTTCTTAATATGACGTGTGTTCTTTTTGTTTGCAACAAATTTGAATTTCTGAATCCTTGAATGCACTACATGAATAACATATCATTCATCATATGCATAAATAGGTCTTCACACTAGGTTTCCTTATCTTTCTGCTGTTTATTTCTGCAAGATGGATTTGGAGCAGACGGTTAAGGATCTACAAGCACAAAATTCGCAATTCCAGCAACTCCTCATGACCTTAGCAAAGGGTCAAGAGGACCTTAAAGCACTGTTGGACAAAGGGAAAGACAAAGTGAAGAAAAAGAAAAGGACCGGTATAGCCACTATGGGAAGAAGGTTTGAAAACCAGGCTAGAAAGATTCTCGAGTTCCCCTCAACGTCTGATGAAGGGGCTGGTAAAGGTAAAGGAGTTGTAGTGCCCTCCGAATCTGAGGTTGAAGAAGAAGAGGAGGAAGAGGATGAAGATTACTCCGAACAGCAATATCCCCCTGCGGATGATAAGTATAAAAATCTTGAGGATCGGTTGGCAGCCATGGAGTTGCAAAGGGTTCCTGGGTTAGATTTCGAAGAAATAGGGTTGGTCGCTGGGATCATCATTCCTCCCAAGTTCAAAGTACCTACTTTTGCTAAGTATGATGGTCTGTCCTATCCAAAGATGCAGCTGAGGTCCTACGTCAGAAAGATCTAACCCCACTCATCTGATAAGGATCTTTGGGTCCATTTTTTCCAAGATAGTTTGTCAGGCACACAATTGGACTGGTTCTATCAACTTGAGAGGTCGGATGTTCATAAATGGGAAGATTTAGCTGCTGCTTTCTACCGACAATACCAGTATAATGCAGATTTGGCGCCTACTCGTACTCAACTACAGAGTATGGGTATGGCTTCTAATGAGGGATTCAAGGAGTATGCCCAGAAGTGGTGGAATTTGGCTGGAAGGGTGCAGCCACCATTGTCGGATAGAGAGCTGGTTGACATGTTTTTAGGGACCCTGTCTGGACCTTTCTTCAATCATTTAATCAGGAGTTCCTCTGCAGGATTCACCGAATTAATTCTGACTGGTGAAAGGGTCGAGGCCGGCATTAAAAGTGGTAAAATTCAGAAAGATGCCTTCGCTTCCACTGCTATTAAGAAGACCTTCCCAGCTAAAAAGGAAGTTTCTACTGTTCACAATCAAAGAAGTCAAGGAAGAACGGAGCGCCGACCAATGGTGGGGGCTGTGATGATCCAAAACTCTTCAACCGATCAACCTCGCAGCAATCAACCAAGATCTAATCAGCAAAGGGTAGAAAGGCCACAACGGTAATTCACCCGAATCAACATGACACCAGCTCAAGTCCTCCCTCATCTGTTAAAGTTGAATCTCACCAACTTGAAAGAAGCGCCGAAGAACCCCAATACCTCTTCTCCTTATTATCACTCCAATGCAAAATGTGCATACCACTATGACAGTGTAGGACATGATACCAACAACTGTTGGGCTCTAAAAAATAAGATCCAAGACCTGATAGACGCCAAGGAGGTAGAATTCGATGCGCCCGAAAAGCCGAATATGATTTCTGCCCCAATGCCGAAGCACGATCATAACGTCCATGTTGTTATGGAAAATCTTCATGTTACCACTATTGATGACCTTTTGACTCCGTTACCAGTGATTAAAGTGAATTTGATGAGAGCCGGGATATTCCCAGGTTGTGGAAAAGACTGTTATTTCTGTTCAAACTTGCAAGCTGACTGCCCACTGTTGAAATCAGGCATCCAACGCCTGATGGATATCCAAGAGATCCTCTTTCAAAAGACTCCTGTTGATACCACCACTCATGTTACTCCTGCTACCTTTGATACTCCGACCAATGACATTGCTATAATAACCATCTTCGACGATCTTTCCAAGACTTACAAAAGGCCTGTTAAGATCACGCCTGATCCTAAGTTTGTGCCGTTGAAAATCACCATGCCGGGGCCTGTCCCGTATAAATCTAACAAGACGATACCATGGAACTACGGAGGAGAAATCTTCTACCATGGTGTCAAACAGATTGAATCAGTCCAAGAGAATTCCGATGATGAAACCCCCGATATAGGGAATATTGTGGGAACAAGCAAGATAACTCGCAGCGGAAGGATATTCTCTCTGGAGATTGCTCCTCCACGAGCAGTCTTCGGACCCTCGAGAGTTTCTGTGCCTGTCAAGCCATCTGTGCAAAGCCCAGTAATTGAAGAACTTGATGCTCCTGAAGTTAGACCCTCTGATGTTACTACCAATAAGGGTAAGGGGATACTAGAAGCGCCTGTCAGGATGAAGGCTCAGACTGTGGTAATCCCCGAGACCACCCAGAAAGAGTTGGAAGAAATCTTAAAGATAATTAAGAAGAGCGACTACAATGTCGTGGAACAGCTAGGGCATACCCCTTCCAAAATCTCCATGCTGGCTCTTCTACTCTGCTCTGAGGCTCATGTTAAGGCCTTAATCAAATTTCTAAAGACGGCACACGTGCCTCAAGAAATTTCGGTTGACCAGTTTTAAGAGTGCGTGGCTAGCCTTACTGCTGATAATGGTCTTGGTTTTTCCGATGCTGATTTTACCCCTAAGGGAAGGAAGCACAACGACGCGCTGCATGTCTCAGTAGAATGCAGGGGAACCACACTTGCCCATGCCCTGGTGGATACCGGTTCATATTTGAATGTGCTACCGAAAAAGGCGTTGGACCGATTGGACTGCGAAGGTTTGACCCTAAAACCCAGTAACATCGTTGTTAGAGCCTTCGACGGTTCTAAGAGGATGGTTCATGGAGAAGTGGACATTCCAATCAAGGTGGGCACAGAAATTTTCAACTCTACCTTTTATGTGATGGACATCCGTCCTTCATATTCTTGCTTGTTGGGAAGGCCGTGGATCCACAATGCTGGGGCAGTCACTTCCTCTTTACACCAAATGCTAAAGTATCCAGTTCAGGGTAAGATTATAACGGTGCACGGTGAGGAAGAGTACATGATAAGTCACCTCAACTCCTTCCGCTATGTGGAGTTGGATGGCGAATTCATAGAAACGCCTTTCCAACATTTTGAAGAGGTTTCTCCAGAAGTCGCAGTTGCAAAGACAATGACTGATGTGCCTATCGTTTCCAAGACTGTGTCTAGGATGGAATGCCTCAAAGATGCAGAGGCTGTAATCAAAGAAGGAAGGAATACAGTGTGGGGGCAACTTCCTGATTTTCCTCACAAAACGGACAAGTTTGGGCTAGGTTTTACTGCTGCTGGCCAGAAAGCTGTGCGTCACTCCCGGGCTGGAGGACCACCCGTAAAAATAACTCACCATGGAATTAATGCCTTAGAAGATAATGATGAAGAAGAAAACTTTGAAGATTGGATCTTTCCAACCATTGAAGGAGGGTTAAGCAACTGGGAAGCGAAAGACTTCATTCCTATCACTTTCATCAACCAGTAATTTATCTTTGAACAATTTCCTATTTTGGTCTGTAATAATTAAACAATTCGTACACTATTTTCACCTTATGCCTTACCCGGGGCATATAGGTCCATTTGTAAGGGCTTGATTTCTTCATTATCATATGCCATTTTTAAGTGAATCATTGGACGTTTTCATCTATAAACTGTTGTGTTCATTTTCTTTCATTTTACATGTTGTTTCGTTTAAGGATGACTATCCCTTACACACACCCACACTCACAAAATGCAGGTACCCATCCACTCTGGATTCCATGGGTGACTATTCTGCTTTAGCCTTTGGTGACTCTGAAGATTTGGTTAATCATGCCGAGTACGAAGGTGATGAAGACTGTGAAGTGCCTGGAGAGTTAGCCATACTTTTGCAACAAGAAGAGAGGGCTATTATGCCCCATGAAGAGTTGCTAGAAACCATCAACTTGGGAACAGAGGAAGACAAGAAAGAGGTTAAGGTGGGTGCCAACCTGGAGCCAAGTGTCAAAGAGTGCTTAGTACAGTTGTTGAGTGAATATGTTGAAATCTTTGCCTGGTCCTATGAAGACATGCCGGGACTAGATACATATATCGTGGTTCACCGTCTCCCTACAAGAGAAGACTGTCCACCAATCAAACAAAAATTCTGTCGGATGAGGCCCGACATGTTTGAGAAGATCAAAGCTGAGGTGATGAAGCAATTCAATGCTGGCTTTCTGGCTGTTACATCCTATCCACAATGGGTTGCTAACATTGTGCCCGTGCCTAAGAAGGACGGAAAAGTCATAATGTGTGTGGACTACAGAGACTTAAACAGGGCTAGCCCTAAAGATGATTTTCCACTACCACGCATTGACATCTTGGTTGACAATACAGCTCAACACAAGGTATTTTCCTTCATGGATGGATTCTCGGGATACAACCAGATCAAAATGGCCCCCGGAGACATGGAGAAGACTACTTTCGTCACGCAGTGGGGTAACTTCTGCTACAAAGTGATGCCATTCAGACTGAAGAATGCCGGGGCAACCTATCAACGCGTCATGGTAGCTTTGTTTCATGATATGATACATCATGAGATCGAAGTCTACGTAGACAACATGATAGCCCGTTCACAGACAAAAGAAGAACACCTTGATCATCTGCAAAAGTTATTTGTCGGATTGAAGGAATATAAGCTCAGACTGAACCCTAGCAAGTGCACTTTTGGAGTCAGGTCTGGTAAGCTTTTGGGATTTATCGTCAGCAACAAGGGCATTAAGGTTGATCCTGCTAAAGTCAAAGCTATACAAGAAATGCCTGCCCCCCACACTGAAAATGAGGTTAGAGGTTTCTTGGGACGCTTAAACTATATTGCGAGGTTCATCTCTCACCTAACATCTACCTGTGAGCCAATCTTCAAGCTGTTGAAGAAAGATCAGGTGGTTGAATGGAACAATGACTGTCAAGTTGCTTTTGATAAGATCAAGGAGTATTTGCTGGAACCTCCTATCTTGATGCCACCCGTCGAAGGAAGGTCGTTAATCATGTATCTGACGGTTTTGGATAACTCAATGGGGTGCGTACTGGGCCAACATGACGAGTCTGGCCGAAAAGAGCATGCCATTTATTACCTTAGCAAAAAGTTTACCGATTGTGAGACTCGCTACTCACTGCTCGAGAAAACTTCCTGCGCTTTGGTATGGGCTGCTTGCTGGCTAAGGAAGTATATGTTGACATATACCACCTTGCTGATTTCTAAAATGGATCCGATTAAGTATATCTTCGAGAAGCCTGCTTTATCTGGAAGAATCGCTAGATGGAAAATGATCCTGACTGAGTATGATATCCAGTATACAACCCAAAAAGCTATAAATGGGAGTGTACTAGCTGACCATCTAGCTCATCAAGCCGTCGAAGACTACCAATCTATGAGATTCGACTTCCTTGACAAGGACATCATGACATTGGACAACATTGAAGGTAATGGACCGTATGACGGACCTGAACAAGGATCCCGATGGACCCTGTACTTTGATGGTGCTTCAAATGCACTTGGCAATGGTATCGGTGCAGTACTTATTTTTCTGAAAGGTTGCCATACACCCTTCACGGCCCGACTTTGCTTCAGTTGTACCAACAACATGGCTGAATATGAAGCTTGCATCTTTGGTCTCAAGGCTGCTATAGACTTGGGAATCAAATCCTTGGTCGTATTTGGGGACTCAGCTTTGGTTATCAGTCAAATCAAAGGAGAGTGGGAAACTAGGCATCCTAATCTTATCCCATACAAAGAACATGTCTTGACGTTGTTGCCTCTTTTCGAGCAAATTACCTTTGAGCACTTCCCGCGAGAAGAAAATCAGCTAGCAGATGCTCTGGTCATAATGTCTTCCATGTTTAAACTCAACTGGGATAATGAGGCTCCCCAAATCACCATCGAACGAATGGACGAACCTGTGCACTGTCATGAGATTAATACCGAAGAAGTAGTAGAACAACCCTGGTTTCATGAAATCAAAAGGTCTCTTCAAACTAGAGAATACCCTGAACGAGCTTCAGTCAATGAAAAAAAGTTCTTAAGGAGATTTGCTGCCAAGTTCTTCCTGAGCAATGGTATCCTATATAAGCGCAACCATGATTGTGTTCTACTTCGTTGTGTGGAAAAAGCTGAAGCTGAGTTGATCATGACTGAAATACATAGTGGCACCTTTGGCACCCACTTAAGCGGACATACGATGGCTAATAAGATTCTAAGGGCAGGCTACTACTGGTCTACCATGGAAGCTGATTGTCATCAACATTCCCGTACTTGTCACAAATGCCAAGTTTATGCTGACAAGGTACATATTCCTCTTGTTCCTCTCAACTTTCTAACAGCTCCTTGGCCATTCGCAATGTGGGGAATCAACATGATTGGAGAGATCAAGCCTACAACACCCAATGGACATCGCTTCAGCCTGGTGGCTATTGATTACTTTACCAAGTGGGTCGAAGCAGCTTCCTTCGCCTCCGTTACAAAGAATGTGGTTGCCCGCTTCATCAAGCAGAATCTCATATGCCGGTATGGTATCCCCGATAGGATCATCACGGACAACGGTACAAATTTGAACAACACTGTGATCACCGCTCTGTGCGAGCAGTTCAAGATTCAACATCACAATCCATCTCCCTATCGGCCCAAGATGAACGGTGCTGTTGAAGCCGCAAACAAAAATATCAAGAAGATCATTCAAAATATGACAGTCACCTACAAGGACTGGTATGAGATGTTACTGTTTGCTCTGCACGAGTATCGTACCACGGCGCGTACTTCAACAGGGGAAACCCCCTTTTCTTTGGTATATGGCATGGAAGCTGTTTTACCTATGGAAGTTCAGATTCCTTCCTTGAGGATCATGAAGGATACTGGTTTGAGTGAAGACGATTGGATTCAGACCCGGCTTGATCAACTTAATTTGATTGATGAGAAGCGACTTACTGTTGTTTGTCATGGTCAGACGTATCAAAAACGGATGATCAAGGCTTTCAACAAGAAAGTCAGACGTCAGGTATATCATGTTGGAGATCTTGTAATCAAGCGGATCATCTTGCCGCAAAATGATCCCAGGGGCAAGTGGAATCCTACTTACGAAAGACCATTTGTGATCAAGAACATCTTTTCTGGTGGGGCAATGATTCTGACCACCATGGATGGCGACGACTTGCCGCACCCTGCGAACGCAGACATAGTCAAAAGATACTACGTATGAAATAACCCGACAAGTTGAAAACCCGAAAGGGCGACTTGGGCAAAAATGGGCATCCCGGTGAATCGAAAACCCGAAAGGGCGGTTCAGGCAAAAATTAGGGATAAATAAAAAATCTGTACACCCGGCAAGTTGAAAACCCGAAAGGGCGACTTGGGCAAAAAAGGGTTTCCCGGTGGATCAAAAACCCGAAAGGGAGGTCCAGGAAAAAGTTAGAGAATTTAAGCGTATGACTATGTCTCGTCGGGTCACTTTAAGAGCAATCTCTTCACGACCAAGCTCCAAACTTCTAATCAATCCAATCATCTGCGGACGAAGCAACGAATGGACAAGATACTCAGAGTTGTGAAGGCTATAGCAGAATGGGAACCCCACGGAATTGTTACACATAGCCATCTTTCTTTTGTATAAATTTTTTCTCAATTTTATGACAACATTCTCTTACTAGGATGTCTGTCTCCTTTGTACAAAAATACTTACAAAAGTTAATACAAGAATACTTCAAAGTGCAGAAACTTGCTTGCCTTTCTTTTCTTTTTACACTTATGTTTTATTTGAAAACGTCCAATAATTTGTTAAATGAGCATATGCATTTTGAATATAATCACTGCTTACAAATAAAAAGAAATGAGAAAGGATAATTACTGATAGGTTGAAGGTGTAGGAAGACGTCTTTGTGCTATTCCAGTAGAAATCCCCTGCAGTGTGTCATTCAGATCCTCAACAAAGCTAAAACCTTGGAGTATATACCTCCAGCGGAATTAAATTTCAAAATTCCCATCAGAGTTAAGTCTTTAAACTCCCTATCCCCAGCGGAGCTAGAATACTCTAAATCTTCTTCCCCAGCAGAGTCAAATTTCCAACCATCAATCTCCCAACGAGAACTTTTCAACTTTCCCCAACTTCCCCAGCAGGTTATCTTAAAAATCCGAGAATCAATCGGATAACAGTTAACTCTTTGTCTTATCCCAAAACTAGGAATCCCCAGTAGATTGGCATACAACCCAAGCTCCTGATTTCCCAAGCAGAGTAAACACTTTCCCCAGAGTTATTTCCTAACAGAACAAATATTCTAGTTCCTGTTTCTCCATTTGAAGCCTCCCAGGTTTTAATTCCCCAGTAGAGGTCGTCGGATTTTTTTCTTATTTCCCCAGGAAAGTCATGAAGGATTTTCAATCCCCAACAGTGGTCCCAGGATTTCTCATCTCCGACAATCAAAGATTTTTGGAATCCCCAGCATCGGTCAAGGATTTACTTTCCCCGACAGCAGTCAAAAATTTCATTATCTCCAGTTATCGAGGATTTATTTTCCTCAGCAAGACAGCTAATCAGCTTACACGCATATCCATTACATTCATATATCATAAACATTGATAGAATACATTTTATTGCATCATACATATCATGCAACATAACTTTGTGCTTTAGCTAACATTCCATCTTTTTCAGGATAAGATTAAAAAGCTATCGTTAACAACTATTCAGAGATTTCAGATACAGTAGGGATACACCCCCAGACACGGCGGTCATTCTATTTCTGATTCAGAATTTCAAGTCAAAATACAGTATGGATACACCCCCAGACACGACGGCCATTCTATTACTCATTCAGACTTCAGTAATCAGATACAGACTAGATACGCTCCAAACACGGAAGCCATTTTATTTCTCATTCAGATTCAACTATCAACTTCGAGTTCAGATACACTATAGACACGGAAGTCATTATGTCACTTGTCCGGATCCCAGTTATAGTACAAATACACTCCAGACACGGAAGTCATTCTACTACTAATACAAATCTCAACTTCAGATACAGTCCAGATACGCTCCAGACACGGTTTCCATTCTGTCACTCATTCGGAACTTATCCCCAGCACATAGATGCTCCATACACAAATGTTTCTCTGTTACCCATTCAGAATAAAGATACACTCTAGACATGGAAGTCATTCTGATATTCATTCAAGAATCAAATACATTTACAGCTCGGATACGCTCTAGACACAGACGTCATTCCCTTGCTCATACAAACCCAGTCTCCAGATACAACTCAGATACGTTCCAAATACGGATACCATTCTGTTGTTCATTCTACTGATGTTCAACAATCTTGGATGGCATCTTTAAGCCCATCTCCAGCAATATTCTACCATCTCCAAATGGCATCTTTAATCCCATTCCCTCAGCTACATTTTGACGAGTGCAAATTTACGGGCACTCTAGTGTCCAATCCTCTTTTACCTTCGAGTCACGAAAGGCAAACTTGCCAATCTAACTCTTCAAGTTCAAGAAGATTGAACAGGGGCAACTGTTGTACCCCAAAATTTTCCCTCTCATTTTATCAACATTTCTCATCACAAGGCTCTTGGAACTCAAGATTAAGCTAGGGTTTGCTCTGCTCAAGACACCTCCTTGCACTGTTGAGCTAAATTAGGGTTTGAGTTTGCACAGGGATTTTATAACTTACAATGCCCAAAGTGACTTTCATACTTCATATTGGACTCATAAGTGTGTCCTTACCAAGTTTCAAGCTTTGAATCAATTTTTTTGCCCAGATAATTGGACAATTGACCCAGAAATCAGCTGTATTGGGGGAAAAAGTCAACTGTGGCCAATTTACAGTCAAACCTCATGAATTTGACCCACATCAACATTATGAAATCATATGAACCATTTGATCAACTTTGGACCACAATTCCACAAGAAATTTGATCATATCACCAAAAGGGCAAAATGGTCATTTTTAGGATTTTGACTGTACAAAGGCAATTTTTGACTATTTGACCTAGCCAATGGCAAATCAAGCTCAACCATGGACTCAAGGACTCAATGACACCACCTTGACCTATTCAACAAGTTCAAAAGATCTCAAATGCATGGGATGGACAGATGAATTTTTCAGTCAACTGATCAAAATTTGACTGTACACTAAAAAGTCAAACTTTGACTTTTTGGTCAAAATCAGGTGCCAAGGGTCATTTTTCACCAATATGTGTCAAATTATGAAACTTGTTCACCAAGAAACCCAAAATTGCAAATTAGGGTTTGAAATTGAAATTTTTCATAACTTAGAATTTTTTCTAAGTTATGAAATTTTCTTATATTTTCCTAAATTTGTCCCCCATTTTCACCAAGATGAAAATGGATTCAAACTAAACTTACAACATGAAAGTTGTAGTCCTCCACAAATTCTACAACTTTTATTCACAAAGTTTTCTCAAAAGAAGCATGGATCTCAAGTTATGATTTTTGGAACAAGTGTACCTAAAACTTTTAACTTAGAGAAATTTTGCCCTAGTTTAGGCAGGATTTTGACCCATCTTCTTGGCCATTTTTCACATAGTTCCACTTGGAGTCTCAAGTTGCATTTCAAATATGTATTATAGAGCATGTTGCAAGCTTTCCAAATTGTCCAAGAACTCCTCAAACACATTTGTGGTTAGGGAGAATCGAATGCTTGAAGTTGGCAAAAACTCACTTTGTATCCATGGCAAATTCATGTTCACTTAAGTGGCATTTTCAAACCAGCATGCTTTGTACTAGTTTGCAGGCCTCTAAACCATTTTACACTCCTTAATTGAATTCAAATCCACTGAGCTAATGCATTATCTTGGCCATTTGGACATTGCACACAAAACTAATCCCTAAAATGGTAAAAAGGCACATTTCCATTTTTGAAAAGGTATACTTTATGTCAAACCATGATCTTTGAAGCATAAGGCCAAGATCTCAGAAGCCAAATCAAATCCACAAATTCCAGCAACCAAGGGGATTGTATGCAGCACATTATATGGCTTGTACAGGCCTGTAATACCAACATCACATATTTGCTTCAAAAACAAGAAATTGTCCAAACACTTGCCAACTTGAAAACCAGTCCATGCTAGCTTAAACAAACATTGCAAACATAATTCACACAACCCTTTGAGCAATAAACACGAGCACTTGAGCCTCAAAATCTCCCATAGCCAGAAATCAATCTTTTTTGGCAAAACAGGGCAGGTACTGCAACTTGAGTGCCATAGCTCATTTGGCTCGTGCGTTTTGCTCCTTTTTGCTTCAAACACCTTCCATTCAACTCACTCAAGCTATCCCAAACCTCCATTGCTAACTGTAACTCCATTTACAGTGTTCACCATTTTCATTTCAAGCTTATGCAGGTTGAGTTCTAGGGGCTGATTCATGGACATTCAAGGCAAGCTAGCTATTGGAAAAGATCAAGTGAAGTTCAGGCAAGCTACCAGACACCTCAAAACTTGTTGAGAAGCACTGCATTGCCCTACTCGAATCCAACTGAAACAGGTTTTTCATCACTTTCTATCTCTCTATTTAGGAACATTTAGCCTTAGGTTTGTGAATGAAAAATGTAGTATTCAATGCCATGAAGCCATACATATGCTCAGTTTTCATTTATATTAAGTGTGCTAGGAGAATTTCATCCATGAACATGCTGAAAAAACTAGGTCATATTTTAGGGCCAGAGAAATTTCTCTGGTCTTTGAGAGTTTGGATTAATGCTTTATATGGTTAGAATCGTATTGAAATTCTCTACAAGTTTGATGTTATGTGTTTTGGAAAAAGATCACGTTTCCAGGATGTTCAAGATTGTACAACAGGCGCGCGTTTTTCAAATGTGCTGGAGGAAGAAGATGAAGTGGTGGGCTGGGCTTGGCCTGCTTGCTTCTAACACCCCTCTTTTCAGTTTCACACCCCCTGGCCCAATTTCTTATATTTTTGCACTTTTGAATTTTTGTTTTCTTTTCTGACTTTGTTATTTTATTTCCAAATATAATAAATACTCAAAAAATATTTTCATAATTATTTTAATTTATTTGGCATTTTATTCTAATTTTTTCTAACATTAAAAGTATTTAAATATTCTTTTATATTATTAAGACTTGAAAAATATTTACATTTTATACTTTTATTTTTGTTCTTCACTTTTATTTATATTAAAAATATTTTCTTGAATATATTTTATTTTTGTACATATTTTATTTTATTTTGTACATATTTAATTTGATTAATATACACATAATAAACATATATACTTTTATTTTATTAAATACTTAGAATAAAAATACAAAAATATTACATTTTTATTTTTATTATTATTTATACTAAAAAATACCTTTTTGAGTATATTTCATTTTTTTACACATATTAATATATTTTTGTATATAAATAATATATAATATTTATTCTCTTAAAGAAATTAGGGTTTACTCTTAAAACAAATAAAATTAATCTTTTTTTATTTATTTATTTCTTTATACTTTTTACACTAAAAATACTTTTACATACATAAACAAATTAAAATCTTTTTTGCATAATACATATTATTTAATATTCATTTATTTTGTTTATTTAAATATTGTACATTTAAATATTTATGCATTGTGATTCAATTTGGATGTAATACTAAACTAGGGTTTATATTTTTTGTCAAATACCCCCCATTCAAAATTGTATCCCCATCCCCATAATCATGTTGTAATAGCTTAGAACTTTAAATTCTCGCATTTTACGCTTTCAAATATGCCATGATCAGAGAATTAGGGTTTGTATGCAAAATCAAAATCAACAAATAGTTTGACCTAATCAAAGACAAAAATGCATGAAAAAGAAACACAATGCACACTTCCACCCCTAGGGTTACAATCCACCTGTTGCCTTCAAAAATGGGCCATGGTATGCATGTTGGGTACTTTGGCAAAACAAGAACAAAACAAAATATCATAGTCCCTCGATGACGCTATCTTGGTTGCCTAAACAAAAATGGCCAAGTCCCTCAAGAAAATTGCCAAAGATATCTAACACAATTGCTATCATGGTCTATACGATGACCCGCGCCTGTCCCGTTTAACATCCTAACACAAGGTTGTTCACCAAATGCAATGGTGAAACAACACTGTCAAAAGGGTTAAAAACATAAGAAAGATCTTTGAGTAAAATAGGGTAGATAGCTCTTAATTACTTGATCAAAAGCTTGCAAAAACATCCTTGCTATTTTCAAACACACCTCACAACACAATTTCAAAACATTTCCCAAAACAAACTTTCAAAAACATTGAAATCTTTTCAAAAGACAAAAACAACTTTGTATACATTCAAACAAGAATCATTACAAAGGTTGCCACAACGATGGCCTCTTTTCAAAACATCTTTCAAAACCACACACAAAGCACCATTTCAAACAATTCAAAAGCACCATTTCAAACAATTGAAAACAAAGAAAGTGATCTAAACAAGTAACTAAGATCCCATGGATAACCATGGATGAAAAGGGTGCTTGTACCTTCCCTTTTCATAATCTACTCCCCGAACCCAAGAAAACATCTCAAAGGTCTTTCCTGTGCTTTTTGACCTTTCCTTAGGATAAAATAAAAAGTCGGTGGCGACTCTTGCTAAACCGAAACATTTGCGAACACAAACGCAAAACCTCAAGTCAGTTCTCCCACCGTATCACAAACGGTCATTAAGTATAAGATGCTTTAGTGGTCGCTCTCTTGTCTAAACAAAGATCAAAGTCCCGTTCGGAAAAGTTGCCTCAGAATGGTTGCCTCGAAATTGTTGCCTCGAATATTGATCTTAAGACATTAGAGTTATTACTAAGACGTCCTAACATTTCTTTAGTGACCGTACGTCCATTTCGAATTGACCCTTAAAACTCCAACGATGGTGCTACCTACTCACTAATAGTGGGATAGCGTTGTCTAAAGGAAACGAACATAGAACGATTCTTTTTTCGAGTAGGTAGATTAGCTCTTAAGTTCTTGCTCAAACAAAACAAACATTTTCACACTTACACTCCTTTCAAACAAAGTTTTCAAAACAACTTCGTAACACTCTTGAAGACAGAAGCAAGGGTTAAATCGAAGTCAAACAAAAACTTTTTCAAATCAAACACACAAAAGCAATTTTGAAAATGATGAGCAAGTACCTAAGAGCCCGTGGAAAACCATGGATAGAAAGGGTGCTAATACCTTCCCTTTCTATAATCTATCCCCAGTACTCAAAATCTTGAAAAAGGGAATTTTTCTGTGCTTTTTTTCCTTTCCAGTTGGATAAAATAAAAGTCGGTGGCGACTCTTGCTAAACCGAAACATTTGCGAACACAAACGCAAAACCTCAAGTCAGTTCTCCCACCGTATCATAGCAACCTTTGGGAGAGATAATCGCAACACCAATTCCATTACCAAGCACGTTGGAAGCTCCATCAAAAACCATAGTCCATTGGGATCCCAATTCAGGTCCTTCATATGGTCCAGGTTCTTCATAATCAGTAACTATCATGATATTCTCATCTGGGAACTCAAAATTCATAGACTGGTAATCATCTATAGCTTGATGAGCCAAATGATCTGCCAGTACACTTCCTTTGATTGCCTTCTGAGTAGTGTATTGAATGTCATATTTTGTCAAGACCATTTTCCGTCTTGCTATTCTTCCGGAGAGAGCGGGTTTCTCGAATATGTATTTTATTGGATCCATCTTAGAGATTAACAAAGTAGTATGAGTCAACATATACTATCTTAGTCGGCGAGCAGCCCATGCCAAAGTGCAGCAAGTTTTATCGAGCAGTGAGTATCTTGTTTCACAGTCAGTAAACTTTTTTCTAAGGTAGTATATTGCATGCACTTTTCGACCAAACTCGTCATGTTGTCCTAATAGATACCCCGTTGAGTTTTCTAATATTGTCAAGCACATGATCAGAGGTCTTCCTTCAACTTGTGGCATCAGAATTGGAGGTTCCTGAAGGTACTCCTTGATTTTGTCGAAGGCTATCTGACAGTCATCGTTCCACTTCACTATTGATCTTTCTTCAGTAACTTGAAGATTGGCTCACAAGTAGCCGTCAAATGGGAAATGAATCTGGCAATGTAGTTCAATTGTTCCAAGAAACCTCTGACTTCCTTCTTAATACGGGGAGCTAGAATTTCTTGAATGGCTTTAACCTTGGAAGGATCAACTTCAATACCTTTACGGCTGATGACAAAAACTAGGAGTTTACTGGATCTTACCCCAAAGGTGCACTTGTTTGGATTCAACCTCAACTTTTACTTCTTCAGTCTCTTAAACAGCTTGTGCATGTGGTCAAGACGTTCTTCTTCAGTTTAAGACTTGGCTATCATGTCATCAACGTAAACCTCTATCTCATGATGTATCATATCATGGAACAAAGCTACCATAACATGCTGATATGTTACACCAACGTTCTTCAAACCAAAAGGCATAACTTTGTAACATAAAGTTCCCTACTGTGTGACAAAAGTATTCTTCTCCATGTCTTTTGGTGCCATCTTGATTTAATTATAACCAGAGAAACCATCCATGAAGGAAAATACTTTGTGCTGAGTGGTGTTGTCAACCAGAACATCAATATGTGGTAGCGGAAAGTCATCTTTGGGGCTTGCCCTATTCAAATCCATGTAGTCTATACACAAACACACCTTACCGTCCTTCTTAGGTATCGACACCATATTTGCAACCCATTGATGATAGGACATAACAACTAAGAAACCTGCACTGAATTTCTTCATGACCTCAGCCTTGATATTTTCATACATATCGGGACGCATACGATGCACCCTCTGCTTTATAGGAGGACAACCTTCTTTCATTGGTAGATGGTGAACCACAATGTCAGTATCGAGCCATGGGATGTCTTAATAATACCAAGCAAATATCTCAACATAGTCACGTAACATATGGATTAACCTCTTTTTGACATTGTCTTCTAGGTTGGCACCTATCTTGATTTCTTTCTTATCCTCTTCCGTACCCAAGTTCACAACCTCGACTAGCTTTTTCATGCGGTTGTATAGATCTTTCTTCCTGCTCTAACAGTCTAGAAAGCTCTCCTGGTACTTCACAATCTTCCTCACCTTTATCCTCAGTTTGGTAGATCGAATTTTTGAAGTCATAATTGGTAATAGCAGAATTGTTATCAATGGGACCCGAGTTAGATGTGGATTTGGAATTTGTTATGTGGGTGTGTGTAAGAACACATAGCTATTTTGAAAGTAATAAAGTAAAAGAAATACAAAGATCTCAAATTTTGAATGCAAATGTCGAATGATTTATTGAATGAAAATATGTGAATGAAACATGACAACCCTAACAAATGGACCTTTGTGCCCCGGGTAAGGCATAAGGCTTAAAGTTATTATTCAAATTACACAACCAAAAAACTTGAAAAACAAGAAAACAGAAAATAGAATTTACTCATGACTAAAGTATATTGGTATAAAGTCTTCAGCCTTCCAATTGTTGAGCCCATTTCCAGTAGTACGGAAAATCCAACTGTCTATGTTACAGTCACTATTAGCATCTTCCACAGCAGAAACATCATCAATAACATTAATGCCCTTGTCATGATTAGGCATAGGTGCAAGAATCACATTAGGAGTCTTAGGAGGATCAAATTCAATCTCCTTAGAGTCAATCATATCTTGAATCTTATTTTTAAGAGCCCAACAGTTGTTAGTGTCATGTCAAGGACTGTTGGAGTGATATGCACACCTTGCATTGAGATTGTAATAGGGAGAGGAAGTATTGGGGTTCTGAGGAGGATCCTTTAATATAACCAGCTCTGCTTTCAACATGTGTTGTAATGCTTGAGACAACGACATGTTGATTTTTGTGAACTATCTCTTGGGTGCATCCTGCCTACACTGATTATTATGTTGTTGTTGTTATACTTGCACGGGATTAGAGATTAGAACTACCCCCACAAATTGGTTACGGTCACTCTTATTACGACCCTTATGGTTGTACATAGCATTTAATTCTTTCTTACCAATGTATGACTTCTTCGCAGTATTTCAAGATGTAGCCACCTGAATTTTACCACTTCTGATTCCATTCTCAACATGTTCCCCTGTCAATATTAGTTCAATGAAATCGGCTGAAGAACTTCTAAGTAGGTGATTATATAAAGGACTTGTTAGCATACTCATGAACATGTCAACCAATTCCCTATCATCCAAAGGAGTTTGATCTTTTCCTGCAAGGTCTCTCCATTTCTATGCATACTCTTTAAAGACTTCCTCAGAACCCATGGACATACTCTGTAGTTGCATGGGGCTTGGTGCTAAATCAGAATTATATTGTACTGTCTATAGAAATCTGCAGTCAAATCTTCTCAGGTATGGATATTGGTACTTCGAGTTGATTATACCATCCCAATAGTGTTCCAGACAGACTCTCCTGGAAGAAATGTAACCATAATTTCTTGTCAGCAGTGTGTGGTTGAATTTTCCGAACGTATGATCTCAAATGCAGCTTCGGGCAAGAAAAACCATCATATTTAGCAAAGGTAGGAGTTTTGAACTTAGGAGGAATGTCGACTCCTGAGACTAAACCCAATTCTTCAAAGTTTAAGCCAGGCACCATCTAGATCTCAATAGCTTTCAGGCGCTCTTCTAACAGTTTATACTTCTCGTCAACAGGGGGATATTGTTTATCCAAATAATCCTCTTCCTCTTCATCATAAAATTTATCAGAACCATGATGGCTTCTTTCAATTTTAACACTCTTACCATCTTCATCCCATTTGTCATCTTTGTTCGATGGGATATCCAAATCTCGAGCTTGCTTGACTAGACCTCTAAACCTTCTCCCAATGTTAAGGATGCCAATTGGTTTCTTTGTCTTCTTCTTTTTCCCATTGACGAGTGCCTTTAGTTCTTATTTCCCCTTGGCTAAGTTTAAGAACATCTCTTGGAACTGAGCATTCTGAGCTTGAAGTTCTTTGACTGTCTGTTTGAGAGAGATTTTCTACTGAAATAAACAACAAGAAGATGAGAAACCTGTCTTAGAAACCTGTTATGAAATGATATGTATGGCATGTAGATGCATATGTAATATTTTCAAGGACCTTGTAAGATTTAAATTTGTTAATAAAAAAGAGAACAAAAACAAATACTCTTATTAGTAAGTTCAGATCATAATTTCCTTTTAGGCTTACAATGAAAACAAAAAAAGGGTTACAAGGAAACAAATTATGACTCAAGTCTCCCGTGGATGCTTCCTCTTTGTGTTGACATATGCATTAAGGATCTTCTCTTTGTGAAGTTGTTTTGTCTGCTCCAATACTTTCTTATCACTAACATATAACTGAGTCTCAAAGGTATCCCTTTCTTCTTTAAGTTGAATCCAAGACTTTTATAACTCTTCAAGGTCAGTAGGCATATCTGGATGAAGAATGGTATGAGGAACATCTTCTTCAACAACAAGCTCTAGAATTATTGGTATGACAACAGGATTTAGCATTACAAGATTTTGAGCACGAGATCGCACCCATCTGAGGTAGGGCTCCAAAGGGATGGAGTTTTTATGTCCTAAAGTCTTGATATCAATCTTATTCATTGTGATACGGTGGCAGAACTGAATGTTATATACTAGTTTTGTGTTTGTGTTTGCAAATGTTGCGGTAAGCAAGAGTCGCCATCGACTTTTCTTTTATCCTACAAAGGAAAGGGTGAAAAGAACAGGAAAAAGACCTTTTCGAAAATTTTATGAGTAAGGGGGGTATATTATGGAAAGGGAAGGTGTTATCACCCTTTCCATCCGTAGTTTTCTACGAGCTCTTAGAGGTTTGATCATTTTAAAAATACCTTTGTGCTTTGTGTTTGAAAATGCCTTAGTACGGCGAACTTTGTAATGTTTCTTGGGATAGTGGAGAAAGTATACAAAGTGTTTTGAAATTGTTTTTGAAAAGTAGTGTTTGTGTAAGTGCAAAATGTTTAAGCAAACTTCTAACAACTATCTACTTTGTTACTTGAAAAGGGTTGTTCTTTTCCTCTTTTCCTTTAGACAATGCTATCCTACTATTAGTGAGTAGGTAGATTTGTCATCGGACGTTTAAGGGACTATCGAAGGGACATTTTACAGTCACAAAAGCAACTTCTGGAGACGCTTTAGCAATTTTCTTTTAGGGACTAGATCATTTACCGAAAGGCAACTATAGGGTCATCGAGGGACTATGATCTTTTTGATTTACAGGTCTTTGCTAAAGTGTTCCTGCCTCATGACTGTTTTATTTCTTAAAGGCAACCAAAGTGGGATACCCTAGGGGTGCTTGTGTGCATTGTGTTTGATTCAGTTATTTTTTGTCAATTGTTAAGTTTGCTAACGTTTGATTATTAGTCTTTTCATACACGCCTAGTTACTAATAGTTAATATGTACATAAAATATAGTGCGGAAAGCGTAAATCTAGACTATTACATGGCTTTCGGGGAGGGGGATTTACACTGTACAAAATGGGGGAAAAATAAAGGAAAATTTTAAAAAGCCCTATTTAATCTATTACAAGCCAGGAGACAATTACATTATCATAAAAATGCGAAAGTAAAATAAACACGCGCAAGATAAAACAATATGTCTAAGAACCTAAGAAAAATTCTAAGTAAAGAAAAATCTTTTTTTGTTTTTTGGTTTTGTTAAAGAAAAATTAATTCTAAATTTAATTAAAAAAATATAATTGCTAAATGAATTTAAAATCTAATGCTAATATTTTTGTATTTTTATTGAGAAAATAATTCAAAAATCTTAAGTTCTAATTTATTTTAATAAAAAAATATTAAAACTAATTAATTAATTATTTTCATAAATTAATTTTAAAAAAAGAAACTAATCCTAATTTTTAATGATTTTTATTATTTGTTTTAAGTTATTAAAAAAAGTTAGATGAAAAATATAAAACAAATAAAAATAAGAAAACAAAATAACATGGGCCTGGACATGCAGAAGCAAAAGAAAGGGGTGTATGGCTGGAATTTCGTTAGGCCCAAATGCATGAGCCCAAAGGCTGGCTTAATCTGGTGTTATTGGCTTTTGGGAGGTCCATCATGAAGGAGCGCTCCAGGAGCGTTGGATCTGTCTTCATTGTTAACTGATGGCCCAGATTGGAGGCCCTACCATGCACTAACTGGACTTGTGCACATGGGATCTGCAACCAAATATTAGAAAGAAAAAAATAAGACGCTGGACCTGGGACTCGAACCCAGGTCCTCTCCCCCACACGCGCGCTTCATTACCAACTGAGCTGCCAAGCCAATCGTTTATATATGTCAAAAAATAATAATATATTTGAAATTTCCAACAATTATTTAAAATAAAAAGGAAAATGCACGCAGATTCAAACTGCCCAATGAGGGGCTGCCATGCATTGTCTTTTTCCTCCTTCTGCCGTCTTAGATTATAATACCTATAGTGACAGTTTTGGTCTGTCACTATAGCACATGCAACCTGTAAAACTCACAATACGCAACGAAATTGAATTTTGAGGCCATGGGTTGATTGCTCTCAACCTCCTGAGCACAATGGTACCAATGGTTGGATCCAATTTTGGATAATTTGGAAAACCCTATTTCGAAGGTTCAAACCCTATGAATGGTGAAATGTCATACTTGCATCAAAACTGCAAATCAACAATGCAAAAAGCTTGTAAACATTCAGATAATCAGTAATGCGTGGTTAAAACACATTGATATCGTATGAATTCTACAAAACGAATTCAAAAAAGGAAGCAAACCGTGATGAATGGAGAACGCGTTTGGCAATGCTTCAAGGCTTGGAAATGGTTGGGACAACTTCAGGGAACCTCCAGGAATTTATTAGGATCCTTGGTTTGGACTAAGGGAGGCCTGAACTTGAAATTCGAGTTTGACAACTTTGAACTTTTTTGCAAAATGTGCAGGGGTTTTCCAGGCTCTGTGTGCTTGTCCTGATGCTTGCTAGGTGTTTGTTTATATAGAGAGGGATGAGGAGACACGAAAAAATAAGTTTGTAACAACCATAATCAATTGCTTGAATTCCATGAATACAAATGTGTAACCTTGGCCAAAAGCATGGGATTTTGTCCATTTTTGAATTTTGAATGAATGAAAACATGTTGGCCTTGCTGTACACGAAAATTGGAGCCTTTACATGCATTAAAACAAGCCTTAACCATATAATTTGCAATAATTTTGATTTATTTGATTTTTAATTAAATAAAATTAATATAAAATGAAAATAAAATCAATACTATGCAAAAATGGTTTTAGGAGTCCTCTATACTCTTAGGAAGATGTTTGAAGTCCAAGAAAATGATCCATTGCCTTAAAAGTTCAAATTTGCTCAATGCACATTTCTTGAAATTTCCCAAAATTTCCCAATTCGGGCAAGCCATAACTTACACAATTTTTATCTCATCATGATTATATTGGACTTTTTGGAAAGCCCAATATGTCTACTTCAATCCCTTTGTTGATCAATTTTGCATTTGAAGATGTTATCTTGATGTAAAAGGTCTTGGAAAAAAGTGGCTTTTATTGACTTTCTAAAAATGACTTGTAATGTATGAACTTGTATCTTACAAATGGTGCATTTCTTGGACTTGAGGGCTGAAGAGAAGTTGTAGGGAATTGAATTCTCTTCAAAATGAGCTTTGGTTGGGTAAAATGGATGAAGTATATGAGATTTATGCCTGGTCAAAGTTTGGTTGACTTTTCCTATAGAAACCCTAATTTGAAATTTTTAACTTTTGATGAATTAGGAGCATTTCTTGAATCATGGTCAACCCTTGATCAAATGATGGATATCCCTTTAAAATGTTGATGTTGACCAAAAATCTTGAAGTTTTACTGTATATAGGCCACAATTGACTTTTGACCTAGCACAGTTGATTTTCAAGCATTTGAGCAATTGACTGAGCCAACTTGTTGTGCAAGGCATGAAATTTGGCATGGATAATCTTTGAGGACATATTAGGACCATGGAAAACATTTGAGACCATTGGAGCTCACACATATTGATGAAAACTGGAACCCTAGTTAGAGGTTCTTTGCCTTAGGAGGAGAATTTGTCTGGTCAATTCTTAGTCATCCTAGGGAAAGTTGGGGACCTCAATGGGCATGTGTTGAATAAAATGAGAGGGAAAATTTTGGGTACAACAGCTACCCGTGTTCAATATTCTTAGACATGAGGATGTATATTGGCTTGTTTGCCTTTCGTGATCTGAAGGTGGAAGATGATTGAACACTAGAGTGCCCAAAAATTTGCACTCGTCTGAAGTGATATTGTTAGTGAATAATATCGGGAATGGGCTTACAAATGCCATTTGGAAAAGATGACAGAAGACTGTCAGAGATGGGCTTCAAGATGCCATCTAAAGTAGATGTTGACTTCATAAGAAGTCTCTTTATGGGGATTCCTATTCATGTTGTCTGTGGAGGAGTTAGTTGGGGAACGTTTTGGGGGAATAGGGTCTAGAAGCTTAGGTTGTCCATTACTCTACTGTGGAGTTATCTCTTGATTGGAGAGACGAAAACAAGCTGTTATATGGTCGGGATCCAGGCTTCAAAATGACTTGCTGGGGATAATAAGGCTGACTGCTATCCAGTCGTATTCCAAGCTTCACAGCGACTTATTGGGGAATACAAAATTTACTGCTATTCGGTCGGTTCTAGGCTTCGTAGTAATTGTAGACATTAAATTGTTATATGGTCGTATCTAGGCTTCAGTGGTTTGGAGAAATTAAGCTTTTATCTGGTCGGGTCTAGGCTTTAACTTGAATCTGAGGTATACCGTTATCTGGTCGAGCCTAGGCTTAGGTGTTATGGGTTATACTATCATATGGTAGGGTCCAGACTTCATAGTAATTAATAGAAATAAACTGCTATCTGGTCGGACTCCAGGCTTTACAGTTTCTTTAACTAGGTAAGAATCAGAAAATCTTAGGGTCAATTTAACTAAACCAGAGAAAGTATCTACCGGAAAAGAATCCGAATAATCATTGGTCGATTTAAACTGAACCAACAGAGGTCTTGAGTTATCTTTGACTGGATAAGAATCAGAAAATCTTAGTGTCTATTTAACTGAACCAAAGAAAGTATCTATCGTAAAAGAATCAGAATAAACCATTGATCGGTTTAAACTGAACCAACAGAGGTCTTGATTTATCTTTGACTGGATAAGAATCAGAAAATCTTAGTGTCGATTTAACTGAACCAGAGAAAGTATATATCGGAAATGAATAAGAATAAACCATTGATCGGTTTAAACTAAACCAACTGAGGTCTTGAGTCATCTTTGATTGGATAAGAATAAGAAAATCTTAATGTCTATTTAATTGAACCAAAGAAAGTATCTACTGGAAAAGAATCAGAATAAACCATTGACCGATTTAAACTGAACCAGCAGAGGTCTTGATTCATCTTTGACTGGATAAGAATCAGAAAATCTTAGTGTCGATTTAACTGAACCAGAGAAATTATCTACCAAATAGAATCAGAATAAACCATTGATCGGTTTAAACTGAACCATCAGAGGTCTTGAGAATGATCTTTCTGAGGAAAATGTTGAAATAGCCCTTCGTCAGACGTAGCCTTTGAGAAGACTGTCAGGTCATATAAGTAGTCAATGATGTTTGTTGACTTGATCTTTCCTGAAAAGGTAAAGAGTTAGTCATATGCAATGCCATGATGTATGAAATGCATTATTTAACGATGTTCTCAAAATTTATGTGTTGATGCAAAGGAGCATGTGTCGACACATAATATTAAAAATGTAGTTTTCCATTCTTTTACACCGTTTTTACATATTTCACATATTTTCTTCATTGCTATTCAATATGGTTGTAATATTTAAGCTCTTATCCATCCCCATTTTTAAATTGTACTCCCCATCCCCATAGTGATGTAATAGCATAGGATTTTAATTTCCGCAAATTTATCGTTTTTTTATATAATTGTTAGTAATTAGGGTGTGTATGGCAAGACTTAAAATCAAAGAAATAGACAACCCTAATTCAAGACAAATGCATGAAAACAACACAATTTTTACACTGACACCTCTAGGGTTAACTCCATTTGTTGCCTTAAAAATTCTCATGTTATGCATGTGAGACATCTTAGCAAAAACAAACAAAATACAAGATCAAAGTCCCTCAATGACGCTACGAGTGTTTCCTTACAAATGATCTTAGTCCCTTAGAAATGCTAAGATATCTCACTACATTGCTATATATGACTATACAATGACCCACGCCCGTCCCTTTACATCCAAAGATAGGGTTACTTACCAATCAATGGTGAGATAACAATATCAAAGGAAGAGAGAAATGAACAAAAGACTTTTGAGTAGGTAGAACGTTCTTAGTTTCTTTCTCACAATTCATCTTCAAAAATAAACATCTTTTCAAACACACCAAACACTTTCAAAAACATGAAATATTTTCAAAAGTCCAACACTTTGTTTGCATTCTTATAGAGACGAGAATCATTATAAAATTTTTCTAAACGAAGGCGCTTTTCAAAAATACTTTCAAATCCCACCACAAACACATTTCAAACAAAGTAATTTCAAAAGTGATCTAGCAAGCAACTAAGAGCCCATAGATAACTATGGATGAAAAGGGTGCTAACACCTTCCCTTTTCATAATCTACCCCCCGAACTCAAGAAAATATCTCAAAGGTCTTTCATGTTCTTTTCACCCTTTCCTTATTGGATAAAATAAAAGTTTGTGGCGACTTTTGCTATCCGTAACAATTGCGATAAAATTCCAAACATCAAGTCAGTTCTCCCACCATATAACAGAACTGGCGACTCTGCTGGGGAGACTTAAAAGTGGGGTTACCTTAGAGCTATATCACCTTTAAATTGCTTTCATTGTTTGATTTGCTTTCTTTATATTTATGGGTCCTTGTTTGGGTTTGTATTGATCCTCTACTCGGATCGGGGGAACATCATTAGGTAAGTAGAAATAGATTGTGGAAATTGTACGTTGTAGACCGATATGGTTGAAGCAATAGCTATGTTAATATGACGAATTTGTTGGTACCGGTATCCCTTGTGTTGAATCGAGGAGAATACAGGACCGCTGAGCAGTGTCATAAAGCACTAACTGACCTTAGAACCTTTAATTGAACAACTTGGCCATTAGGAAGTAGTGAGATAGCCGGTTTCGTGGAAAGCTGAAAATTGGTTGATACTCGATACTATGCTCATTAATATCAGACTTTTGGGATATTTTGGCTGCAAGAAAATATTGATTATGCTAAAACAATGCCCAATGAATAAAGATTAATGATATTGAGATTTCCTAGAACCTGATTACTTTGTAGGACAGGTTGAACAAACTAAACTTCAAGAGGGTATTTACATATGAAACCCATTCAAGCCTAAACCTAAGGTTCTTGTGTGCTTTGTTTGTGATTATTATTCATGGCATCATAAACATCATAAGCATTCTCACTAACCATTTCAAGGATTTAGGAATTTATCTTTGTTCTATTTTGTAGGTCATGACTTCCACTCGTAGGAATACCATCCGAATTAACTTCGTGAAAGTGCATCCTCAACTTCAAGAGTTAGCATCAAGAGTGCCTAGATATTCTCCCTTCACCAAGAAATATGGTCAACTTCTCAACTTGGCTACCTCAAACTTCCAAGAAGAAATGATGTGTGTGCTTTTCCAATTCTTTGAACCTATGCATCATTGCTTCACCATTCCCGACTACCAATTGGTGCCTACATTAGAAGAATTTTGTCAATTGTTAGGAGTGCCTATGTTGGATCAAATACCATTCACCGGTTTAGAAGATACTCCAAATCCTGAAGTGATTGCCAAAGCCTTACATTTGAGGAGATCTGACATTATGGAAAATTGGGAGACAAGAAGTGGAGTTAAGGGTTTCTTAGCCAAATTTCTGTTGGAGAAGGTTTGTTTGTTCTGGGAGGATATGTATTTTCAAGTTTTTGAGGATGTCTTGGACCTTCTAATGTATGGTTTGGTTCTATTTCCAAATTCGGACCAACTCATAGATGCGAATGCCATCAAGGTTTTTCTCTCTCGTAATCCCATACCTACTTTGCTTGAAGACATTCTACACTGTTTCCACACCCGCACCATGAAGAAAAGGGGTACTATTTTGTGTTGCATTCCATTACTCTCTAGGTGATTTATTTCTCACCTACCTCGATCAACGTTGAAGAATGAGTAAGGCTTGACATGATCTCAAAGGATGATATCACTCTCACACTCGGATATCCATTGGTGTTCTCGATCTTTGGAGAATATTACCATCATTGACTATTGTGGGGAATTCCCTAATGTAACACTCTTAGTAATTAGGGGAGGTATCACCTATAACCCTTCTCTTGCATTACGGAAGTTTGGGTACGCATGAAGAGATCGTCCCCATAATACGCTCATTCAAGGTTTGGTATTCGATTACGAGGACGATGACCAAGGCTATCATCAAAGGTTCATATAAGCTTGGAGAATGATAAACAAAATGGATAGTAAGACATTGGGACATGAAAATTCCATTCCCCTTGAGCCTCAAATGGAAGTGCTTACTACATTATATCTTCACAAAAGAAACAAAGATGATGTATGGAAAATGCGAAATCAAGAAGACTTACCTTGAAACTGCACTTTATGTTTTGAGTATGAACACTTTTCAAGATGTTATGTGGACTTCAATGAACCTCCAAAAAGATGTTGAACCTCCTTCTGTATTGAAAGTTATTGAACCAAACTCCAAACTGTCAAGTTGTACAATATTGTCTTTTGTTTAGAAGGTGAAGATAAAGGCACTACAAAAACTATTCTTGTGTTTGAACAATCTCTATGTGATGTGAAGTGTTTGGCTGGTTGGTTTAGGGGAAGGCTTGCAAAGGTTGGACAGTAGGTTAATGTTTTTTATGTTTAGTGACCTTAAGTGGGTACGAACTCGTGCTCAAAGTCTCGTGATGCCTTACCCCGCTATCTTACCAATAATCATGGATCCTATTGTCGAGGAGAATATTCCTTACATTATTCTTCACCCTGACATGTCGACTACTCTCGAGGAGTTGCAAAGATCTTGGATTCAACTTAAAAAGGAGTGAGACACCTTTGAAGCTCTGTTTTATGCAAGCGAGAAGAAGATATTGGAGCTCATGAGACAACTCCATGAGGAAAGGAGCCTGAATGCCTATATCACTCCAAAGAGGAAGCATCCATAGGAAATTTGAGCCATTTTTATTGTATTTTAGTTCATTTTGTTTCTTTTGTTTCAATGTAAGCCCAAGAGGCATGTTGTAATCAATCTTGATATTTGCAATCCAACCTAGCCATAACTCCATAGTTTTGTACACCAAATTAGCTTGTTCACAAACCTTTTGCCTATAAATAGAAGAATCGTTTGCTAGAGAAAAAGGTCAGAAAAATAGAGAGAAATCCAGAAGTTTTGTTGTGTAGACAAGCCCTCAAAATCCCATACTCTCAAAACAAAGCCATAACAGTCCACAAAGTTCCCATTCTTGAAATTATGTCCAAACATCTAAGCACCTCACTACATCACATTAAAGTTGTTCCAACTCAAGAACAAGCTTCTGTAACACCTCTATTTTTTCCAAATTCAAAGAAAATCAAGGCAGCAACTCAAGCTCAAAGCATAAACTCCATCTTCAAGGTAAGTCTTCTTGACTTTAACCCTTCATTTCAAGTATCATTAATGATTCATTTTTGAAGATAAAATGTAGTAACCATTTCCCTTAAAGCTAACCTTTTGCTTGTCTTCCATCCTTGTCAATTATATGTTAAGAACTGACTTGTACATACCATAAAACAATGTTGGAGTGAAAAAATTGCAGCATGAGTCGACACAAAGACTTATGTGTCGACACATACTGTTATACAGGGAAAAAAACATAATGAAAAAAGGGTGTATGAGTCAACACAAAGCCTTATGTGTCGACACATACTGTTATACATGGACAAAACAATTGTAGTGAAGAAAGATGTCACGAGGTAATGAAATTAATCATGTATGTAAATACTTAGGAAAATTTTCCAAGTCTTGCCAAGTTTGATTTTTGACCTTCTTGATTTTTGACGATCAAATTTCATTTTTTAAATGTCTTGATGAAATGCGATTTTCGAAACTCAAATTTGACCAAAAAGTCAAAGTTTGACTTTTTAGTGTACAATTGACTTTTTCATTAGTTGACCAAATTTCATCCATCAATCCACTGATCTCGGGAGGTGAATTGAAATATGCAACTAGGTCGAAATGATGCACTTAAATCCTTGAGATCATGTTTCGAACCAAAAGGTCATGTACTAGGTCAAAAGTCAAAGATTGGTCATTCTTAGTTAAAACCCTAATTTTGGGGTCCCAGTGCTTCGGAGATGATTTTGTCTGATCAATTCCTTGAGAATCATTGAGAAGTAGAGATCATTTATGAGGAATTCCTTGAAAAAGGATAGGGAAATTTTGGGGTAAAACATTATTCTTGATCAGACACCCTTCACTAGTAGTAGGATAGCATTGTCTAAAGGAAAAGAGGAAAAGAATGACCCTTTTCGAGTAACAAAGTAGATAGCTGTTAGAAGTTTGCTCAAACATTTTGCACTTACATAAACACTACTTTTCAAAAACAATTTTAAAACACTTTGTATACTTTCTCCACTATCCCAAGAAACATTACAAAGTTCGTTGTACTAAGGAATTTTCAAACCTTTTTCAAACACAAAGCACAAAGGTATTTTTAAAATGAGAAAACCTCTAAGAGCTCGTAGAAAACTACGGATGGAAAGGGTGCTAACACCTTCCCTTTCCATAATCTACCCCCATTACTCAGAAAATTCTAGAAAAGGTCTTTTTCTGTTATTTTAACCCTTTCCTTTGTTGGATAAAATAAAAGTCGACGACTCTTACTTACCACAATATTGCGAACACAAACGTAAAACCAATATATAACAGTCAGTTCTGCCACCGTATCACAGAACTGGCGACTCTGCTGGGGAAAAAATTGGGGTTACCTTATAGTTAGTTCATTATTTAACTGCTTTGTGTGCTTTGATTGCTTTACTCTTGAGGGCTTTGTTTGGTTTGTTACTAAAGATCCTACACTCGGATCTGGGGCGCCTTTAAGGTAAGTAGAAATAGATTTTGGAAACTGTGTGGGGTATACTGACATGGTCAAAGCAATAGCTACGTTGATGTGATACTTTGGTTGGTACCGGTAGCCCTTGAGTAGTCAAGGAGAACACTGGGCCATTGCGTGGTGTCATAAAGCATCAATTGACCTTAGAACCTTTAATTGAACAACTTGGATATTATGACGTAGTGAGATAGTCGTCTTTGGTGTATCCTCAAAGTCGGTTGATACTCGATACTACACTCATTGAGATCCGACTCTCGAGTTTTGTTTAGTGGCAAGTCAGTTGTCTATCAGAACGAAACTTGTGGGGAGGATCGATGATATTGAGATCCCTTAGAACCCGATTACTATTTATAGGACAGGTTGAACCAATCAAACTTCAAGAGGGTATTACCCTAAAACCCATGCAAGCCTTAAACCTAAGGTCTTTGTGTGATTTGTTTGTGCTTGCTACATCTGTGATTTCTTAGCATAATCATGACATTATAACATGGCATATCATACTAACCATTTCAAGGATTGTCTAGGTCTTATCTTTGTCTTGTCTTATAGGACATGGCATCCACTTGCAGGAATACTATACAAGTCAACCTCGTAAGGGTACCTCCTTAACTCAAGGACTTAGAATCAAGGGTCCCTGAAATCTTTCCATTCACTGAAAGACATGGTCGACTTCTCAACTTGGTCACCTCAAACCCTGATGAAGAAATGTTAAAGGTGCTCTTTCAGTTCTTCGATCCTTTACATCACTGCTTTCCCTTTCCTGATTACCCGTTAGTGCCCACTATGGAGGAGTTTTCTCAGTTATTGGGGGTTCCCATTCTTGATCAGTTGCCCGTCAACGGAATGGAAAGAGACCCAAAACCTGAAGAGATTGCTCATGCTCTGTCTTTACAACGCTCCGATGTAGTGGCAAACTGGGAAGCAAGAAGAGGCGTCAAAGGGTTTCTAGCTAAGTTTCTATTTGAAAAGGCTCACCATTTTTTGGATACTCTAGATTTACAAGATTTTGAAGAAGTGTTGGCCCTTCTCATCTATGGGATGGTACTATTTCCTAATCCGAACCAACTCATAGACGTGAATGTGGTCAAGGTTTTTCTGTCTCATAATCCGATGCCCACTTTACTTGGAGATGTTCTACATTCTCTGCATACCCGTATTGTAAAGAGAATGGGGACTCTTTTGTGTTGCACTCCTTTTTTGGCTAGGTGGTTTATTTCGCACCTACCTCGATCTATTTTGAAGAATGAGCAGGGCATGAGATGGTCTAATAGGTTAATGTGCCTCACACATTCGGATATTCATTGGTGTCCTCGATCCTTGGGGAATATTGCCATTATTCACCGCTGTGGGGAATTCCCTAATGTCCCTCTCCTAGGAATTAGGGGAGGAATCACTTATAATCCTTGTTTGGCATTACGACAGTTTTGTTATGCTATGAGAGATGGTCCTCATGATACACTTGTCCAAGGAATCACATTCGACTATGAGAATGATGTTCAGGGTTATCGTCAGAGGTTCATAAGAGCTTGGGGCATGGTGAATAAAGTTGATAGTAAAACCATGGGGCATAAGAACTCCATTCCTTTGGAACCTTATCTTAAGTGGGTACGAGCCCGTGCTCAAAGTCTTAGGATGACTTATGAGGCCATTCTACCCATCATCATGGAACCAATTGCTAAGGGAGACACTCCTTATATTGTTCTTCATCCTGACATGCCGACTAATTTCAAGAAGTTACAAAAATCCTGGATTTAACTCAAAGAGGAACGGGATACCTTTGAAATCCAATTCTACGCCAGCGTGAAGAAAGTTCTAGAGCTCACAAGGCTACTTCACGAAGAGAAGAGTATAAATGCCTACATTGCACCAAAGAGGATGCGTCTGTGGGAAGCCTGAGCCCCTTTTTGCTTTGAGAGTTCATTTTTTGCTTTGTTGCTTCCTTTGTAAGCCCAAGAGGCATCATTGTAATCGTTTAAACTTCTTAATGCAATTAACGTTTATTTTCCCTTTGGCTAAGCAAATTTAAGTCTTAGAAATCCTTGAAAACATTGCATACATATAACATACATATCATTGCATAAACAGGTTTCTTATCTTCTTCGCTGTTTATTTCAGCAAGTGAAGAAATGGGTCTTGAACAAAACATCAAGGATCTCCGGGCACAAAACGCCCAGTTCCAGCAAATGATTGTGGCTCTAGCTAAAGGGAAAGAAGATCTGAAAAGTCTCATACTGAAAGACAAAAAGAAGAAGCCAAAGAAACCAACTGGTATAGTGAATTTTGGAAGAAGGATCAGAGGACTAGTGTGGCGAGCTTCAGAACTAGTAACTTCATCAAAAGAAGGAGACAATCAGGAAGGGGAGACAAGAGAAGAAGACCTCAGCCCAAGGGAATCAGATAGTGAATCTGACTATAATGAGGAGCAGTATCCTCCTACTGACGATAAGTACAAACAACTGGAGGATCGTCTGAGCAATGGAAATCCAGAAAGTACCTGGGCTGGATTTTGAAGAGCTGGGCTTGGTTTCTGGGGTTGTCATCCCGCAAAAGTTTAAGGTCCCGGTGTTTTCTAAGTATGATGGGGTATCGTGTCCCAAGATGCATCTCCGATCTTATGTGAGGAAGATCCAACCTCACATCGCTGACATGGATTTATGGGTCCATTTCTTCCAAGACAGTCTATCCGAGACTCAGCTTGAATGGTTCTATCAGCTAGAGGGGGCCAACATTCATAACTGGGAAGACCTAGCTGCTGCTTTATATAAGATGTACCAATATAATGTAGACCTTGCTCCGACTCATACACAACTCCAAAGTATGTATATGGGTTCCGGCAAGGGCTTTAAAGATTACGCCCAGAAGTGGAGGGACCTAGCAGGAAGAGTCCAGCCCCCTATGTCTGATAGGGAGTTGGTGGATATGTTTTTAGGTACTCTATCTGGTCCGTTTTTCAACCATCTGATTGGAAGCTCATCAGCTGGTTTTACTGAGCTGATTTTAACTGGAGAAAGAGTGGAAGCTGGTATTAGAAGTGGCAAGATTTAAAAGGAGGCCTCTTCAAGTGCAGGAAAGAGACCTTTTATGGGAAAGAAAGAGGTCAATGCTGCTTACAGTCAAAGAAATTAGGGCAGAACTGAGCACCGTCCAACGGTAGAGGCTGTAATGATATCTAAGCCTGCAGCTACCCAACAGCGAAACAACCAGCCTAGAGCAGAAAGGCCTATGAGACAGTTTACCCGAATCAATATGACTTTGTCTCAAGTCTTGCTCCACTTATTGAAATCCAATCTAGTAACTTTGAGGGAAGCTCCCAAGAATCCCAACACCGCATATCCTCGCTAAGACCCAAATGCTCAATGTGCCTACCATTCAGAAAGTTCAGGCCATGATACAAACGACTGTTGGGCTTTAAAAAATAAGGTGCAAGATCTGATCGAGGCAAAGGAGATTGAATTCGATGCTCCATAAATTCCTAATGTTATAACTGCTCCCATGCCCAAGCACGACCATGGTGTTAGTACTGTTGATGATGATACAATTGTTACTTCTGTTGAGGAACTTGTTACTCCTCTCATGACTATTAAGTGAAATATGTTGCAAGCCGGTTTATTTCCGGGCTGTGATGAAGATTGCCACTTATGTTTATCTCTACCGACTAGTTGCTATTTGTTGAAAGCAGGTGTTCATCGCCTGATGGATGATAAAGAGATTCTATTTGAGAAGACTCCCATCACAATTTTTTCAAATAAAGATGTTTCGATTATAACCATTTCCGCCAATCCTCCCACGGTCTCCACCAAAAGACCCGTCGGGATTACATCTTCTCCAAAGTTGGCTCCCCTGATCATCACTATGCCAGGGCCAATACCATATTCCTCGGACAAAGCTGTTCCTTGGAATTATGGGGCTGACATATATTACCATGGCGTCAAGCAAGACCTGTTGGCTGCTGAACACGAAGTTTCTGGAAATATTGATCCCGACATCGGCAATATCATTGGGACCAGTAAAATAACAAGAAGCGAAAGAGTGTTCTCACCCGAGATTTCTCCTCCTAAAGCCGTCATTATTCCTGTGATCATTCCTACTATTGTTCCTGCTAATACTACCACTATAAATCCTGTGATTACCCCTGTTGCCACCCCTGTCACCGAGTCGGCCGAGACTCAGGTAAAAGACATATTGGTTGAGCCTGTCTAGACAAAGGCGTATTCAGAATCCATTCCATAGGTCTCTAAGAAATAAATGGAAGAAATCTTGAAAATAATTAAAAAGAGAGACTACAATGTGGTCGAAAAGCTGGGGCAGACCCCTTCCAAGATTTCAATATTGGCCCTACTATTATGCTCCAAAGCTCATGCAAAAGCTTTGGTAAAATTCCTCAAGACTGCTCATGTGCCACAAGAAACCTCCGCAGACCAATTTGAAGATTGTGTGGCCAGTTTGACTGCTGATAATGGATTGGGTTTTTCTTATGCTGATTTGACACCCAGGGGAAGAAAACACAATGATGCGCTGCATGTCTCCATTGAATGCAGGGGCACCACTTTGGCTCATGTTTTAGTGGATACTGGTTCATCGCTGAATGTTCTTCCCAAGAAGGCTCTTGACAGATTAGACTGCGAAGGTTTGACCCTGAAACCCAAAAACTTTTCGAGTAGGTAGATGCTAGTAGGTACTTGCTCAAATCAAACTCTTTCACACCAAACACTTTTCAAACAAAGTTTTCAAAAACAACTTCGTAACACTCTTGAAGACAGAAGCAAGGGTTAAAACAAAGTAAAACAAAACTTTACAAAACAAACACATAAAATCAATTTTCAAATGATGAGCAAGTACCTAAGAGCCCGTGGAAAACCACAGATAGAAAGGGTGCTAATACCTTCCCTTTCTATAATCTACCCCCCGTACTCAAAATCTCGAAAAAGGAATTTTTTTGTGCTTTTGTCGAGATTATGCTGTATGCAATATGTATGCGTATGGCATGATGTATGAACATGAAATGTTGTTGTGACATTTCCTAGTCTGGGAAAACAAATCCCTGACTGCTGTTGGAGAATACTGGGAAGCTGAATCCCGGACTGTTGTTTGGTAGGCAAGGAAAGTGAGTCTTTCATTTCTGCTGGGGATGATGAATGAAGATAGTTTACTGGGGATTTCCTCTTTCCGTTTGAGTATATTCTGCCGGGGATCTTTGAATCCTCCTTGAGAATGACTCTGAGGGGAAGAAGATGCTTTGTTGGGAGATATTACCCATGTAGAGAAATAAACTTTGTTGGGGGATAAACTTCTGCAGCTAGTGAAATAAACTCTACCGGGGATAAGGCTTTACAAACTATTCGAGATTATAAAACTCAATTGGATTTCAGCTCTCTGAGGGAACTTTCCTGGAGGAGGTAATTCCTTCTTTGGGAAGAAGAGGTCAAAACTTTTGGTTGTTTTTACTATGCAGGGATATAGATATCATTAGAATATATGTTGAGGATGTAGTGGTGACTTTGCAGTAGGACGTCTCTGCCTTTGTACCTGTTGGAGAACACAACTGCAGGGACTACAAATGGTTTTTTAGACTTGGTCCCGCTTCTTAAAGTCATTAGCAAATGTCCTTCTATTTTTCATGTAAGTATTTGTAAACAGTAATCATATTCAAATGCATATGTCAAAAATAATCACTGGACATTTTTTGCAAAACAAAACAGAAAAATGAAAACGAAATATTTTGTACTTTCAAAGAAGTGTTTTGTATTGATTTTGAAGTTTGCCTATAATAGGCGTTTTTTGTACAAAGAGACTGACATTCTAGTAGGATAATGCCGTCATGAAAATGAAAACTATACAAAATAGTGTACAAAGAGAAAAAAAACTATGTGTAATAATCTCATTGAGTTTCAATTCTGCTATTGCCCTTATGTCCTTGAGTGTCTCCTCATTTTGCTACTTGTTCGAAGTTAACTGGATTAATTGGTACCATTTGAGCTTGATAGTTGATACTCGAGTCTAATGGAAAGGTGATCCAACGAGACATAGTTATACGCTTTAAATCCCTAACTATTTCCTGGACCTCCCTTTCGGGTTGGATCGGATGAAGGACCTGAGGAAGGATCCCGATGGTCTATGTATTTTGATGGAGCCTCAAACACGTTAGGTAATGGCATTGTCGTTGTGATTATATCTCCTGAGGGCTGTCATACTCCATTCACCGCCTGATTATGTTTTAACTTGGCTGAGTATGAAGCATGTATCCTAGGTCTTCGAGCTGCTATTGATCTGAGGATTAAGTTTTTGAGTGTATTCGGAGATTCTACTCTAGTTATCAGTCATATCAAAGGCGAGTGGGATACGAAGCACCCAAATCTTATTCCTTACAAGGAGTATGTGCTGACGTTGCTTCCGCACTTTGAGGAGATAACCTTTGAACACTTCCCAAGAGAGGAGAATCAATTAGCGGACGTGCTAGCTACCATGTCTTCTATGTTCAAGGTCAGGTGGGACAATGAAGCTCCCCAGATTACCATCGAGAGGTTGGACGAATCCGCACATTGCCATGACATCGAGACTAAAGAGGTAGCAGATAAACCCTGGTTTCACGAGGTAAGGAGGTATCTTGAGGCTCAAGAGTACCCCGAGGGTGCATCTGTTAATGATAAGAAATTTTTGAGAAGGTTCGCTGCGAAGTTCTTCATCAGTAATGGCGTCCTTTATAAGCATAACCATGATTCAACCTTACTGCGATGTATGGACAAAAGCGAGGCAGAAAGAATTATGGAAGAGTTACATGAAGGTACCTTCAGAACTCATTCTAGTGGACATACCATGGCAAAGAAGATCCTACAGGCAGGATACTATTGGTCCACAATGGAAGCCGATTGTTATCAATACTCTCGGACCTGTCATAAGTGCCAAGTCTATGCTGATAAGGTGCATGTACCTCTAGTTCCTCTGAATGTTTTGACAGCTCCTTGGCCTTTTGAAATGTCGGGAATCGACATGATTGGCGAGATCAGACCTATTGCGTCTAACGGGCATCGTTTCATTCTGATAGCTATTGATTACTTTACAAAGTGGGTTGAGGCAGCTTCCTTTGCTACAGTAACCAAGAACGTCGTGGCACGGTTTATTCGACACAACTTGATCTGTCGATACGGTGTACCAGAGAGGATCATCACAGACAATGGTACAAATATCAACAATACGATCATCATCGAGCTCTCCAAACAGTTTAAGATTCAGCATCATAACTCATCTCCCTACCGACCGAAGATGAATGGGGCTGTTGAAGCAGCAAATAAGAATATCAAGAAGATTGTGTAGAAGATGACGGTGACATACAGAGACTAGCACGAGATGTTACCATTCGCTCTCCATGGGTATCGCACCTCAGCACGGACATCAACAGGGGAAACACCATATTCTCTGGTGTATGTCATGGAGGCAGTCTTACCCATCGAAGTCCAGATACCCTCTCTCCGGATTATGAAGGATGTAGGTTTGAGCGAAGATGACTGGATCCAGACTCGGCTTGATCAGCTGAATTTAATCGACGAGAAGAGACTTACTGCTATTTGTCATGGTCAGACGTACCAAAAGCGAATGATCAAGGCATTTAACAAGAAAGTCAGGCGACAAGAATATCAAGTTGGGGATCTGGTGATCAAACGCATCATACTGCCGCAAGGCGATCCCAGGGGAAAATGGACCCCCACTTACGAAGGGCCATTTGTGGTTAAAAACATTTTCTCGGGAGGAGCTATGATCCTAACCACCTTGGATGGTGACGACCTTCCTCACCCCGTCAATGCAGACATAGTGAAAAAATACTACGCATAATCAAAGACCTGCTAGGTCGACTGGCCTAGGCAAAAATAAGGGCTTCCCGGCGAACCAAAAGGGTTCGGGCAAAAATAAGGGATGAAAATGAAAAAAAAAAACTGTACACCCAGCAAGCCGAAAACCTGAAAAGGTCGCTTGGGAAAAAAGGGTATTCCGGTGGACTGAAAACCCGAAAGGGAGGTTCAGGCAAAAATTAGGGATCAAAGCGTAACATTATGTCTCATTGAATCATCTTGCAACCAGACTTCAGTAGCGACTATCAAGCTCGGACGACGCCAATCAATCGGATCTATCTTCTACCAAGTAGCAAAGTGATGAGACGCTCGAAGGCATAAAGGAAATATCAGAGTTGGAACCTAATGGGATTGTTCACATAGCTGTTTTCTTTCTTTTTACAAATTGTATAACTCCTTCGATGGTGTTCTCTTACTAGGACATCAGCCTCTTGTACAAAACGCCTGTTACAGGCCAACTTCAAATCAATACAATTCATTTTCACCAGAAATTTCAATTTATTTTCTCTTTTTTTTTATGTTTTGTTTTGCAAGAACGTCCAATGATTCATTTTTTATATATGCATTTGAAAATAATCGCTGCTCATAAATATTTACATGTGGAACAAAAGACAATTACTCGTAATTCTAGGAACAGGAGGAAACAAGAAGTCTCTAAACCTTACAGTTGCTTTACCCACCAGATATAGGCATAGAGCCAGCTTGAGAATATGGCGAAAGGTACATACACTCCCCGCAGAGTAAGAAGTACCCAAAGACAGTGGTGTTAATTCTCCCCAAGCAGAGTTTATCTATCACCAACAATAGAAGTTCACCATCAATTGAGTTTAGTTCTTCGACAAGGAGAAACTCAATCCCCGGCAAGGTTCATTATCACCAGCAACGGTAATTCATCCCCAGCTGAGGTTATTTCTCCAAATTAGCAGATCTTCTAGCAGAGTATCTCTCTTCCCCACAGAGTCATTCTCTCGCCAATTTATTCTCCAGCAGAGTCTCTCCCGGCAGAATATTCTCAAACAGAATGGACGCAAGTCTCCAGTTAACCATCTTCGGTCATTATCCCCAGCAAGAACGAAGAACTCAACTCCTGGTATTCTCCAGCAGCAATCCAGGATTCATTTTCCTCAACTAGAGAATGTCACCAGAACATTGCATATCCATACATCATGGCATACGCATATGCATCATACAGCACAATCTCATTTATTTTGAGAACATCATTACTCGATACATGTCATACATCATGATATTACATACGACTAATTCTTTACCTCTCAGGGAAAGATACAATCAAATTCTCACAAGTATTCTCTGGTTCAGTCAAATCGACATTAAGATTTCTATTCCAATTCAAGCTATGAAGCCCGGATTCGACCGGATAATATCTTGATTTCTCCAAAATACTACGAAGCCTGGAAGCGACCAGATAATGGTATATCTTAAATTCAAGCTATAAATCCCGGATTCGACCTGATAATATCTTAATTTCTCCAAAATACTACGAAGCCTGGAATCGACCAGATAGTGGTATATCTTAAATTCAAGCTATGAAGCCCGGATTCGACCGATAATATCTTGATGTCTCCAAGATACTATGAAGCCTGGAATCGACCAGATAGTGGTATGTCTTAAACACAAGCTGTGAAGCCTGGAGATCAACCAGAAAACAGCTTAACCCTCAGCAAGTTATTGTGAAACCTGGAAATCGACCAGATAGCAATGCAAGATACCATGAAGCCTGAAATCGATCGGATAATGGTATAAGACACCGTGAAGCCTGGATTACGACCAGATAGCGGCAAAAGACACTGAAGCCTGAGAATACGACCAGATAACAATATAAGGTACTGTGAAGCTTGGATTTCGACCAAATAGCAGTTTACCCGGCCAATTACTAAGAAGCCCGGAATCGACCAGATATTAGTATGCCTTAAATTCAAGTTGAAGCCCGGATACGACCTGATAACAACTTAATTCCTTCTGAAGCCTGGGGCATGACCAGATAAGAAGTGAGAAATTGCAAAGCCTGGACTACGACCAGATAGCAATCTCATCTCCCCAGCAAGCCACTGTAAAGCCTGAAGCACGACCAGATAACTGTCGGTCTTATTTTCCTCATCAAACCACTGTGAAGCCTGGAGCACGAACATATAGCAATTCATATTCACCTCTTCGACTAAGATATGATTCCCCAGTAGAATAACGGACAACTGAAGCTCCTAAAATTCTATTTCTCCCAAGACAAAGACCGACATTCCCTAGCAAAATCCTACTCAACAACAGGTATACGGGCTCTCGCAAAGGAATCTCTTATGCGATCGACACTTCTTCAAATGGAATCTTTAAGCCCATCTCCCGACATTGACTTCCAAATGGCATCTATAAGCCCATTCCCAACATTTCAAGACAAATACCACTTCATGCGAGTGCAAATTTCTGGGCACTCTAGTGTTCAATCATCTTCCACCTTCGGATCACGAAAGGCAGGCAAGCCAATCTACATCCTCAAGTGTAAGAAGATTGAACAGGGGCAGCTGTTGTACCCCAAAATTTTCCCTCCCATATTTCTCAATATATTTCAAGTGAGGTCCTCAAGTTGCACAAGGAAGTACAAGAGTTGACCAGACAAACTCTCTCATAAGGCAGTCTACCTCAAATTAGGGTTTCATTTTGCACCAAGGTAATTGAGTCCAAAGGATCCCAAATGCTCACCATTGTCCTAATATGTTCTCAAGATCATCCATGTCAAGTTTCAAGCCTTTCAGAGGAAGTTTGCTCAGTCAATTGCTCAAAGACCTAAAAATCGACTATGTTAGGGCAAAAGTCAACTGTGGCCCACATACAGTCAAACTTCAATATTTTTGGTCAAAATTATCATTTTGAAGTATTATTCATCATTTGATCAAGGGTTGATCATGATTCCTCAAGGATTTCTCACAATTCATCAAAACCCAAAAGTTGCTAAATTAGGGTTTTGTAGGAAAAGTCAACTCAACTTTGACCAAGCATAACGTTCTCATACTTTATCAAAAATGACCCATCCAAAGCTCATTTTGAAGAGGATGGAATTCCCTATAATTCATCTTCAGATTCCAAGTTCAAAATATGTACTCACAAGAATATATAAATTTGGACATTATAGGTCATTTTGGAAAGTCAACAAAAACACCTTTTGTCAAAGCTTCATACATGAACATGGAAGACCCAATTGAGATGAGACCAAAAGTTTTTCTTAGAGGACATCTTAAGATTTCTAAAAAGTTCAAGAACACATCTCTAGGGTCAAAATTGATGGAGTTATGCATTGGCAAAGTTGACCCTTTTTGCAAAATTGCCAAAAGTCAAATGTGTCTCAAATTGCAATTTTTGTCAAATGGGCCCAACTTTTTTATGCTTGCATTGAGTTTGTAACATGAACCACGACCCATGATCCTTCCCATTTGTCTTTCTTTTATTTTTGTCATTTATTTGGATTTTATTTCAATTAAATCAAATAAAATCAAAATAAAATCATAAAAATATCAAAAACTAATCAAAGCTTGAGATTTTGTGCATGTTTAGGTCTGTTATACAGCTGGAGATGGAATCAAATCGTGAAAGGATAATTTGGACACAAAAAGATTGAGTTTTGCTTGATTTAGAAAGATTTGGCACAATAATCAAATCATAAATCAACAATCTTAATTGGAAAAGATTTGAAGCAAATTTGTAACCTAATTCCTTCTAGGGTACATAAGGGACAATTACAGATCAGAAACAGGGGGATTAGAGGCGTGTAAAACACAAAGCAAGCTTAAAAAAAATCAAGAAAAGTGGCAAATTAATTTCCACGTTCCAGGCCAATTCAGAGTCTTCTAGCCATCCTAAACGTTTGCTGGACATCCCAAGAATGTGTTTCAACCATTAGCAAGCATTCTCATGCCCAGAAACGCATTGTAAGTGTCCCACGATTTCTATACTTTCTTAAAATCGAATATCACAATTCTGGCACTTTTAGCATGATTTATTTGCATATTCTTAATCCTTGAGTCATTTGCAAGATAATGCTTGTATTTAATTGCATTTCTATTGACTGTATACCAAGATGCCATGATTAGGGTTCGAGCTTTATTTTTAGGGATTTTGCACACAAGAACAATTAGCCATGGAGAGTGGTACCATGATGCTTGAGAGGTTGCAACGAGTCGATTGGAACCACTGGTATTGATATATCATGCAGGGATAAGATTTTGGAATGGACAAGGGTTATACCTACACCCATTTGTCCGTAGGTAAAAGATCTTGATCTAAAATGACGAAGACGATGAGGAAGATGATAACGTGGCCTTCCCTGACTGGCCAATTCAAAATTCGCGCGTTTTATAATATATTATTTTGTTTTTTCCATATAATATTTGTTTGTTGTTCATTGTACAATTAACAAAGCCAGCTCAGCTGGTAAGCGCGCAGGGTAAAATGCAAAAGGGCCTGGGTTCGATCCCCAGGTCCCTATATTATTCCATATTATTTTGCATTGTATGATAGGTATACAGGCGTCCCACAAGACCACCATGCGCTATCAGCCTTCAACCACCAGATCCCCAACATGCCAGATCTAATGCCGCTCACATGGAAGTCCACAATACACCCCAGTCAAGTGCATGCATGAGATCAGGAAAAGTCAACAGGGCCAGGCGCTTTTGGGCCCAGAATTGCAAGTCTCACCCCCCTGTTTGCTAGCCTACCACCAGGCCCATTCTATTTCTTTTCTAATTTCCTTTATTTAATTTAATTAGTTTAATTATTTTCTAACCACAAAATTAGTTTCTTTTTCATAAAAAAAATCATAAAATTAATTTTTCACAAATTTAGAATTAGGTTTTATTTTATTTTATCAAATTTAATTTAATATTAGTTAAATTTAATTTTAGGGTAATTCTAACTTTTTGTAAATAATTAAAATCAAATTAGAAAAATTAGGGTTGCTTTTGATTCAATTTTATTTCTTTTCTCAATAAAACAACAAAATACAAAAATAGGTTGATTTAATTATTTTTCTTAAATATTAAATTAATTAGTAATTAGGTTTGTATTTATTCAATTAAAACCTTATTTTTCTCAAAATAATCGAAAACAACACAAAAAATGATTTTTCTTCTTAAGTTTCAATTAGGTTTAGATGGGGTCAAAACCCTAATTCCTTTTCATTCGATTCATCGTGCGCGCTTTATTATTTTTGCAAATATTAATGTAACTACTCACAGTATGTAATAGTTTAATTAGGATTTTCTTTATTTGTCGTTTTTACGGGTTTTTGGCTATGTAATTAATCCCCTACCCCGAAGCCTTGTAATAGCGTAGTTTTTATTTCTCGCATTTTAATTCTCGCAAAATATTAATTGTTAGATGTATGATAATAGGATTGTATGACAAGACTGTATGTTAATTTAAAATGGCTAGAAAACCCTAATGTGCAAAGATAATAACTGAAATCAAATCACTCGCATATGCGCACTCCTAGGGTATACTCTCACTTCGGTTGCCTTCAGTAAATGGTCATTAAGTGTAGGGTGTCTTAGTGGTCGCCCTCCTGTCTAAACAAAGATCAAAAGTCCCATTCGGAAATGTTGCCTCGGAAATGTTGCCTCGAATATGATCTTAAGACATTAGGGTTATTACTAAGACGTCCTAACATTGCTTTAGTGATCGTATGTCCCTTTCGAATTTACCCTTACAAACTCCAACGACGGTGCTACCTACTTATCAATAGTAGGATAGCGTTGTCTAAAGGAAACGAGAACAGAAACAATCCTTTTTCGAGTAGGTAGATGCTAGTAGGTACTTGCTCAAATCAAACTCTTTCACACCAAACACTTTTCAAACAAAGTTTTCAAAAACAACTTCGTAACACTCTTGAAGACAGAAGCAAGGGTTAAAACAAAGTAAAACAAAACTTTTCAAAACAAACACACAAAAGCAATTTTCAAATGATGAGCAAGTACCTAAGAGCCCGTGGAAAACCACAGATAGAAAGGATGCTAATACCTTCCCTTTCTATAATCTACCCCCCGTACTCAAAATCTCGAAAAAGGAATTTATTTGTCCTTTTGTCCTTTCTAGTTGGATAAAATAAAAGTCGGTGGCGACTCTTGCTTACCGCGACATTTTGCAAACACAAAACACAAAATGCAAACCAACATTTTCCAAAACAGTCGGTTCTGCCACCGTATCACAGACTGCAAACTATCCACTCACAGAGGAGATAGCAAAAAAAGTTACGTCGACTTTTACAGGGAAGCACAAGTTGCTCAAATAAAGAAACCTGTCACTTGTTGTCATGGAGGATTGTAAAAAGAAATGACTTTCAGAGAAGAATAGTATGGCTTTCTGGGGAATGAAATATGACTTCCTAGGGAAATGCCATGATATTCCTACTGAGGAGATAAAGTCTTCTCGTGCAAAATAAATGCACAAACCAAAACTCGAAGCTTTTAGAAATCCAAAGTAAATAATATTGCTGGGAAACCAAAGATTCAAATCAGAAATAAACTGGAATGAAACAGTCAACCAAAATACATCCTTTGAGAAATAAACTCAAGAGGGAAAACCAAATCCATCTAAACAAAGAGCTGTACAGGAAGGCTAAAGCAAAAATCTTCCACGAGGGATAACTTAGTGGGGAAATTAAAAGAATATATGCTTTCTGCTTAAGGCCAACACTCTATTGAAGAGAGGAAAATGTAACTCTCTAAAACAGGGTGATATGTCAACAAAAATATTAACAAATGTTAATGAGAAATGATTTACAAATTTTAGATATGCATGATGTATGTATGAATGTATGAGTGTATGAGTGTTATTGTGCATATGCTGACAAAACAGATATACAACACTGGGAGTAATCAGGAAAAACCACCTCGGGCACAAACAACACTCGGCTAAATCACATCCAAGATGATCATTCCAAGAAAAAGGTAAATGCCAGCTGAGGAAACATAACCTACTGCCTGCTTTAGCTTTACTGAGGAGAAATATAATCCGGAAGTAAACAAAACAAAGTGACAGAATAGTACAGATACAGGGATAGAACATCCTTCTCCAGGCTTCACCGGGGAAACAAATGTTTTCAAGAGTAACGCTCTTACTGGGGATTGCAAAACCAATATCAAGTAAAGTAGATGGACACCAAATCATCAAAACATTCAATGGGGAATTCAGGCCCATTTTGAAGGAGGAAAAAACAAGCAAACTTCGTTAAGGCATACAATGTCCCAACATCAAGACATTAACTGGGGATTTCGTGCTGACTTCATCGGGGAGGTTAACACCGCATTCTCAAAGGGAACACCAATATACGTTCTTCACTGGAGAAACCAGAGACACGTTCTTCAATATTGAGAGTAAGCATTGCATCAACTTCTGTGGGGAAAAAGTATGAAACCTCATGGGGACAACAACTTGGAGAGTTAAGAAGTCAAACATTATAGAAAGAAATCAATCTTATGGGGTTTTTAAATCAAACCCAACACTTGGCGAGTGAAAACCCAAAAAGTTGATAACCATCTCAACACTTCTTAAATAAAACATTACCCTTGCCTGATTATCGGGCAATCAAACAAAATGCAAGTACTTTCTAAAGGGAGATGCTTCGTAAATGAATCAAATCTTAGCATGCATGGGGAGAAAATACTTCTATCAAATAAGCGAGACCTTCACTGGGGAATCTTGGATTGAGTCTTCATATCATGCAAACTTATTTCAACAAAAGATGCCATGGGATAGCCTTCCCGGGGAATCAAGAAGTAAATATTATAGAAAAAGGTCAAACTCCTGGGGATTTTAAATAAAACCAAACACTGGGCAGGTGAAAACCCAAAATTTGACAACTGTCTCAACACTTCTTAGAAAATATACTGCCTTGGTCTAGCTGCCTGGGAAATAAATACCAACAATAATGCCAATACTGCAGAAAGAGCGACATTTTGCAAATAGTTCCGTCTCATCACGCTAAGGGAGCGAGACCTTTCGTCATATGAGGGAAAACTTCGTTGGGGAATCTGGGATAGAGGCTTCAGACCATGCAAACCCAAAATAAAAAATGAACCAAGACTTGACTGGGGGCAATGGGATCACAAACCTGATACCACATCTTACATCAATTGTATAATTTCTAACTATCTGAGAAACAAGGGAAGATCATATGTATACCAGCAAAAACAAACTGAGAGAACCTCCCCGGGGAATCAAGAAGTTAACATTATAGCAAAAGGTCAAAATTACAGGGATTTTAAATCAAACTCAACACTTGGTGAGAGAAAACCTGAAAAGTTGCAACTGTCTCAACACTTCTTAGAAAAGATACTGCCCTGGTTTAGCTGCCTGGGGAGCATATAACAACAATAATGTCGTAACTAGAGGGATTAATACTCTACAAGAGATTTCATATCAATTCTAAATACACAAAGGGGAGAAAGAACTCCATCAAATGAGCCAAGGCTTCATATCTCTTTTTAACCTCTGTTTGATCACCACCTGTCTGGGTAAAGAATCACACTCAGCTGGAGAAATCTGCAACAAGACTGGAAAAATGAGATTATAAACCCAACACCATAACATAAACTGTAGGAAACCTTTTAAATTGATCAACAACTGTTAAAGGAAGCCATACACACATCTACAAAACAGATCACAAGAAATAATCCTTCTTGAGGAAGATTCTCAGCTTGGGGTAGACATAGTAGCTATCTTGACGAGATCTGGATATGCCCTTGGAAACCAATCTGGTGTCCCAAGCTTCCTGTGCTGATTAGGGTAACTTTCATAACTTGCCTTTGGCTGCATGCTTTTAAGATAACCTTTCTGATCAAATGGCTTCTAGAGATTTGTCGAATCTCGATGTAACTGCCCTAGATTGGTTGAATGTTGCATCCTCTTTGCTTCGTAACTCTTCTCGGCAACATGCCTTTTACTGATACTCAAATGTAAACTTCCATGATATCAAGCAGTTGTTTTACAGGCAGAAAATGTTTATTCTAAGAATGAAAATTCTAATGCAACAATTATGTAAGTCTTGAAGATTTCATTTGAAAATATGTCACAAAATCTCGTGAATGAATCACTAGACAGGATGCGACATGTATTTTTTTGTATGAAAGATAACAAAAGCATATGATACCAATCATAATAATTTAGCAAAATTAGTGGGAGTCAGGAAACACTATCTCATTGGAGTATGATTTCGAAATAAACCATGTTTCAATTAGGACTTTTGAGGGTTGTAACGTGGCCTGGTTCACGGTTTTAGAAGAAAAGATTTAAGACTCAAAAATATTTGGTGCCCACCCCCTTCGTGAGGTTCTTCAGTCCCAAGTTCAGTTAACTTGACACGAACATTCATCTCTCAAAAGAAATTTCGAGATGGTTGAGGAATCAAACAAGGTCTTCTTTGGACATGCAAGTCACTCGTTTCTGCTTTCTTTGGGTTTCTTGTCACGCGACTCTGTTCTTTGCTGAGGATTTTGCAGTGCAATCCTTTATCACATTTCAGGCTTTCCATTTCTTTCTCGCTTTCTGGAAAAATTCCTTTTAACTTTGACTCTGAAGTACAACGGGATGCCCTGACTTTTGCCTAAGCGACTTGTTTTTTCAAGTTCTGACTTAGCGGGGCTTTTTGTCTCTTTATTTTTCATCACCATTTTTTTATATTCATATTATCTTTTTCTTTTTATTTTTGAACATGTTGCGTGACTTCGAGTCATTTGTGACTTCCATATTTCTGAGTAGGTGAAGGATAACCATTATTGTATCGTCATCTGTTGATCTCCTGATATGTGAGAGATACCCGTTGGGATAACGTCTTCTTTTGATGCATACTACTGATATGCGGAAATTAAACATTGGGGTTTTAAATTCCCTCAACCTCTTGAAGGATAACCATTATTGTATCCTTAGATGCGCACACTTGATGAGATTTGAATACTCAATCAGATTAACTGAACACTACCCTGCCTCGGGTTAAAAATGAGGGTTTTTTCTAAATAGAAAAAGAAACTCCTACTTCAAGGCTCAAAGGGGTTAACAAAGGTTTCACTCCCTTATATCTCCGGTGTTTGAGGATTTGAAAAAATGCTTATACATCATCAACAGGGTTTTATCCAAAAGCATACAACCAAAAAAATTGTGTTTTAATATCATCAACCTCCTCCCAATCTCTGCCTAGGCAAGAGAATGGGTAAACAAGTTGGTATCATAAAGAAATTTAAAATCGAAAACAAATACGAGTGAAACGAATGAATTTCTTCAAGACAAACATACTCATTGTATTAAGATTAAACACTCAAATGCAAACAAGTTCTTACATGCAAACAGTGCAATGATAAACAAGAAAAATTACCAATGAGAAAGCAGTAAAAATGCTAGTAAACTGAGAAGGCTAATTATCCTTAAACTCCAGGGAATTCTTCAATCACGTTTATTCTTCGGAAAAGTTTTGACTTGAACCTCAAGACAAATATCCTTAAATGACAAGATACCACTTTGGACCAACCTCTGAACTTCGACCTTCAAAGAAAAGCAATCTTCCAAATCGTGCCCAGGAGCATCCTGATGAAAGGCACAAGAAGTGCCAGCCTTGTAATGCCAAGGTAATGGTGATGGTACAGCAGGAGGTGGTCGGGTCTGAACCAACTTCTTCTGAATCAATGTCGATAGTAATTCTGTATAGCTCATAAGAATAGGGTCATAATTCTCCCTTCTCTGATTATACCCTTGATTCCCCTACTGGGATGGTCTCTGGTAAGCAACGGTAGTTGGAGCTGCACCCACAAATGGAGTAACTGAAGCGACTTGCTGATGAAGCTGATAATTCCTTCTAGGAGTATTAACCCTCCTCTCTTTCATAACAACATTTTCATCCCATTCCTTCTTATTGGTAAACCATAAGATGGCTTCTTCACACCTCCAGAGTTTTCACTTCTTGTTAAACGGCACTCTCTTACAGCCTCTTCTAAGCAGATACCCATTCCTACCATTTTAGTAAAGTCACTTGGCGCACTTGCTACCATCCTCTCATAGTAGAAATCACCCAACATTTTCAAGAAAATCTTAGTCATCTCCTTCTCTTCCATGAGAAGAATCACTTGGGCGGCTACCTCATGCCATCTCTATGCATATTCTTTGAACGATTCCCTATCTTTCTGAACCATGTCCCTGAGTTGATCACAGTCAGGCGCCATGTCCATGTTGTACTTGTATTGTTTGATGAATTCTTCTCCCAAATCATTGACAGTGTGGATGTTTACATTGTCAAAACTCATATACCACTTTAGCGCAGCACCGGTAAAACTATCCTTAAAAAAGTGAATCAGCAGACGTTGATCATCAGTATGGGTAGACATTCTACTTACATACATCACCAGATGAGCACGAGGGCAAGTGTTGCCCTTGTACTTCTCAAACTCCGAGACCTTAAACTTAGCAGGTATCTTAACATTCAGGACCAAGCATAACTCATTCACATTCTGCCCGAATATCTCTTTTCCCCTGAGGGCCTTCATCTCTCTTTGCATCTTGTCAAACTGCTCTTAAAAATCATCCATTCTGTCATAAAGACCCAAGTCTTCACTCGGTGGAGGGAAAGGACGACACACATCATCATTAACAAACAGAACCATATTCACCGAAGGAGGCGCAGTAGGAGCAGCATGCACCACAGGAGGTGCCAGAGTAACAATAGTCTGAACAAATGGAGTATCTTGAGGACCAAGATTGAAACCTTCAGGTGCAAAATTCTCTGGCATTCCCTATGGATAACCTTAAGGCATGCGGTTTTGAACAACAATTGGAGTAGCAGATACGGGAACAATCGGAGCTTCAATAGTTACCCTTGTTGGTTGAGGTTGGACACTCGGTGGCTGATTATGAGCAGCCACTAGAGATTCCATCAGAGCAATAAGATTGGCCATGCCGGCCTTCAAAGCAGAAACCTCCTCGTGCAGCTCGCGATTCTCTTGTTCTAAGTTGTCCATCTTCTTTCTGAAATTATCCTGAGTGTTGTAGTGGCGAGTCAACTTGCTGAACAAAGTAAAGAAGCTTGGTAAGACACATGGATATGCATAACAAATGCAAGAAATGTGGGCAATATGATGCATGATATGCAGTGCACATGATTTTATTTTATTATTAATATTTCAAGGGATTTAAAATTTATGGACATATTGCAAATATCAAAGTAATAACGCATTTGAAATACTGGAAAATTTCATTATAACAACTCCAAAATGTATTACAAGTTTCAATGATCCCAAGTACAAGATGAAAATAAAATCTAAACCCTGAGAAGTAAAACTGATGGAGATCACTCTACACGTTGGTGCTTCCCTGTGAGCCTGGCAATCTGAGCCTTCAACCTCTGGTTTTCTTTTGCATACCTGGTGGCGACCTTCTTCCAATCACCTGAATCAGGAAGTGAGTAATCAACATCTGATTGAGGCTTAGGAGAAAATAAATCCACTTTCCTCTCCATAGTCTCTAACGCTTGACTCTCAAGGATCTCAATCAAGTCGTCTTTATCCTTCAAATCCGCTCTATAGGAAATCTCTAAAGTTTGGCACTTATTCTTCCAAGCGTCCTTCTCCTGTTGCATCCTGACTAAAGAAAGTTGTAGCTCTTCTAGATCATCCAATAAGGGAGGAGTGGTCTTCCCAAACAAATCAGGCATAGGTGTTTCCCGGGAATACGACATCTTCAACTGAATAGCTCTCGTTTGGACCCACTAAAGATATGGCTCCAAAGAAACATCATCCCTAGGTCCCAAATCCTTCCTACTCTTCTTATGAATGTGATTCTAGGCCTTCGCAATCTTCTCCCTAGCTTCCCTATGGTCTTCTCCCTCCTTCAGAAGGAAATTACTCAACTGAATACTATCTGGTCTATCCCTCATCGGATAACCGAGTTGTCGTCGTACAAGAACATGGTTATAGTTAATTCCTCCCTTTGTACCAAGAAGAGGTACATTGGGGAAACTACCACAACTGTCAATAATCTCTATATCCTGGTAAGCTCAATGATACCAATCAATATCCGAGTGAGTAAGTTCCATGATCTTAGGAGCCCAACGGGGTTCCTTCTTGACATCCCAAAAAGCATCAGACTGAGGCATATGAGAGATAAAATACTGGTACAACAGGGGTGTGCAACAGGTAATCATCCCCCCATGATAAGAATTTCGAAGATGAATAGAGTAATAAGAATCAACCAACAAGGTAGGAACTGGGTTTTCGATCATGAAGATCCTGATAGCATTAATGTCAACAAACCTGTCCACATTAGGAAATAAGAACAACCCATAAGCAAGTAGAGCAAATATGGCCTCAAAAGCGACTGTACTCTTCATCCTGGCAAAGTAGCGAGCTTTCTCCAATAAGAACTGAGCTGGTAATCCTCTAATCCCTCCTTTGGTAGTCATATGGGCTTCCACCTCAGACTTCCCCAGATGAATTAAAGCAGCAATCTCATGTGGTTTTGGCTCACCCTCCAAACGAGTAAAAGGAACACGATCAGTAACGGGTAAATCCAACAGATAAGAATACTCCTCCAGTGTAGGCATCAACTGATATTCGGGAAAAGTAAAGAAATGATACATCGGATCATAGAACTGGACCAAGGTCGAGAGAATACCCTCCTTCATCTTCAGCTTCATGAGAGGAATGATGGATCTATACTTCTTCCGAATGTCTGCAGAACACTCAATCTTGGAGATTAGACTGATCAACTCATATATCTTAGGATCCTTGAAACTGTACTTCTCGATCTTTCTCTTTCCAAAATCCATGATTAAAAAGTACCTGAGATATTCACAAATGGTAAATTTTTAAATCCCTTGAAATAAGATCTCTTCAAAAGATGCTTATGAGTGCATGGATACATGATGCAGCAATCACATACAAGATCACACATATAGGTTTCATAGGTTCAACGTCACGAGCATGAGGTCGAAGGTACTACCCATAAGGTATTGGTCTAAAAGTTATCACCTGCCGAACAAGGTTCTAAAGGTTCCCAGAGTATACATCCTTCCTTCGGATATTACCAACTTCCTGATTAACTCGATAATTAGTAATATTCTCAAGAAAAACTCGTCCGTGCGTAGTATCGCATGACAACTATTTTCGAATTACTCCGTCATAGCTTCCCACTACACCTAAAAGGCCAAGATGGGTTTGGTATTCTACGGTCCTCAGTTTCAGCAGGCTCCCAGGTCAAAAGCAGTACGTCTTCCCGATTACTCGGTAAATGACACTACAGTCAAAGGGGCCTCCACTGAGTGGGGGATATCATGCCTCCTTTTTTGGGATTACTCCCTCAAAGTTAACATGACTATACCGCCCGTCCTATCTTAAAGTTTGCCCAAGTCTGGGTATAGGACTTATAAGTAATCACCAAGCATCCTGAAAACCAAGAAAATCCAGATAAACAAATATACAACATATAACACATAAAAAACAATATCACATACACAGATATAAACAAGGATTTGCTCAACCCACTTAGGGATGGACCAGCAAGAGTTTAATCTTTCCCCAGTGAAGTCGCCATTTTTCTGTAGCGGTAGAAATGTTTAAGACTAAGCCATGGAATTGACTATACTTGTACAAATCAAAATAAAATCACCACCGCACTTTATTTTTTCCAAAGGAATGGGAAAAGAGCGAATAACCCAAAAAAGGGGGAAAGATTCAAGGTAAGGGGGTTGGTTATGCAAAGGGAAGGTATTAGCACCCTAAACATCTACGGTACTCTGCAAGAACCTCTTTATAAAATCTGTATATTTTGGCTATAAAAATGTTGTATAAAAAATGGATGGTGGAGGTGAGAAAAGAAGTATATTATTATGGTTTTTGCACCCGTTGCGGTTGCGAACCTTTAGTACCTACGTACCACCTTCCGTGCAATAGGGGATCAGGGTACACACAGTTCCTCTTTTAAAAAGTTTAAAACACAAGTGTGTTGGTTAATTTTATGAGATAAGACATCATCGTCATTGTCCGTGTGGAGAACATACTTACTACCCACAATTATGAGAAATGAGAATTTGCATCATCTCAAAGTAGAGGATGTGGCTTGGATTTTAAAATCAACAATGCCTCACTCAACACCCAAGTGGAGAATATCTCTCTTCACTACATATTGTAGAAGTATATTTGTTTGCATCACTACAAGGATTGACAAGAGTCCAATCTTTTTGAGAAAAGTTTAAAGATAAAAGCCAAAGTGGCAAAATGGTTTGAAATGAGATTAATTGACTTTTAGTCTTCTCACAAAAAAATGTCAAAGTATTATTAAGTTTATTGAAGTTTATTTATGAAAATATTTTGAAAATGCATGGACATAAGTCCAAGTTTATTATGAAAGTGGTTCAAGTTAAAAAAACAAGAAGAGATTTTCAAAAGGAGAGAGAAGATTTTTGAAATTAAAGAAGATGGGAGGAGAAGAAGGGACTATCCTAAAGTATAAGGTAAAAGCTAGGGATAAGAACCATCTAACCAATAAGAAGCCAATACTTGACACTATGAGCCAAGATAGAATTTCCATTCTTTGGATTGAAACCAAACAAGCAATGATACTAGACCTCTTGAAAGAACCAAACTTCAATTGTATTAAGTCTTCACAAAAATTGGGCAGAGTAACGGCTGTATACAGATGAATTCCAGATTACAAACAAAGAGTGTAATCACAATAACCTGCATACAAAACAAACAAACAATCCAATGCCTTGAGGTAAACCTCAAGAGCTCCAGACAAAATAATCAAATAAGGTCACAAGGTCTCCAATCATAGGAAAAGGTTTCTAATCCTAAGTCCAAAAAGTCCAATGCTCCATAATGCCAAGGATAGTAACCAAATAGTCCAAGTATCATTAAGGATTTTTAGGGTTTATGTTGATTATTAGGTGTCTTGAAAAATAAAAGTAAAGCTCAAGTGAGCAAAAATAAAAATGACAAGAAAGTAAATACTCAAATGAGCAAAGATGAAAATGGCATGAAATATAAATGCTAAAAGTAGATAGTGCATAAAAATAAAAGGAGGCATATAATAAAAATAACGGATAAAGTCAATTATTAGTGATTAGTGGTTAGTTGGATGATCATCTTGAAACTTGCATTTGGAACTCATTAGAGGATTGGTAGAACGAAAGCCTCCACACAACAAGTTGCATTTGCTTTTTGTCAAGTATATCATCCATTTGGAATCCTAATGAGTACCATTTAATGATCAATGATGTTTAAGTGATCCGTGTTGACCAAAGGTGTTGTAGATCCATTAGAGGATTGGTATAACCAAAGCCTCCACACAATGAATCTCAAGGTTATTGGATCAAAGAGATCAAATTAACATACTTGGGCTTGCAAACATAAGTTTGGGACATAAATGATCATTTATTCGAATCGGGACAAAATTTAGCGCTATGTTAAGCAATCGTAAGTGGAGTTATATAGAAGTCGCACCTATTTTGAGGCTGGTCAATAGCAATCTATGCACCATTTGTTTTGAGACATGATATAGAGATCATGCTCCAATAACACTTAGTGCAATAAGAAAGGGATGAGGTGAAGAGGGGTGGGAGAGAATATACAAACCTCTTTTGAATTAAATTTAATCAAACTATTATTAAAATCATTCATCCATTTTTGTGGAGTTAGACTCAACACCATGGATCCGATGATGTTAATAAAGTTCATGATAAAAAATTTAGCCCAAGATCAGCCAGAAAATAGTCACAAAATAATATTACATTTAATATATACAAAAAGGTTTAAAAAAATGTTTTAAAATAGAAATAAAAGAGAAAAATATCAACTATGTTCAAATTGATAAAGAAATAAAAAGTAAGTCCATAGAAAAATCAGAAAAGGACTCAAATGATTTTATAAATTTTTTGGTAATTTTTTAAAGTCAGAAACTATTTTTAAAATTAAAAGAAATGAGTAAAATAAACTAAAAATGTTAAAAAAATACCAAAGTCAGAAATAAAAAATAAGTAAGGTCACCAATATTTGTCACAATATCATTGGATCATTCCATAATTTTTTAAGAATTTAAAAATGCATAAAAGTATTTTTAAACATTTAACACAATTCAAATAAAGTGAAAATTTATAAACAATACCAAAACACAAAATTAAATTATGAAAAAGTAAAAATCAGAAAGAGAATAATCAAAAATATTTTTCAGATTTTTTTCAGAATTTTTGGACTAAAATTGAATTTTCTATGATTTTTTGAAGTTTAAAACAATTAAATATAAAAATCAGAAAAGAAAATAAAAACCAAAAAAATTTGGGCCATCTGATCAATGTCAAAACGCGTTAGTAAACAGATCAAGTGGACCCGACGCACTGTGCATGTTATGGATTTTAGTGAATAATGCATAGGATCATTAATTAAATCAGATTTTTGTAAAACACAGATGGCACGCCTTCATTGGTTGGAAGATGACACGTTGGTCATCTTCAACCTTCATCCAGTCCCAACACCAGTTTGCTCAATCTGTAAAATTAGAGCACGGGACCTATGCCATTTGTTTCGTCTCTTCAAGACGAAGACAACCACACATTCGCGACAAATTTATATAATTTATAGCTCAAGCAATTTGGAAGGAAAGTTTTGAAAAGGGATTTGAAATTTCATGGTCAAAACATGTTTCCAGTAAAAAAACAAGTGTTACAACTAAAACCAGGGCAATGAGTGCATCACAATGATATCAAAGTTTTGAAGAATTGATGAAGGAATCTACCTATTGAAGTTGAGTTTCATAGCTCTGAAACCAGACTTCTATGGAGCAATATAGGGCACGATTCTTGAATTTAATTATATGGTTAGCTTCAGGGAAGATCAAGGAAGGTGAATTGAAGGAAAATTGGATTGAAAAAGGCTTGAGAATGGATTTCAAAGTTGCTGAATTTTGAGTTATGGAACAAGTTTGGCTGAGTGATTCTGGATATCCAAGCTTGAGGAAATGAATGGGGGATGACCCTTTATTTATAGGGAATCAAATGGAATGTCCAAGCGTGTGAAATGATGAAGTTTAGAGGAAAATCGTGTGAAGTTGCAAACAAGAAAAGTGTGACTTCTAATTTGATCAAAACTCATCCAAAACGCGCATTTTGTAGTGATAAACAATTCTGGAACTTCATTAAACATGTTTAGAGGCATAAACGCGTGGAAAAATTGTGATTAGAAGCCAAAACAAAGATTTCAAATTCTGACTTGAGATGAAACTTCAGTTCCAAGTTACCAACTTCAAAATCATGGCATTCTCAGCTCAAGGGGTCTTAGGGCATGATTCTTGATGCTTTAGAAAGATGAGGTTACAAGCTTTGCAATGGAAAAATAATGGGATCAAATGGATGTTTGAGCTGAAAGTTTGAGAAAAAAGGGTTGACTTTCCATACTTAGAAATATTTCAAATTTTTCTTCAAAAGTGACCTATAATGTTTTGCATCCAGACATGGCCTTCCTCTTGGAATATGCTCTTGACAAAAAAAGATAGAATTAAATAGACCTCTTGAATGACATTTTGGGACTTGAACCATTCAAAATCTCCAAAAATTGAGAGAGTTGTGAATTGTTGAAGTTGGCAAAAAATCATGAAATGACCTATAATCTTTTGTATCCTTAAGGCAACTTCTATCCATTTTATCACTTTGCACATAAAAGAAGGCATAAATTTCACATCCTCAAGATCATTATGGAAAAAGAGTAGGCTTAAGGTGATAAAAATTGACCAAGTTATGATCATTTGAAGTCACACATAGGAAAATGGGGATTCATCTAGAGGACTTGTAATCTTTCTTCATCATCAAGTTTCTTCCACATGAAAACTCCTTGGAACTTTTGAAGTGATTTGTTGATAACCCTTTGAAGAGAAGGATGTCTTTGTAATCACTCCAAAATACCAAAATTTGAGCAAGATATGCTCCTTTGAAGTTCAAAACCCTAGATCCTAGATCAAGAAACATGCCTTGAGGAACTTTGACAATTTTGAACAAGCTTCTTGTACCAACACAAATGCTTTGTAAATATAAGTTGTTGAGGATGATAATGAGAACTCATAGAAACCACAACCACTTCCATATCTTGAGAATTGAGAGAAATATAAATTTGTGACCAATGGGAACAAAGCCTTGTCCAAGCATGACAATTCTCCAATCAATCCCTTGTGCTTTTGAACCAAATTTGATAACCTTGAAATGTGGTGAAACAAAATAGCCTTGCTATGCCATTTCTTCCAAAACAAATCCAATTGTGAGGTTTGAACTTATCAAGCTTTATTGACTAGGGCATGGAAATAAACTCATGAACCCATGAAGCAACTTGTTAAATCTCATTGCCTTTACCTATATTAGTAACAAGCAAGACAAACCAACATTTTATTTTATTAATTAAGAGGAGAAATCAAGACAAAAACATCCATGATCACAAAAGAACACAAGTCAAGGTGCTTGGTGATTCCTCAAAGAGAAAAGCTAAATATAGGGAAGGGAACCAAGAATCCTAATGTGATCTTATTGTGAATGAATCAACATGGTATGATGAAGGGATCTTAGGGGAAAATTGGGGTATAACAGTACCCTTTTCCCTGAAGCATTGTAATAGTGTAGGATCTATCTTTTCTGTTTTTACTGCTTTTTAATTATTATTGTATAATAACTAGGCTTGTATGGCAAGATATAAAAGCAAATGCTAGAAAACTTAATCTCAAGATAAATTAACTGAAAACTGAAACACTATTCACACATGCACCTCTAGGGTGACTCCACTTGTTGCATTCGGAAAACAGTCATGTCCCTTGAACGTGGGACGCTTTAGCAAAGACCCTCGGTTGGGGAGATAAAACGCAAAACCAAAAGTCAGTTCTCCCACTGTATTACAGAACTGGAGACTCTATTGGGGAGAACTAAAAATTGGGGTTACCTTATAGATAAATCACATTTAAAATGCTTTTCTTTCTTGATTTATATGCTTTACATTTTAGGGTTTTGCTCGGGTTTATTTTTGTATAGATCATATACCTAGATATGGGGGCATTTTTTAGGTAAGTAGCTATAGATCATGGGAACTGTACAGCATAGACCGATATGGTTGAAGTGATGGCTATGTTAGTGCGACACATTGGTTGGTGCCGGTGTCCCTTGAGTTAGTCAAGGAGAATGTTGGGCTGCCGCGTGGTGTCATAAGCACTAACTGACCTTAGAACCTTAGTTGACACTACTTAGCCATTAGAAAGTAGTGAGATGGCCAACTTTGGTGCAAACTGAAGTTGGTTGATACTCGATACTACACTCATTGAGATCATACTCTTGGGATATTTCTATCGCAAATCAGATGTTGTGCTGAAACAATTCCAGAGAGAAAGATCGGTGACATTGAGATTCCTAGCACCTGGTTACTTATTTTAGGACAAGTTAAGCCAACTAAAACTCAAGAGGGTACTTACCTACAAACTCCATGCAAGCTTGAACCTAAGGCCTTATGTGTTTTGTTTGTGTCTGATTAATTGTTCGAACATGACATCATAACATCATGACATCATACCATATCATTTTCACTAACTATTTCAAGGACCAAGGGATTTATCTATGTTCTTTGCTGTAGGTTATGGCATCTGCTTGTAGAAACACTATCCGAATCAACTTTATAGAGATACCTTATCAACTAAAGGAGTTAGTCTCAAGGGTTCCTGAAAGTTCTCAATTCACCAAAAGGCATGGTCGACTACTCAGTTTGGTTACCTCAGGTTTTGAGGAAGACATGCTGAGTGTTCTATTCCAGTTCTTTGACCCCGCACATCATTGTTTCACCTTTCCAAATTATCAGTTGGTACCCACAATGGAAGAGTTCTCTCAGCTACTCAGAGTACCTATTCTTGATCAGACACCCTTCATAGGTTTAGAGAAAGCTCCAAAACCTGAGGATATTGCAGCATATTATATCTAATTGGGAAATAAGAAGTGGAGTCAAGGGCTTTCTTGATAAATTTATGATAGAGAAGGCTCAACTATTTCTGGATGCTATGAGTTTTCAGGATTTTGAGGAGATTTTGGCTCTGTTGATCAATGGATTGGTACTATTCCCTAATCCAGACAAACTCATAGATGTGAATGCCATCAAAATATTTCTCGCTCGTAATCCTGTGCCTATTTTTCTTAGAGATATTTTGCGTTCTCTCCACACTCGTAATATGAGGAGGCATGGGACTCTTATGTGCTGCATACCTTTATTATCCAGGTGGTTTATTTCGAACCTTCCTCGATCAATGATAAAGAATGAACAAGGGTTGATGTGGTCTCAAAGGATAATGCCACTCTCTCATACAAACATCTATTGGTGTTCCCAATCTCAGGAGGATATCACTATCATTAACCGCTGTGGGGAATTCCCTAATGTTCCACTCCTTGGCATTAGAGGAGGAATCACTTACAAGACTTCTCTAGCTCTATGTCAATTTGGTTATGCTCGAAAAGACGATCCTCATGACACGCTTATCCAGGGTATTATATTCAATTACGAGAATGATCCTCAAGGTTATTGTTAAAGGTTTATACATGCTTGGGGCATGGTGAACAAGATTGATAGCAAGACTTTATGACAAAATAATTCCATCCCTTTGGAGCCTTACCTCATATGGGTACGATCTCATGCTCAAAACCTTATAATGCCATATCTCGTTGTCCTACCAGTAATTATGGAGCCTGTTGCCAACGGAGATATTCCTCATACCATTCTTCATCTAGATATGCCTACTGACCTTGAAGAGTTACAGAAGTCTTGGATTCAACTGAAGGAAGAATGGGACACCTTTGAGACTCAATTCTATGCAAGTGAGAAGAAAGTGTTGGAGCTCACGAAGAAACTTCGCAAGGAGCAGAGTCTTAACGTATATGTCAACACAAAGAGGAGGCGTCTATGGGAAACTTAAAGCTTTAGGATTTTTCAATTTATTCCTTCGTAATCTTGTGTTTTCACATAAAATCACCAATAAAAATCTTTATTTCTGTTTCCTTTTGGTTAACAAATTTAAATCTCATAAGGTCCTTGAAAACATTGCATATACATATCATGCATATCACTACATGACAGTTGATTCAAGACAAGTTTCTTATCTTTTTGTTGTTTATTTCAGCAGAAAGAATGGCTCTTGAACAAACAGTTAAGGATCTCCAGGCTCATAACGCCCAGTTTCAGCAAATGTTCCTAAATCTAGCCAAGGGGCAGGAAGAGCTGAAGGCCCTCATCACTAAAGAGAGGGGAGAGAAAATCAAGAATCAAGTTGGCATCCTCAACATGGGTAAGAGGCTCAAAGGTCCGGTCAAACAAACTTTGGAGTTTGAAGAAGAAAATGATGACCAAGAGGAAGATGATAAAAGTATGAAGGCTGACAATAAGGGTTCTGATGAAGAAGAAGCAGACTATTCAAATGAATAATATCCTCTGGCTAACGACAAATACAAGCAGCTGGAAGATCGTCTCAATGCTATGGAGATCCAAAGAGTTCTTGGGTTGGATTTTGAAGAGCTGGGTCTTATCTCGGGGTTGTTATCCCTCACAAGTTCAAGGCCCCCGTCATTGCCAAATACGACAATGTGTCTTATCGTAAGCTTTATTTGTAATCTTATGTCCAAAAAATCCAACCCTATACTGCTGATAGAAGATTATGGGTGCATTTCTTTCAAGAAAGCTTGTCGGGGACGCAATTAGAATGGTTCTATTAGCTGGAAGGAACCAACATTCACACTTAGGAAGACTTGGCTGTTGCTTTTTACAAGCAGTATCAATATAATGTTGACCTTGCACCGACTCGAGTGCAATTACAAAACATGTCTATAGGCTCGAACGAGGGTTTCAAAAAATATGCCCAGAAGTGGAGAGACTTAGCTGGAATGGTGCAACCTCCCTTGTCTGACCGGGAGCTAGTTGATATGTTCATGGGCACTCTGACAGGTCCATTATTTAATCTGCTAATTGGGAGTTCTTCATCTGGTTTTACTAAGCTAATTCTGACAGGGGAACGAGTTGAAAGCGATATCAGGAGCGAAAAGATTCTGGTGGTTGCATCTTCTAGTGTTGTAAAGAAGACGTTCAATAATAATAAGGAGACCAATGATGTCTATGGCCAGAAGGTCCATGGTAAAAATGATCACAATCAGTCTGTAGGAGCGGTGTTGATTTCTAATTCAGCGCCTGTTCAACAATAACAACATCAGGGTAATCCGTGTAGGTCAAATGCTCGGGTAAGGCAACTCACCAAGATCAGTATGCCATTGTCTCAGGCGTTACAAAAATTACTGAAAGAAGAATTGATAACATTGAGGGATCCTCCTCAAAACCAAAACACCTTCTCTCCTAAGTACAAACCAAATGCGAGATGTGCTTATCATTCTAACAGTCCTGGGCATGACACCAACAACTGCTGGTCCCTGAAGAACAAAATCCAGGATATGATTTGAAATTTTGGTATCAGATATGTGATGTCGAAGGAGATATCACAAATATATGAGGACAATATAAAATGTAACAATATTAAAACAGTAAAAACACAAGGGATTGTTTACCCAGTTTGGTGTATAATAACACCTACTATGGGGGCTACCAAGCCAGGGACAAGTCCACTAAATAGTATCAATTCATAGACCCTCACTAAACAACCAGTTTACGATCTAATCACTTAATCACTACCCATGATATACTTCCACCTAAGACACACCTAGGTATGAGGCCCTCCTTAAATCCCTTCAATCACTAACCGTGAAGAACAGTAGAAATATTAAGTTTTAGAAACTTCAATCATTTAATACTTAAAAGCTTATGAATGATCCACAATTAACAAATAAAATTACAACTCAAGTATTAAACCAATACTTAGAGTGTATTACAATTAAAAAGGCTTAGACTTCTAAAATAGAAAGAATATATTCTTCTTCAAAAGTTGTAGTTAAACGAATAAGGATGCAAGTCCTTATAAAGGCGCAACAGCGGGCTTGGGCTGAAAAACAAATATTCCAATCCCTTGAATATTTTCATGAAAATAGACCAAGATATAATTCAAAAGGATAAGCCAGATCGAAGAATATTCCTCCATATTTTTCGCAAGCTATAAACCATAAAACCTGAATAAGCCACGCTTAAAAACAGAAACAGAAAATCTGAAGGCACGTTCAGATTAGCAGGCAGATGTCAAGACATCTTCTTTGACATCATTTCAAAAATAGTTGAGATGTTTTACTTCACATGTCAAGACATTACCAAAGTCAGTGTTTTACCAAAATTTCTACCAACAAATACTTACAAACTCCCCATTTGGAAATTTTTGGCTAAAACATTATTTGAGCACATTATCAGAGCAACAACACAAGCAAAAGTAACTCAGTTAGCAGTTAGCAAAAGTAACTCAGTCAGCTGTTAGCAGAGGAAGATGTTAGAACATCTTCTGAGACATGAGGCTCCCCCTCAAACATTAAGCTCCCCCTCAGTGAGTGGTCAGTCAGTCAGAGGACAGTCAATTAGAGGCCAATCAGTTTCTCTCCCCCTCTTTAGACATAATATGCCACATAAAAAACATGCATTCAAGAGAGTAGCAGTAATATAAGTCCAGACCATAGAAACCAAGAGTCAAGAACATATAAGTGCCAAAAAAAGAACAAATGGGTCAAAACAAAAAACAACAAGGAGTTTAACTGTCTTCAGGACTAGTAGACTTGGCAGCTTCAGAACTTCCTTCATCATCAAAATCTCCTCCTCCAATGCTCACTCTATCATCAAAATTGTTGTCCTTATGTAGCTACTTGGTCATCTTTTCAAAAATTGGATTTCTTGCTGAGCTAACTCGGATCACATCATCAAGTTCTTTGCAGGCTTCCATTAATTCAGTAATCATGTCATCCTTGGTTGAGGTCTTGTTTTCAGAAGATGCAGATGTCAAAACAATGTATGGGGCATGTTTTTCTTAAAACAACATAAAGTGAAGGGTCAGAGTAGACTCCCTCTTGAAAACTACATCATTACCACTCAGACTTCCAGGATGTTGATTAAGAATAATTCCACAAATAAGTGATGGAAAGGCAATAGGCATCTTGATAGCATAGGTTCTTGCATTCTTAATAGTCTGATCAAAATGTAAGCACCCTAATCAAACAGTTTCTTATTTTCAACAACATAGATAAACTTTCCTAAGCCAATTGTAATGGTGGAGGTATGATTGGTAGGAACCCGGTTAGCAGCTCCAATTCTATGCAAGATAGCATATTTCACACTTAGCTTACTAATAAGAAGCTTATTCTTCATGGGCCACTCACTCACTTGGTTTGCAGTGATGGCTTTGCACACTTGATTATCAGTCACTTCCAACTCACAATAATCATCTTCAGACCTATCCAGATATCTATTGATGACAGAAAGAGAAAATTCTACACATCTACATGTAACAAACACCTTCCTATATCCCTTTTGTGATCATCATAATCTATAGCAATATTAACAATAAATTCCTTAACAAGAGGTTCATAACATTTTGCAAACCTGTTGACAGTCTTCATCAAGCCATCAAAAGAAATCAGCTCCATAATCTTTTTGCACTGCAGTGTACCTGCTCCCAACTCTCTTTCAAGAGCAATCCTTCTTTGAAATACATATTTCTATTTTTTAGCATTTCCAACAGAATGAAAGGAAATATTGTCAAGAGGAGCATCAGGCACCCTGACAGAAAGCTTCTTGCTTGCAGACTTCTTCACAGGAGAGATGTCCTGGACATCATCCTCGACATCATAACCAGAGTCAACATATTCTAACATTTAATCTTTCTTCTTACTTTTAGATCTCTTCACATGTGAGATGTTCTGGACATCATCTTCACCATCATCTGAGGTGCTATCAAGTCTAACTTTTCTTTTGTTGGAGGTAGAAACCACTTTACTCCAGGGCTTTGGGGGACCATACATAGTTTTCTTCTTGATACTCTTAGCAAGGGGTGTGACATCCACATCCTTCACTTTTCTAGACTTGGGCCTGTTAGCAATTCCAGACACCACACTGGAGATAAGGTTATTGTCAGATAGCTTATCAACATTCACCACATTCTCAACATTTGGATTCTTTATAGATTTGGAGCCAGCAACATCTTCCTTAGTAGAAGAGTCCTTTTCAGCAGATGATATCTCAACATCTTGTTCAACATCAACTTCCACTTCTTCTAGAACGGGTGTAGCAAACTTGCCAAGTTTACTTTCAGCGACATCTTTCTTTAAGGTAGATGATTCACCAGCATTTTGAGGATCAGTACCTTTGTCAGCCCGAGCAGGCACTCGGGCAAGAGGAGTAGAAATCCCAGGCACATCAAAACCTTTATTTAACACCCTATCTTCTAGCCTTCTAATACTCCTATCAATATTAACAGTGACATCTTATGTCCTATCATTAGTAGTATCGGGAGCATTACCTTTAGAAGTGTCAAACTAGTCTTTGGATTTCTTTGCATGTGATGATCTGGGTTTCTTGACCTTCTTCTCAAGAGGTGGAATAGTTGTCAGAGGTGCGACGACCAGGACTTTATCAAGGGAGAGGTCCTCAGGACGGTTGACAGTCTTTGACCTAGAAGCCTTGGCTTCATTGGAAGAGCACTTTGAGGGAGACGAAGCATGATGTTGTGACATCTTTGAAAAGTTTTGAATAGTGAGATGGAGAATAGCAAGGGTTATTTTTCTGTAAAGTAGAATGAAGAGGTTGTGAAAATAGAATGAGGTAATGTCATAGCGTGTGGGAGAGTATTTGAGATAGTCTTGAAATGATTGCTTACGAAATTTAATTTGTTGGAAACATAAATAATATAATATCACTTTAATGATATTCCCACACGCCCTTAATTACTACAAACCCTCAAATATGCAGATCCCTAGTTTTCCTCTTAGGTTCTCAAACTGGTTTGCATCCAAAGTGTTATACGGTGGGATAACTAACTTGGTGTTTTGCGTTTTATCGTAATTGTTGTGGATAGCAAGAGTCGCCATCGACTCTTCTTTTATCCAATAAGGAAAGGGTGAAAAGAACAGGAAAGACCTTTGAGATATTTTCTTGAGTTCAGGGGGTAGATTATGAAAAGGGAAGGTGTTAGCACCCTTTTCATCCATAGTTATCTATGGGCTCTTAGTTGCTTGCTAGATCACTTTTGAAATTGCTTTGTTTGAAATGTGTTTGTGGTGGGCTTTGAAAGTATTTTTGAAAAGTGCCTTCGTTTAGGCAAACTTTGGAATGATTCTTGTCTCTATAAGAATGCATACAAAGTGTTAGACTTTTGAAAATATTTCATGTTTTTGAAAGTTTTTGAAAAGATGTTTGTTTTTGAAGATGGATTGTAAGCAAGCAACTAATAATGTTCTACCTACTAAAAAATCTTTTGTTCATTTCTCTCTTCCTTTGATATTGTTATCTCACCATTGATTGGTAAGTAACCTTATCTTTGGATGTAAAGGGATGGGCGTGGGTCATCGTATAGTCATAGATAGCAATGTAGTGATATATCTTATCATTTTTTAAGGGACTAAGATCATTTGTAAGGCAACATTCGTAGCGTCATCGAGGGACTTTGATCTTGTATTTTATTTGTTTTTGCTAAGATGTCTCACATGCATAACATGACCATTTTTAAGGCAACAAGTGGAGTTAACCCTAGAGGTGCAAGTGTGAAAAGTGTGTTGTTTTCATGCATTTGTCTTGAATTAGGGTTGTCTATTTGTTTGATTTTAAGTCTTGCCATACACACCCTAATTACTAACAATTGTATGAAAAAATAATACATTTGCAAAAATTAAAATCCTATTCTATTACATCATTAGGGGGATGGGGAGTACAATTTACAAATGGGGATGGATATGAGCTTAAATATTAAAATCGTATTGAATAGCAATGAAGAAAATATGTGAAATATGTAAAAACAGTGTAAAAGAATGGAAAACTGCATTTTTTAATATTATGTGTCGACACATGCTCCTTTGCATCGACACATAAGCTTGTCTTGCTCTTGTAAGTCCAAATCAACTCAGTATGAGTCGATGCATAAGGGTATGGGTCGACTCATTCCCTGCATGTGTCAACTCATATGTGCTTTGTGTCGACTCATACACTCTTTATTCCTTCTATTTTATCCCTGTATAACAGTATGTGTCGACACATAAGGCTTTGTGTCGACTCATACACGCTTTTTTCCTTTTGTTTTATCCCTATATAATAGTATGTGTTGACACATAAGTCTTTGTGTCGACTCATACTATAATTTTTTCACTCCAACATTGTTTTATGGTCTGCACAAGTCAGTTCTTAACATATAATTGACAAGGATGGAAGACAAGCAAAAGGTTAGCTTCAAGGGAAATGGTTACTATATTTTATCTTCAAAAATCAATCATTAATGATGCTTGAAATGAAGGGTTAAAGTCTAGAAGACTTACCTTGAAGTTGGAATTTATGCTTTGAGCTTGAGTTGCTACCTTGACTATCTTTAAACTTGGAAAAAATAGAGGTGTTACAGAAGCTTGTTCTTGAGTTGGAACAACTTCTATGTGATGTATGTGAGGTGCTTAGATGTTTGGACAGAACTTGCAAAGTATGTAGAGTTCTAGGATTTGGATTTCAAAGCTCAAGAATGGGAACTTTGTGGACTGTTATGGCTTTTTTTGAGAGTATGGGATTTTGAGGGCTTGTCTACGCAACAAAACTTCTGGCTTTTCTCTTTATTTTTCTGACCTTTTTCTCTTGCAAATGCTTCTTCTATTTATAGGCAAAAGGTTTGTGAACAAGCTGATTTGGTTTACAAAACTATGGAGTTATGGCTAGGTTGGATTAGAAATATCAAGTTATGTCATGGTCCTAAGATGAAGTACTAAAGTTAGATGAAAATGTCATAACTTCATGAATTTATAACTCAAAATCCAAGAATTTATAGAAAAAGTATTGCCCTACAATGTTTTAGATCTCATTGAGATCTACAACTTTTATGTTGGAAGTTTTCCTTGAATCATCTTGCATCATGGTGAAAATTTGGCACAAACTCATGAAAAAACGTTAACTTTCCAACACTTAGAAAAATTTCTAAGTCTTAGAATTTTGACTTTTCAAAGATAATTTTGGCTTTTTGATTTCTTGATGAACAATCTTCATATTTTGACATGTCTTGATGAAATATGATTTTTGAAACTTGATTTTGATCAAAAAGTCAAAGTTTGACTTTTCAGTGTATAGTTGACTTTTTCATCAGTTGAGTTGTTTCTTACGTCATCTGATCGATTGATTGAGAAATTTTGGTCCATAATGATCCATGAAAGTATTTTGAGGCATTAACAGTCCAATTGTCCTTGTGCCAACTCAAATCCTAATTTGAGGCGTCAACATTGAGGAGATGTCTTGGCCTAGTCAATCCTTGTGCAAACTTGAGCCATTGAAGATCTTGTGGGAAATGTATTGAGAAATCAGAAGGAAAATTTTGGGGTACAAGAGCTTCCCATGTTCAATCTTCTTAAACCTGAAGAGTTAGATTGGAGAGTCCGCCATTTGTGACTTGAAGGTGGAAGATGATTGAACACTAAAGTGCCCAGAAATTCGCATTTGATGATGTGTTAATTGCATCAGGAATGGGATTAGAGATGCCATTTGGAAAAATTATGAAGAGTTGTCGGAGATGGGCTTACAGATGTCATCCATAGTGACTGTTGGTAGAAATTGAAAGAAGTATCAGAATAAATATTTGGTTGATTTATACTGAAACAATAGATGTCTTTTGCCTATTTTTAACTGGAGGAGATAAATCTAACCAGAAGAGGTCTGTTGTTGATTGAACTTTTTTCCTGCAAGGAAAAAGGGATTAGTTGCATGCAGATGTATGCGTGATGTTCTCAAAATAAATGGGATTGTGTTGTATGCATTTTTCATGTATGTAATGTCATGTTATGAATGCGGAATATTATTGAAGTGTATCCTTGACAAATACTAGGGAGCTTCGGGAAGTCCAATCCCGGATTACTGTGTATCTTCAAACTTTGTTTAAAATGCCTCCATTGGGGATTCCTGTTTTGTTAAGGGGAATTCAGCTAGGGAATATTGACTTTTCTTGAGAATACTCTATGGAGAGGGTTGATTTATGCTTGGGAACTAGAGTTCAGGAGCTTTAGTTGTCCATTTCTTTATTGGGGAATTATCTCATGATCGGAGAAGAAGAAAGTTCAGCTGTTATCTGGTCGAATTCTATGTTTCACACCAACTTATTAAGGATAAGGAAGTTAACTATTATCTGGTTGGATTCTAGGCTTTATAACAACTCACTAGGGATAGTGGAAACTCTACTAGGGAAGAGGAAATTAGATGTTATCTGGTTGGATTCCAGGTTTCGCAAAAAATTGAAGAAGTTAAAATGGTATCTGGTCGGATTCCAGGTCTCGCAAAAAATTGAAGAAGTTAAACTGTTATCTGGTCGGATTCCAGGTTTCGCAACTTAAACTTGAGGTTAACTGTTATCTGGTCGGGTCTAGGTTTCAGCGACTCAAATTGTTTATCTGTTCGGGTCCTGGCTTTGCAGTAATTGAAGAAGTTAAACTATTAATCGGTCGGGTCCAGGCTTTAGTAACTTAAAATTGTGATTTACTGTTATCTGGTCGAATCCAGGTTTCAGCAACTAATTTTTTTGAAGGGATGGAATCGACTGTTATCTAGTCGGGTTCAGGTTTCAGAAATTTGGTCTTGTGGTTAACTGGTATCTGGTCGGGTCCAGGTTTCAGTAACTCGAACTGTTAAATGGTTGGGTCCATGCTCTATAGTTGAAGAAGTTAAACTAATATCTGGTCGGGTCCAGGCTTTAGCAACTAGATTTGAGATTCAATGTTATCTGGTCAAGTCCAGGCTTCAGAATTTTAAATTGTTAACTGGTCGGGTCCATGCTTGAACTGTTGACTGGTCGGGTCCAGGCTGATAAGTTAAACTATTATCTGGTCAGGTCCAGGCTTTAGTAACTTAGAATTGAGATTTACTATTATCTGGTCGGGTCCAGTCTTCACAGTAAGTTGAGAGTAGGATGAAGTTGAACTAGTATCTGGTCGGGTCCAGGCTTCGAAGTAACTTGCTTGAAAGAATGAAGTTGTCTATTATCTGGTTGGGTTCCGGGCTTTACGGCAACTTTCAGAGATAACAATGACTCTATTGGCGACTTCACTGGGGATTAGGGTTTATGGTCCATTGATCGGTAATAGTCTGAGAAGCAAACTTAACCTGGGGAATTTGTTATTTGTCGGGGAAATAAATCATGTTGAAGAGGATATTTGACGACCTGCTGGGGAGGTTACTTTTAGGAAGAAATCCAAAAGGCTTCCTTTTAAGACCAACTCAGCTGGGGAGAGCATCTTCCGGATATTGAAATTTTGGATGTGGATTTTATGAATCCAAATCTGTGGGGATAATGTTATTGAAATAACTATGTGGGGATATCCCAAATGCATTTAATGAGATGCTTGTCATTGTTTTTAAGCATACATTTTTTAAAAGTTTAATCATGTTCATATGCATATGTTCATTTGATTTTAGTCATTAGACACTTTTGCACTCAAAACAGAAAGTTTGCACTTCAAAGTATATTTGTATTAATGTTTTGCCCATGAATAGGCGTATTTGTACAAAGAGACCGATATCCTAGTAGGAGGAAATCATCGAAAGAATGGAAAGAATACAAAATGAAAACAAAAAATAATAGCCATGTGAAAGCGATCTCATTGTGTTCCAACCCCACTATTACCCCTATGTCTTTGAACATTATCCCTCGTTGTTGAATAGACGTTGATTGGATTGATCTTGGACCATTTGAACTTGGAATTTGGTAATAAGGCTGGTTGTAAAGACTTTACAGGACATAATCATACGCTTTAATCCTTAACTTTTGCCTGGACCGTCCTTTCGGGTTTTCAGCCTACCAGGATACCCATTTTTGCCTAGGCCGTCCTTTTGGGTTTTCGACTTGCCGAGTGTAGCATCTTTTGCATATATACCTAATTTTTTCCCGAACCTCTTTGGTTCGTCGGGATGCCCTTATTTTGGCCTAGGCATGTTAACCTAGCGGGTCATTTTATGCGTAGTATTTTTTAACTATGTTCGTGTTCACAGGATGTAGGAAGTCTTCACCATCCATAGTAGTCAGCATCATGGCACCACCAGAGAAAACTTTCTTTACAACAAATGGTCCTTCGTAAGTGGGAGTCCATTTTCCCCTGGGGTTGCCTTGTGGAAGAATGATGCGCTTTATTACTAAGTTGCCAGTCTGATATACTCGAGGCTTGATCTTTTTGTTGAAAGCCTTGACCATACGTTTTTGGTACATCTGACCATGACAAACAGTAGACAGTCGCTTCTCGTCAATCAAGTTCAACTGATCCAACCTAGTATGAATCCATTCGTCTTCACCTAAATTTGCTTCCTTCATTATCCTTAGAGAGGGAATCTGAACTTCGACAGAGAGGACAACTTCCATGCCATAGACCAAGGAGAACAGGGTTACCCCAGTTGATGTTCGAGCTGAAGTACAATAGCCATGGAGAGCAAACAGTAACATCTCATGCCAGTCTTTATACGTTACCATCATCTTTTGCACAATCTTCTTGATATTTTTATTGCCAGCTTCCACTGCGCCATTCATCTTGGGTCTGTACGAAGAAGAACTGTGATGCTTGATTTTTAACTGAGTATAAAGTTCCATAATCATGACATTGTTGAGGTTGGTTCCATTGTCAGTGATGATCCTTTCGGGGATACCATAACGACATATGAGGTTATGCTTGATAAACCTGGCTACAACATTGTTGGTAACTGAGGCATATGAGGCAGCTTCGACCCACTTGGTAAAGTAATCCATGGCAACAAGGATGAAACAATGTCCATTAGAGGCAATAGGTTTGATCTCCGTGATCATGTCAATGCCCCACATTGCAAATGACCACGGAGCAGTCATGACATTTAGAGGAATAGAAGGTACATGGACCTTGTCAGCATAGATTTGACATTTGTGGCAAGTCCTTGAGTGATGATGACAACCAGTTTCCATTGTGGACCAATAGTAACCAGCTCTCAGGATTTTCTTGGCCATAGTGTGTCCACTAGAGTGGGTTCCAAAGAGGCCATCATGCATGTCTTCCATAATTTTCTCTGCCTCCTTCTTGTCCACACATCGGAGTAAAGTAGAATCATGGTTGCGCTTGTATAGGATTCCGCTGCTTAGAAAGAATTTGGTTGAAAATCTTTGTAAGAATTTCTTATCATTGATGGAAGCTCCATCAGGATATTCTTGTGCCTCAATATATCTCCTCACCTCATGGTACCATGGTTTCTCTTCGTCAGTGTCAAGCTCATAGCAGTGCGCGGGTTCATCAAATCTCTCAATTGTGATCATAGGAGCTTCGTTGTCCCATTTGATTTTTGTTGTACCCCAAAATTTGCCCTCTCATTTATCAAGACTTTTCTCACAAGATCTCTTCAACTCAAGACTGGATTAGGGTTTGATCAGCTCAAGACATCTCATCTTGCACTGATAACCCAAAATTAGGATTTGAGATTGCACGAGGATTTTGGGACTATCAATGCCTCATATGACTTTCAAGTATCACCATGGACCCCTAAGGTTACTCATGACAAGTTTCAAGTCTTGAATCACATTTTTCCAAGCAAACCATACACAAAGGGCAAAATGGTCATTTGCATGCTGAGAAGTCTAACTTTGACTTTTGGACCAAAACCAAGTTTCAAGAATCATATTTCATCAAGACATGTTGGAATATGAAGTTTGTATCATCAAAAAGTTCAAAAGCCAAATTTACTATGGAAAAGCCAAATTTCTAAATACTTGGGATTTTTCCTAAGTATTTAAGAAAAATGACACTTCAGAACTTCTGAACCAGCCTCCAGGAAGGTGTAGTCAGAAGTTGTAAACATGGTTCAGCACATAGTCTTCAGTCAGAACTTGGCTTTTCAGCATCTACGCAAGTTCAGTCAGCGTTTGTTAGGGTAATGCAAAAAAGGTAATAAAGAGTGATACAAAGCCTGAAAACTCCTTCAGAACATGCTGGAGCCAGAAGGTAAGAGGATCAGAAGATTGGATGCTAAGCAGAAGCAGAACTTCTAATCCATAGTTTTCAAAGGTAAACCAAAGAAGCTTATTGGAAAGCCTGAGGATCCTTTAGAGCTTGCTGAGGCAACATGATACTAAGATCAGAACATGGGTGCGTTGTTTTGGAATACATTGAAATGGAACCTCTGATCCAGAATTAAGCAATGATGCAAAATCTCACATTACATGATTTCTGATTTTGACAAATCTCATCATCATTTAATGCTCATTAATGCTCACAACCACTTTTGAGTCTTTGTCCAAAGGATCTCTCCACGTGTAGTGTAGAAATACTTTTGTATAGAATTAGGTAAGGGTTCATGCACTACTTTTTTCTTGTAGGTTCACTTTTCCTTAATCCCTGCTTGCAAATCCAGCCTAAGCTAAAAAATTGTCAACTATCACACCTTTTTTGGAACTTGCTTCAAGATCAAGTCAGCATCTAGCGTAAGATGTTGGCTCTACTTGACATTTCAAACACACAAAAATTTGCCTATAAATAGAACACCATTGGTCACTGAGAAGGGACCAGAAAAATTTGTGAAAGAGGTCAAAATTTTGAGAAAGAAAAGCCTTGAATCTCTGCCGAAATTCCAAGAGTTCTAAGAACTGTAAACACAACACATAAAACCTTGTTAACTTTTGATTCCCTGCATTCAAAACTCCACTTGTTCTCAATTATTTCTTGACTGAAAAAACATTCACACATATTCTGATCAACACGTTGGAAACTGCCTAAACTTCTGTGTTCATATTGCTATACATTTTCCATCCACCCATTCAAAGAAATCAGAACATCACCTCCTTGCCATCCTCAGAAGTTGAAAACTTCCAGCTTACTGAGTACGTGAAGAAGTTGTTCAGAGCTTCACCAGAGTTGAAGTTAACCCCGGTTCACAGAATTTCTTCCAGCTACAAGGTAAGTTTCTACTAACCCTCACCATATTACTTAAGCGTTACCAGATTTACATGCTCAGATACAATGTAGATATCAGGTTTTTGGTGTCATACATACTCTGAAATTTCATGCATTCTATCTGGCTAAGTAGGGAATAAATCAGTTCAGAGCTTCTTAAAGAAACTAGAACTCACAGTTAGGATTAGCAAATGCATGTTTACCTCTGATTTATAGTCCTGATTTTTCTTATCTTCTGAAACGCCATGACACATGCTATAACTGTACTATGCATTTCTTCTGTTTTATGGAGAAATAACCAAATTATAGATGTTCTGACTAGCAAAGAGAGAGAGACCAAGTTCTGTCAGTGGTCTCAGAACTTCTGAAGTTTGTTTTGTTGCCAGTGGTATCAGAACTTCTGAAGCTTATTTTCGTTTCCAGTAATACCAGAACTTCTGAAAACTATTGTGTCCCCAGTGGGCTCAGAACTTCTGACCTTATACATTTTCACTAACAGGTTTTTGTCTTGCAGTGTGTCGGGGTCAGAACCTCTAACTTCATTTCAGCAGCAACACGCTGATTCTTTTTTATTAATTTGCTATCATTCTCCATTTCATTAATCAGCCAACATCAAAAGTATTTCCTTCATACTTTATTTTGGTTTCTTAAAACAAAAGACCAAAAATATTTTCTTAAAACAAAACCAGTTTCGTTTCACATTTTTTGTACTTTCTTATGAATTTCAATATGGTTGTAATAGTAATTTAGGGCTTATTTTCTTTGCAATCCCCATTCATAAACTTGTATACCCCATCCCCTAAATATTATAATAGCGTAGGACTTTACATTTCTGTAATTTATCGCTTTCAAATATAAATGCTAGTAATTAGCCGTGTATGGCAAGATAAAACAAACAAGTAGACCACTAAAAAATCAAAGACAAGTGCATGCAATCAAACACATTTGCACACATTAGCATCCTTAGGGTTTCTCCACTTGGTTGCCTTAAACAAAAATAGCCATATTACGCATGCGAAGTGTTGTACCCCAAAATTTTCCCTCCCATATTTCCTAAGATATTGCAAGAATAATCTCCAAGTTGCTCAAGATTGCTCAAGAGTTGAACAGTCAAGTCATCTCCTAAGGCAGTCAATCTCAAATTAGGGTTTTGTGTTGCATCAAGGTCCTTGAATCCAAATGATCTCAAATGCTCCCCAATGTCCTAATATGTTCTCAAGTCCATCCATGTCAAATTTCAAGTCTTGCAGAGGAAGTTTGGTCAGTCAATTGCTCAAGAGGTCCAAAAATCGACTGTACTAGGGCAAAAGTCAATTGTGACCTATAAACAGTCAAACTTCAAGATTTTTTGTCAACATTCTAATTTTGAAGGATATTTCATCATTTGATCAAGGGTTGATCATGGTTCATCAAGGATTGCTCAAAATTCATCAAGATTCAAAAGTTGCTAAATTAGGGTTTTGTAGGAAAAGTCAACTCAACTTTGACCAAGCATAACTTTCTCATACTTTATGAGAAATGACCCATCCAAATCTCATTTTTAAGAGGATGCAATTTCATACAATCCATCTTCATACCCCAAGATCAAGAAATGCACTCACAAAAAGTTACAAATTTGGACATTATAGGTCATTTTTGAAAGTCAACAAAAACACCTTTTTTTCCAAAGCTTATAACTTGAGCATGGAATATCAAATTGAAATGAGACCAAAAGGGTTGGTTAGAGGACATCTCAATATTTCTAAAAAGTCCAAGAACAATTCCAAAAGTTCAAAATTGAATAAGTCATGCATTGTTGAAGTTGGGCATTTTTGCAAAATTGCCAAAAGTCAACTATCCCCAAAACTTCAAATTTTGTCAAATTGGCCCACTCTTTTCCACTTGATTTGATCTTGTCACACTACACACGTGTCCTAGCTTCAGCCTTGTGTCCATTTATTAATTTTTCTATTTTATTTGATTTTTTATTGAATTAATTCATTTTAAATCAATTTAAATCAAATAAAATCTAAATATTGATCATTTAGGATTTTTTTGATTGTTATAGGCCTTAATTGTCATCATGGACATGATCAAATCTGTATCAAGCTTTTCATGTACAAAAATATTAGATTTTGGACCAATTTGGAAGCTTTTCAATGCAAAATCAAAGCATATCTCCAAACATCAATGCATAAGGATTCAGCTCAAGAAAGTTAACCTAATTGACTCCATGTTACATATACAAGGGAAAGAGGCACGAATTAGAGGCGGGAAGCTGCAAAATCACAAGAACCAAACTTTAAAAAACTTGGAAAAAGCTTGAAACTGAAATCACTTTTAGAAGCCAATTCAGAACCAAATCTCAACGTGAATCAATTGTTGGGCAATCACTGAGTGAGAAGCAATCAAAAACAAGCTTTCATACACATTCAATCGCGTTGTAAGTCCCTCTGAAAACCGCTCTGCACTTGAAATCGTATCCTCATATTCTGGCACTTTCTTGGAAAATCTTTACATATTCATGCTTATCGTTCCATTTAGAAGCTATCTGCATCATTTGATTGTGTTTATATGACCTGTAGTGCCATACCCGAATCTAGGGTTCTTGGTTCTTGTTTTTGGGCGTTTTAGTTTCAGGCAAAATCAGGACAATTGATGGATATAGATGTGCTCAGGAGACTCAGACAAATCGAACCATGGTCTTGGAATTAATTTCCATGGCCTGAAATTGATTTTTGGAGATACCTACGCATTTATTTGCGGATACAAATCCGCAGGTAAAAATACCAGGTTTCAACGAGGAAGACGATGACGCGTCCCCCTCCCATTGGTTGATTCAAATCCAGCGTGCTTTTATTTATTTATTTTTTTGTCTGACCCATTGACTTGTTTTTGCATTATATTAATTGCTATCTAATACACTAACGATTGAAAAGCAGTGGCGCAGTGGTAGACGTGTTGGCCAATGACTCACAGGACCTGGGTTCGAATCCCAGGTCCACCATATTGCATATTATTATTTTTCTTCAGGAAATCCAACGCGTTTCAGGAGTTGTGGTTCACCATACACCCTCATGCAATCAGTGGGCAGATGGCCTCCAGGCCAAATCTGATGGTCCAGAGGGGAGATCCACCATGGTGCCTAGTCAAAGTGCATACGTGGGATCAGGGGAAGTCAACCAGGCTTGCACTATTGGGCCTTGAAAATTGTCAATCTCACCCCCAAATCAGGCCCAAACCCTCACTCTCTCTATTTTTATTTATTTTCTTTATATTATTTCTTTTAATTAATTTATTGTTTATTATTATTTTTATTATCATTAACCAATTAATCTTTTTCTTAATAAAATCAAAAAAAATACAAAAAATATATTTTATTTATTAAAATTAAATTCAGCATTTTATTTTTGTAAATAAATATTAATTCAATTAATTTAGTTTTAATTAGGTATAACTTTTAATATTTTTGCAATAATTAAAATTAATGTAGATAATTAGTTTTTACTAACTTTGATCAAATTTATTTTTATTTCTTTAAATACTCAAAAATCCAAAAAATATTTTTATTAATTAATCTATTTATTTATTTAATTATTAACTTAATTTAATTTCTTTTAATCCAAAAATAACCAAAAACTTGCTTTCTTTCAAAAAAGGGTCAAAACCCTAAAAATGCACCCGATTTAATTTTCCCGCACGCGATCCATTTTACCATATTGATGTAATTGTTTCCCGGAATGTAATAGTTTAATTAGGACTTTAAATATTTTTACCGCTTTATTTATTTTCCGCATTTTAATTTCAAGGGTTGCTTTTGGCGATGTAAATACCCGACGCCTTGTAATAGTTAGATTTAATTTCCGCAACTTATAAACTGTTAGATGTTTGATAAATAGGAAATGCGTGACAAGATCAAATGTTTAAACCTAAAATCAACATAGACAACCATTGACATGTACAAAGATAAAATTAACCGAAACGACACACTCGCACATGCGCACTCTTAGGGTACACCTCACTTGGTTGCCTTCGAACATGGTCATTGAGTATAGGAAGTTTTAGAGGTCGCCCTCTTGTCTAAAGATCATAGTTGCCTCGAATCGGTTGCCTCGGAAAAATGATCTAAGACATTAGGGTTACCGCTAAGGCATCCTAACATTGCTTTAGTGACCACACGTCCCTTAATCAAATTGACCCTTAAAACTCCAACGACGATGCTACCTACTCATCAATAGTGGGATAGCATTGTCTAAAGGACATTAGCACAGATTAATTCTTTTTTCGAGTAGGTAGATGGTTCTTAAGTACTTGCTCTTTCTAAAACAAAACAAAACTTTTCGCACTTACACCTTTCAAATAAAAACTCTTTTCAAACCCACGAACACAAAGAAAAGAAAATTTTGAAAACACTTTGAGCAAGTACCTAAGAGCCCGTGGATAACCACGGATAGAAAGAGTGCTAACACCTTCCCTTTCTATAATCTACCCCCCGGACCCGAGAAACATCTCGAAAAAGGAATTTTTCTGTGCTTTTTTCCTTTCCTTGTTGGATAAAATTAAAGACGGTGGCGACTCTTGCTTACCGCGACATTTTGCAAAAACAAACGCAAAACGCGAACCAGCATTCCAAAAACAGTCAGTTCTTCCCACCGTATCACACGAAGTATCTTGGCAAAACAAACAAATATAAGATCATAGTCCCTCAATGACGTTATTCTAAGTTGCCTTACACAATGATCTTAGTGCCTCAAAAAATGCTAAGATACTTTGCAACATTGCTAATCATGGTTATACGATGACCCACGTCCGTCCCGTTTACATCCAAAGATAGGGTTGCTTACCAAATCAATGGTAAGACAACAATGTCAAAGGAATAGAAAATGAATAAGAAAGACATTTGAGTAGGTAGATTACTTCTAGTTACTTGCTCCATTTCAAAACAACTATCCTTGCTATTTTCCAAAACAAACACACACATTTCAAAACATCTTACAAACATTGAAAACATTATCAAAAAGACAAACATATTTGTATACATTCTTACGAACGAGAATCATTACAAAGATTTCCTAAACAATGGCCTCTTTTACAAAATACTTTAAAAACCACACAAAGCATAATTTCAAAACAAAAAGCAAGTGATCTAGTAAGTAACTAAGAGCCCATGGAAAACCATGGATGAAAAGGGTGCTAATACCTTCCCTTTTCATAATCTACCCCCCAAACTCAAGAAACAATCTCAAAGGTCTTTCCTGTGCTTTTTCACCTTTCCTTTTGGATAAAATAAAAGTCGGTGGCGACTCTGGCTAACCGCGACATTTACGATCAAACACAAAACCCTCAAGTCAGTTCTCCCACCGTATCACAGAACTGGCGACTCTGCTGGGGAATCTTATAAAAGTGGGGTTACCTTAGGGCTAGATCACATTTATTTGCTTACATTATTTGACTTGTATGCTTTACATTATGGTTCTTTTTTTGGGTTTGAAATCCTCTACCCATATTTGGGATACATTATAGGTAAATAGCAATACATTATGGAAACTGTTCGGGGTATACCGACATGGTATAAGCAATAGCTATGTTAGTGTTACATATTTGTGGGTACCTGTAGCCTTTGAGTCAATCAAAGAGAATACGGGGCCGCTGAGTGATGTCATGAAGCACTAATGAACTTCTAGAACCCTTTACTTGACAAACTTGGCCTTTAGGGTGTAGTGAGATGACCGGCTTTGGTGCAATCCAAAGTTGGAAGATACTCGATACTACACTCATTGAGGTTTGGTTTCTTGGGATATTTCGGTCGCCATTAAAGAGTCTTGAGCTGAAACAATGACCAAGGAAACAATCTGGTGATATTGAGCTCCTTAGAACCCGGTTATTATTACTAGGACAGGTTTAACCCAACTAAAATTCAAGAGGGTACTTACCTATAAAACCCCATGCAAGCCTAAACTAAGAACTTGTTTGCTTTACTTATATATACATACTTGTACATAACATCATGGACATCATGAACATCATGTGCATTCACTAACCATTTCAAGGATTTTTGAGATTCATCTTTGTTCTTGTTTTGTAGGATATTGATTCACTTCGCAGGAAAACTATCCAAGTCAACCTTGTAAGAATTCCTCCATAACTCAAGGAGATAGCTTCAAGTATCCCTGAGAACTCTCCATTCACCGAGAGACATGGTCGTCTACTCAACTTGGTCACATCCAACACAGATGAGGATATGATGAAGGTGTTATTTCAGTTCTTTGATCCTTTGCACCATTGCTTCACATTTCCCGACTATCAGCTTGTGCCTACTTTGGAAGAGTTCTCTCAACTCTTGAGGATTCCCATTCTCAATCAAATACCTTTCAACGGTACGGAAAGAGACCCAAAGCCAGAAGAGATTGCTCAAGCTTTGCACTTGCACTCATCTGATGTCACAACTCATTGGGAAACTAGAAGTGGTGTCAGAGGCTTCTTAGCAAAGTTCTTGTTTGAGAAGGCCCAAAGTTGTTGGAATTCCTTAGATTTGCAAGCATTTGAGGAAATTGTGGCTCTTCTTATCTATGGGATGGTCTTGTTTCCCAATCCTGACCAACTCATAGATGTGAGCGCCGTCAAAATCTTCATGTCACGCAATCTGGTGCCTACATTGCTAGGGGATGTCATACACTCTTTTCACACTCGCACAATGAGGAAAAGAGGTGTCCTTATGTGTTGCACTCCTCTCCTAGAAAGATGGTTTATTTCTCATCTTCCCCAATCAGTCTTAAAGAATGAGCAAGGATTAAGGTGGTCACAAAGGTTAATGACGCTCAAACATTCAGATATTCATTGGTGTTCCCGATCGAAAGAGAATGTTATCATTGTTGACCGTTGTGGGGAATTCCCTAATGTCCCTCTACTTGGAATTAGGGGAGACATCACCTACAACTTATGCTTAGCTCTAAGACAATTTGGTTATGCCCAAAGGGGTGGCCCTCACGAGATGATGATTCAAGGCTTGGTATTCGACTACAACAACGACGATCAAGGTCTTCGCCAGAGATTCATCCGAGATTGGAGGATGCTAAACAAGGTGGATAGAAAGACTTTGGGATACAAGAATTCCATCCCTCTTGAGCCTTACTTCAAGTGGTACGAACCCGCGCTCAAAGTCTTATGATGCCTTATCCTTCCATTCTCCAGGTGATAATTGAGCCTGTTAAGGAGGGAGAAGTTCCATACATTATCCTACATCCTGACATGACCACATCTCTTGAAGACCTACAAAGGGATTGGATACAGCTCAAAGGAGAGCGAGATACTTTCTAAGCCTAATTCTACGCAAGCGAGAAGAAGGTTTTGGAACTCACTAGGCTACTTCATGAGGAGCAGACTCTAAATGCCTACATAGCACCAAAGAGGATGCGCACTACTTTTTTATCTTAGAGTGTTGTATTATTTTGCCCAAGGGGCATTGATGTACTCAAACTCTATCTTATTAATATAACGTGTGTTTCTTTTTGTCTAAAACGAACTTGAATCTTTAAAAATCCTTGAAAACATTACATATGTACATAATATTCATCATAACATAAACAGGTCTTTTGCAACGAGTTTCCTCATCTCTCTACTATTTATTTCAGTAAGATGGATCTCGAAGAGACATTCAAAGATCTTCAAGTTCAAAACACGCAATTTCAACAGTTACTCATGACCCTAGCCAAGGGGAAGGAAGACTTGAAGACTCTGTTAGCTGAAGAAAGAAAGAAGAAAACAAAGAAGGCCATTGGGGTTTTGAACATGGGGAGAAGGTTTCAGGGACAGACTAGAAGAACCTTGAATTTTGCAACTATTTCCAGGGAAGGAGAAGGGAAAGGAAAGGAAACAGCGGTTCTGTCAGAATCTGAAGAGGAGGAAGAAGAGGAAGACTACTCAGAGGAACAATATCCTCCAGCAAATGATAAGTACAGACATCTTGAAGAGCGTTTGAGCGCTATGGAAATACAAAAGGTGCCAGGTCTAGACTTTGAAGAATTGGGACTGGTGTCAGGAATTGTGATCCCACCGAAGTTCAAAGTGCCGTTGTTTGCAAAATATGATGGGGTGTTATATCCTAAGATACACCTCCGATCGTATGTGAGAAATATCCAGCCGTACTTCGCTGATAAAGACCTGTGGGTACATTTTTTCCAAGATAGCCTATCTGGAACACAACTCGATTGGTTTTACCAATTGGAAAGGGCCGACATCCACAACTAGGAAGATCTTGCCGCAACTTTCTATAAGCAATACCAATATAATTCAGATTTTGCGCCTACCCGTACTCAACTTCAGTGTATGGCCATGGCTTCCAATGAGGGTTTCAAGGATTATGCGCAGAAGTGGAGAGATCTAGTTAGGAGAGTTCAACCCCCTCTGTCTGAAAGGGAGTTGGTGGATATGTTCTTAGGCACTCTATCGGGCCCTTTCTTCAACCATCTGATTGGAAGCTCATCTGCAGGATTTACTGAGTTAATACTAACCGGAGAGAGGGTGGAAGCTGGCATAAAAAGTGGAAAGATTCAGAAGGATTCATCTGCCTCTACAGCTGTGAGAAAGCCTTTCACTGGGAAGAAGGAGGTATCTGCTATTTATCCAGAAAGGAACCAAGGGAGAGCTGGACGTCGACCAACGGTAGGAGCTGTTATGATCCCAAAGCCTACATCTGATCAACCAAGAAGTAATCAACCGAGGGTGGAAAGGCCAGTCCGGCAATTCACCAGAATCAATATGACTCTAGCCCAGGTTTTACCGCATCTTCTGAAATCCAATTTGGCAACTTTAAAAGAAGCTTCAAAGAACCCCAACCTAGCGTCCCCTCATTATCACCCAAATTCCAGATACGCATATCATTCCGAAAGTCTGGGTCATGACACTAACAACTGTTGGGCCTTAAAAAACAAAATTCAAGACCTTATAGATGCAAAAGAGATTTAGTTTGATGCACCCGAGAAGCCAAACGTCATTTCTGCTCCTATGCCTAGACATGGTCACCACACTAATGTTATTGAAGAAGATTTGTTTGTTACCACAATCGATGAACTCTTGACTCCACTCCCAATCATTAAGATAAACTTGTTGAAAGCCGGTGTATTCCCGGGTTGTAATGAAGACTTCCATCTTTTCTTATCCTCACCAATTGTTTTCCCTTTGTTGAAAACAGCCATTCAACGCTTGATAGACAACAAAGATATTTTGTTTGAAAGTACTCCTGTTTTACCTGTTCCTGTTGAAGATGTTTCAATCATCACCATCTCCGCCAATTCTTCCAGGGTCCCCAAAAGACCCATTAGAATTACATCGGTTCCAAAAACTACTCCTCTTATAATCACAATGCCTAGGCCAGTCCCGTATGAATTAGACAAAACTGTGCCGTGGAATTACAGTGGGGACATCTACTACCATGGCATCAAACAAGATGGGCTGGCCGTCGAAGAGATAAACTCCGAATAAGAAGATTCCTACATTAGCAATATTGCCAGAACCGGTAAGATTACCCAAAGCGGTAGAATCTTCTCTCCAGAAATCCCCCCCCCCCCAAAGGCAGTTTTTGGACCCGTGGCTGCTCCAAAGGTTACCTCCGTACCAATAATCATATCTGCAAGTTCTCCTATTGACGAAGACGACACAACCCCTGCTGTTATCCCTACCAACACTCCTGCTGCTGAAACTCGAGGAAAAAGTATTCAAGAAGAGCTAGTCCGGATGAAGGCTCAACCAATGACTATCCCTGAAACCTCCAAGAAGGAAATAGAGGAGATCCTGAGAACAATAAAGAAGAGCGACTACAACGTAGTTGAACAGTTGGGGCAAACTCCCTCCAAAATATCCATGATGGCATTGTTGTTGTGTTCTGAGGCACATGCGAAAGCTCTAGTGAAGTTCCTAAAGATAGCCCATGTGCCTCAAGAGACATCGGCTGACTAATTTCAAGATTGCGTGGCCAGCTTGATAGCGGATAACGGCCTAGGCTTCTTGGATGCTGATCTGACACCACGAGGAAGAAAGTACAACGAGGCATTGCATATCTCTGTGGAATGTAGAGGAACGACTCTGGTCCATGTCTTGGTGGACACTGGTTCATCTTTGAATGTTTTACCGAAGAAAGCTCTCGACAGACTAGACTGCGAAGGACTAACGTTGAAACCCAGTAACATAGTTGTAAGGGCATTTGATGGCTCAAAGAGGATGGTGCACGGGGAGGTGGATATCCCCATAAAGGTTGGGACTCAAACTTTCAACTCAACCTTCTATGTAATGGACATCCGCCCCTCTTACTCTTGTCTGCTAGGACGGTTGTGGATCTATAATGCCAGTGTTGTCACCTCTACACTGCACCAGATGCTGAAATATCTGGTCCAGGGAAAGATTATCACTGTCCACGGAGAGGAAGAGTATATGATTAGCCACCTCAATTCCTTCCGGTATGTGGAATTGGACGGCGAGTTCATTGAAACTCCTTTTCAACATTTCGAAGAGGTCCCCCAAGAAGTAGCAGTGACCAAGACTGCATCCCAGATTCCCAAGATCACAAGACCTCCACTCCGGATGTCATCCCTAAAAGATGCCAAGGAAGTAGTAGAGGAGGGTCGATGCACCATCTGGGGGGAAATTCCGGATATTCCATATAAATCTGACAAGTTTGGTTTAGGGTTCACTTCAAGTGCTCAGAAGGTTGTACGTCGTGCCCGTGCTGGAGGGACACCCTTGAAGATTAGCAACTGAGAGGTCAATGCGGTAGAAGACGGTGAAGAGGATTGCAGCTTGGAGGATTGGATCTTTCCTACTGTCAGTGGAGGACTTCACAATTGGGAAGCCAGAGACTTTGTCCCAATAACTTTCATCCCTCGATAATTTATCTTTACATTTCTGTTGGACTTGTAATATTAACAAACAATTCACACATTTAAAACCTTGTGTCTTGCCCGAGGCACAATGGTCCATTTGTAAGGGGTTTTTATTTCATCTTCATATGACATTCAATGAATCATGGACGTTTTTTCACATACAAACTTTTGTGCTCATTGTTTTTCTTTCACATTTTATTTTTAAGGATGGTTATACCCTTACACACACACACACTCACAAATGCAGGTACCCCTCCATCCCGGATCCCATGGGTAACGATACTGTTATGGCCTTTTATGACTCTGAGGATCTAGTCTACCAAGCCGAAGATGAAGGTGAGGAAGATTGTGAAGTCCCAGGGGAACTGGCCAGACTACTACAACAAGAGGAAAGAGCTATTCAGCCTCATGAGGAACCGATGGATACAATCAACTTGGGTACCGAGGAGGATAAAAAAGAAATCAAGGTGGGTGCCAATTTAGAGCCCAGTGTCAAGGAGCGTATGATTCAGCTATTACGTAATTATGTTGAGATCTTTGCCTGGTCATATGAAGACATGCCAAGACTCGATACAGACATCGTGGTACATCATCTCCCTACAAGAGAAGACTGTCCACCAGTAAAACAAAAAGTCCTCCGCATGAGACCTGATATGTCAGAGAAGATAAAAGCGGAAGTCATGAAACAATTCAATGCTGGATTCTTGGTTGTCACTTCTTATCCCCAATGGGTTGCCAACATTGTTCCCGTGCCTAAAAAGGACGGAAAAGTACGAATGTGCATGGACTATAGAGATTTGAATAGGGCCAGCCCTAAAGATGATTTTCCACCCCCCCCCCCCCCCCACATTGATATCCTGGTTAACAATACGGCTCAGCACAAAGTATTTTCCTTCATGGACCGATTCTCAGGTTATAACCAAATCAAAATGGCACTTGAGGACATGGAGAAAATAATATTTGTCACACAGTGGGGCACATTCTGCTACAAAGTGATGCCATTCGGACTGAAGAATGTTGGGGCAACCTATCAGCGTGCCATGGTAGCTTTGTTTCATGACATGATACATCATGAAATAAAGGTCTACGTAGACGATATGATAGCCCGATCACAAACTGAAGAAGAGCACCTTGATCACTTACAAAAGTTGTTTGAGAGATTGAAGGAGTACAAGTTAAGGTTGAATCCAAACAAGTGCACAATCGGAGTACGGTCCGGTAAACATTTAGGTTTTGTCGTCAGTAACAAAGGCATTGAGGTTGATCCTGCCAAGGTTAAAGCAATACAAGAAATGCCTGCTCCTCGTACTGAGAAGGAAGTCAGAGGATTCTTGGGACGCCTGAACTATATTGCCAGATTCATTTCTAACCTAACAGCTACTTGTGAGTCAATTTTCAAACTATTAAAGAAAGATCAAGTAGTCAGATGGAATGATGAATGCCAGTTTGCTTTTGACAAAATCAAAGAGTACTTACAAGAGCCTCCTGTTTTGATGCCACCAGTCGAGGGAAGACCATTGATCATGTATCTGACAGTTTTAGAGAACTCAATGGGGTGTGTATTGGGGCAGCATGACGAGTCTGGCCGAAAAGAGCACGCTATTTACTACCTGAGCAAAAAGTTTACCGACTGTGAAACCAGATATTCACTGCTCGAGAAAACTTGCTGCACTCTGGAATGGGCTGCTCGCCGGCTAAGACAGTATATCCTGACTCATACTACCTTGTTGATATCTAAGATGGATCCGATAAAATACATCTTCGAAAAGCCTGCTCTGTCTGGGAGGATAGCTAGATGGCAGATGATCCTAACAGAATATGACATATAGTATACTACCCAGAAAGCTATAAAGGGCAGTGTATTGGCTGATCACCTTGCTCACCAAGCTGTAGAAGACTATTAATCCATGAAGTTCAAATTCCCAGATGAAGACATCATGACATTAGACAACTGTGAAGAAATCAGGCCATATGACAGACCTGAACAAGGATCCCGATGGACCCTGTTCTTTGATGGAGCATCCAATGCACTTGGTAATGGTATCGGCGCTGTACTCATATCTCTGGAAGGGTGTCATAATCCCTTTACTGCCAGACTTTGCTTCAACTGTACAAACAACATGGCGGAGTACGAAGCATGCATCTTTGGTCTCAGAGCTGCCATAGACTTGGGGATCAAATCTTTGGATGTTTTTGGAGATTCAGCTTTAGTCATCAGTCAGATCAAAGGGGAATGGGACACTAAGCACCCAAACCTTATCCCTTACAAAGAACATGTTTTGACATTACTACCATATTTTGAGAAGATTACCTTCGAGCATTTCCGTCGAGAAGAAAATCAGCTAGCAGACGCTCTAGCCACAATGTCATCTATGTTTAAACTTAATTGGGATAATGAAGCTCCCCAAATCACCATCGAATGAATGGACGAACTAGCACACTGTCACGAGATTAATACTGAAGAGGTAGTGGACCAGCCTTGGTTTCATGAAGTCAAGAGGTATCTCGAGGCTCAAGAATATCCAGAAGGAGCTTCAATCAATGATAAGAAGTTCTTAAGGAGATTCTCTGCTAAGTTCTTCATGAGTAATGGCATCCTATACAAATGTAATCATGACTCCATTCTGCTTCGGTGTGTGGATAAGGTTGAAGCTGAAAGGATCATGGTTGAATTACATGAAGGCACTTTTGGCACCCATTCCAGTGGGCATATGATGGCGAAGAAAATCCTACGGGAAGGCTATTATTGGTCTAGCATGGAAACAGATTGCTATCAACACTCTCGGACCTGTCATAAGTGTCAAATTTATGCTGACAAGGTGCACGTACCTCTGGTTCCTCTGAATGTCTTGACGAATCCTTGGCCCTTTGCTATGTGGGGAATTGATATGATTGGGGAGATCAAGCCCACAGCCTCCAATGGATGCCGCTTCATCCCAGTGGCCATTGATTATTTTACAAAGTGGGTTGAAGCAGCTTCCTTCGCTTCCGTTACTAAGAATGTTGTTGCCCGCTTCATCAAGAAAAATCTCATTTTTCGGTACGATATCCCGGAAAGGATCATCACTGACAATGGTACAAATCTTAACAACACTATGATCACCGCCTTGTGCGAGCAATTCAAGATTCAGCATCACAATTCTTCCCCCTATCAGCCAAATATGAATGGTGTTGTCGAAGCTGCGAATAAGAACATTAAAAAGATTATACAAAAGATGGCAGTCACGTACAAAGACTGGCATGAGATTTTACCATTCGCTCTCCACGGGTATCGTACCATGGCTCGCACATCAACTGGGGAAACACCCTATTCTTTGGTATATGGCATGGAAGTTGTTTTCCCTATTGAGGTCCAAATCCCCTCTCTGAGGATTATAAAGGATGCGGGTTTGGATGAAGACGATTGGATCCAGACTCGACTTGATCAACTGAACTTAATTGATGAAAAGAGACTTACTGCTGTTTTCCATGGTCAAATGTATCAAAAACGGATGATCAAGGCTTTCAACAAGAAAGTCAGGCGCCAAGTATATCAAGTTGTGGATCTAGTGATCAAACGTATCATCTTTCCATAAAGTGATCCCAGGGGGAAAGGGACTCCTACCTATGAAGGACCATTTGTAATCAACATATTCTCTGGTGGGGCAATGATCTTGACCACCATGGACGGCGACGACCTGCCACACCCTGTGAAGGCAGACATAGTCAAAAGATACTACGCATAAGAGACCCGCTAGGTTGACGCACCTAGGCAAAAAAGGGAATCCCGGCGAACCAAAAAGGTTCGGGCAAAAATTAGGGATAAAATAAAAAAATTTGTACACCCGGCAAGTTGAAAACCCGAAAGGGCAACTTGGGCAAAAAGGGTTCCCCAGTGGATTGAAAACCCGAAAGGGTAGTCCAGGCAAAATTTAGGGAATTAAAGCGTATGACTATGTCCCATCGGATCATTTAACGGACAACCTATGACTTCTAACTGACAAACTCGGAGTTTCTGATCAATTCAATCATCTTCGGACAAGGCAAATAGATAAGATATTCAGAGATATAAAGGCTATAGCAGAATGGGAACCCCATGGGATTATTACACATAGCTATCTTTCTTTGTATAGATTTTTCTTGTTTTATGGCACCATTCTCTTACTAGAATGTTTGTCTCCTTTGTACAAAATACTTATTCAAAGTCAATACAAAGATATCTCTTTGAAAGTACAAAAATTATTTGTCTTTTTTTTTTACTCTTGTGTTTTGTTTGCAAAAAACATCCAATGATTCACTGATGAACATATGCATTTGAACATAATCACTGGTTACAAATAAACTGAATGAGAAAGACAATTACTGATAGGTTGAAAGGACAGGAAAACATCTCTAGACTATTCCATAAGCAATCCCCACAATACATCATTTAGATCCCCAGCGGAATAAATTTCACATTATTAATCCCCAGTAGAAATCATCAAATTTCTCAGGATTCCCCAAGCAGATCTTATAGGCAGTACATGGCATTGCCCTCATGACAAAATCTACTTCTCTCAACAAGAGTTCGTCAATACTTCAACTTCAAGACATTGAAAATTCAACATATCCTCAGCAACATTCAAGGATTTATTTTCCTCGATCAAACAACAAATCAGCTTACATGCACAAACATTGCATTCACATATCATAAACATTGATAAAACAAATACATTGCATCATACATTTCATGCAACATAACTTTGTGTTTTAGCTAACATTTTACCCTTTTCAGGATAAGATTAACAGCTACCATTAATAATATGCAATCAGATAAAGTACGGATGCGCTCCAGACCCATATGCCATTCTGATACTCATTCAGATTCAACTTTCAGATACGCTCCAGACACGGATGCCATTCTGATACTCATTCAGATTTCAAGTTCAGATACAGTACGGATATGCTCCAGACACGGATGCCATTCTATTACTCATTCAGATTCAACCTTCAGATACAGTACGGATACGCTCCAGTCACGGATGCCATTCGGATACTCATTCAGATTTCAACTTTCAAATACAGTCCAGATACGCTCCAGACACGGATGCCATTTTGATACTTAGTCAAAATCAAATTTCAGATACAGTTCAGATACGCTCTAGACACGAATGCCATTCTAATACTCATTCAGATTTCAAGTTCAGATACAGTACGGATACGCTCCAGACACGGATGCCATTCTGTTACTCATTCAGATTCAACCTTCAGATACAGTACGGATATGCTCCAGACACAGATTCCATTCTGATACTCATTCAGATTTCAACTTTCAGATACGCTCCAGACACGGACGTCGTTCTAATACTCATTCAGATTCAACTTTCAAATACAGTCCGGATACGCTCCAAACACGGATGTCATTCTAATACTCATTCAGATTTTAACTTTCAAATACAGTCCAAATACGCTCCAGACACGGATGTCATTCTGATACTTAGTCAAAATCAACTTTCAGATACAGTTCAGACACGCTCCAAACATGGACTCCATTCTGATACTCATTCTTTCGGCTTACAACTTACAATTCAACAAACATTTTTGGATGGAATCTATAAGCCCATCTCCGTCAAGATTATATCACTTCTCCAAATGGAATCTATAAGCCCATTCCCTCAACTACACATCGTCGAGTGCAAATTTCTGGGCACTCTAGTGTCCAATCATCTTTCACCTTCGAGTCACGAACAGCAAAACTCGCCAATCTAACTCTTCAGGTTTAAGAAGATTGAACAGAGGCAGCTATTGTACCCCAAAATTTGCCTTCTCATTTATCAAGACTTTTATCACAAGATCTCTTTAACTCAAGACTGGATTAGGGTTTAATCAGCTCAAGACATCTCATCTTGCACTGATAACCAAAAATTAGGATTTGGGATTACACGAGGATTTTGGGACTATCAATGTCTCATATGACTTTCAAGTATCACCATAGACCCCTAAGGTTACTCATGATAAGTTTCAAGTCTTGAATCACATTTTTCCAAGCAAACCATGCACAAAGGGAAAAATGGTCATTTGCATGCTGAGAAGTCTAACTTTGACTTTTGGACCAAAACCAAGTTTCAAGAATCATATTTCATCAAGACATGTTGGAATATGAAGTTTGTATCATCAAAAAGTTCAAAAGCCAAATTTACTATGGAAAAGCCAAATTTCTAATACTTGGTATTTTTCCTAAGTATTTAAGAAAAATGACTCTTCATAACTTCAGAACCAGCCTCCAGGCCGGTGCAGTCAGAAGTTGTAAACATGGTTCAGCACATAGTCTTCAGTTAGAACTTGGCTTTTCAGAATCTACGCAAGTTTAGTCGGAGTTTGTTAGGGTAATGCAAAGAAGGTAAAAAAAAGTGATACAAAGCCTGAAAACTCCTTCAGAACATGATGGATCCAGAAGGTAAGAGGATCATAAGATTGGATGCTAAGCAGAAGCAGAACTTCTAATCTAGAGTTTTCAAAGGTAAACCAAAGAAGGTTACTGGAAAGCATGAGGATCCTTCAGAGCTTGCTGAGGCAACATGATACTAAGATCAGAACTTGGGTGCGTTATTTTGGACTACGTTGAAATGGAACTTATGATCCAGAATTAAGCAATGATGCAAAATCTCACATTATAAGATTTCTGATTTTGACAAATCTCATCATCATTTAATGCTCATTAATGCTCACAACCACTTTTGAGTCTTTGTCCAAAGGATCTCTCCACGTGTAGTGTAGAAATACTTTTGTACAGAATTAGGTAAGGGTCCATGCGCTACTTTTTGCTTGTAGGTTCACTTTTCCTTAATCCCTGCTTGCAAATCCAGCCTAAGCTAAAAAACTGTCAACTATCACACCTTTTTGTAACTTGCTTCAAGAGCAAGTCAGCATCTAGTGTATGATGTTGGCGCTACTTGATATTTCAAACACACAAAACTTTGCCTATAAATAGAACACCTTTGGTCACTAAGAAGGGGCCAGAAAAATTTGTGAAAGAGGTCAAAATTTTGAGAAAGAAAAGCCTTGAATCCCTACCAAAATTCCAAGAGTTCTAAGAACTGTAAACACAACACATAAAACCTTGTTAACTTTTGATTCCCTGCATTCAAAACTCCACTTGTTCTCAATAATTTCTTGACTGAAAAAACATTCACACAAATTCTGATCCACACGTTGGAAACTGCCTAAACTTCTGTGTTTATATTGCTATACATTTTCCATCCACCCATTCAAAGAAATCAGAACATCACCTCCTTGCCATCCTCAGAAGTTGAAAACTTCCAGCTTACTGAGTACGTGAAAAAGCTGTTCAGAGCTTCATCAGAGTTGAGGTTAACCCTGGTTCACAGAATTTCTTCCAGCTACAAGGTAAGTTTTTGCTGACCCTCACCACATTACTTAAGCGTTACCAGATTTACATGCTCAGATACAATGTAGATATCAGGTTTTTGGTGTCATACATACTCTGAAATTTCATGCATTCTGTTGTACCCCAAAATTTTCCCTCTCATATTTCTCAAAACATTGCAAGGAAAATCACCAAGTTGCTCAAGTTTGCTCAAGAGTGGGTCAGACAAGTCATCTCCTAAGGCAGTCTACCCCAAATTAGGGTTTTGTGTTACATCAAGATCCTTGAATCCAAATGAACTCAAGTGCTCCCCAATATCCTAATATACTCTCAAGATCATCCATATCAAATTTCAAGCCTTGAAGAGGAAGTTTGCTCAGTCAATTGCTCAAAGGGTCCAAAAATCGATTGTGCTGGGGCAAAAGTCAACTGTGACCTATAAACGGTCAAACTTTAAGATTTTTTGTCAACATTCTCATTTTGAAGGATATTTCATCATTTGATCAAGAGTTGATCATGATTCACCAAGGATTGCTCAAAATTGATCAAGACTCAAAAGTTGCTAAATTAGGGTTTTCTAGGAAAAGTCAACTCAACTTTGACCAAGCATAACTTTCTAATACTTTATGAGAAATGAATCATCCAAAGCTCATTTTTAATAGGATGAAATTTCCTACAATCCCTCTTCACACCCCAAGATCAAGAAATGCACTCACAAGAAGTTATAAATTTGGACATTATAGGTCGTTTTTGAAAGTCAACAAAAACACATTTTTTCCAAAGCTTATAACTTGAGCATGGAATATAAAAATGAGATGAGACAAAAATGGTTGATTAGAGGACATCTCAAGCTTTCTAAAAAGTCCAAGAACACTTCCAAAAGTTCAAAATTGAAGAAGTTATGCATTGTTGAAGTTAGACATTTTTGCAAAATTGCCAAAAGTCAACTATCCCCAAAACTTCAAATTTTGTCAAATGGGCCCATTCTTTTTCACTTGATTTGAGCTTGCATCATTGTCCACGTGTCCTAGCTTCAACCATGAGCCCATATCTTATTTTTATTATTTTATTTGATTCTTTATTGAATTTATTCATTTTAAATCAAAATTAAATCATATAAAATCCAAATATTGATTACTTAAGATCTTTTTGGTTGTTTCAAGTCTTAATTATCATCATGATCAGCATCAAATTCGTATCTCACCAATTCATGTGAAAAAGATTGAGATTTGGTCAAATTTGGCAAGTGGTAAAGAGTGAATCAAATCACATTACAATGCATTGATTTAGAAAGATTCCATCCATATTTGTTACCCTAACACATTGTTTCATACATAAGCAAGAGAGGCACATGAAAATAAGGGTTAGAGGCTGCAAGCATGAACATAACAAAAACTTGAAAAAAGTGGTAAAAATCTTGAGATCAAAATCGTGCCTAGAAGTGTTTTCAGAAGCCAAGAAGCATCCCAATTAATTCCTGGACGTTCACTGAAGCGAAACCAATCCAAAGCAAGTGTTCTCACACACCACAAAGCATTGTAAGTATCACGCGATTCTCTTCTGTACTTGGTTTCGTATTTCAAAAATTATGCATTGTAACAATGAATTAATGGCATATTTGTAATCACCAGATCATTTCCAAGCCTTTTGCATTATTTGATTTCATTTATATGCTATGTGGCGCAAAACTCCATTGTTAGGGTTTTGTTTCTTGGTTTAGGGGTTTTTGTTTCAGATAAAATTAGCCTTAATGAAGGCTATGGGCGTAACCGGGAGAGGAAGACAAATGCAACCATGGCCTTGGAACGAATTTATGTAGCCAGAGATGGATTCTAGGATGGAACTATGCTTTTAGTTGCGGATTCAAATCTGCAGGTAAATAATTTGCAGGTTTCAGGATAGGGACGATGAGATGTCCCTTGCCCATAGGTCCATTCAAAATTAGCGCGCATTTTTTTTATTTCTGACCAATAATTATTGCTTCGGCATATTATCTTTGTTGTTTAACATATTAACAAATGAAGCAAAGTGTCCCAGCGGGAAGCATGCACGTTCAATAGCCTACAAGACCTGGGTTCGAATCCCAGGTCCCCCTAATTTCCATTTATTTTTCTTCTTCAGGTGATTGTGTGCAGATCCAAGCGCGAAGCCCACCATACACCCTCAAGCATCTGATGGCCAGATGGCCATAGGCCAAATCTGGTGGCCAGAAACTGACGGTCCACTATAGACCAAGTCAGCACGCGCGCATGGAATCAAAAAGGGTCAAACAAGGCCAGCACTATTGGGCTTCTCATTTGCTATTCCAACACACTAAATCAGGCCCATACCCCCTCTCTATTTCTTTTTATTTATTTTGTTTTAATTATTTATTTTATTATTTCTATTTAATTATTAACCAATCAAAATTCTTTTTTATAAATTAAAATCACAAAAACAATTTTTTTATTTAATCAAATCTTGATTTTTATTTTTATTAATGAATACTAATTAAATTAAGTTAGGTTCTTAATTAGAATAACTTTAACATTTTTGTAAATAATTAAAATTAAATTAGACTTAATTAGGTTTTACTAATTCAATTAATTTTCATTTCTTTCTTAAAATACCAAAAATCCAAAAAATATTTACTTTCATTAATTAATTAATTTATTAATTTCGTAATTAATTTAGGATAGTTTCTTTCTTAAAAAACAAAAAAAAAATCTTTTCTTTAACAAAAAGGGTCAAAACCCTAGAACTTGCACTCGTTTTAATTTCCCGCACGCGATTTATTTATTTTTTTAATGTACTTGCTCCCGGTTTGTAATAGCTTAATAGGACTTTTATTTATTTTTTATCGCTTTATTTATTTTTAAAGGGTTTGTCTTTGGCGATGTAAATACCCGACGCCTTGTAATTTAAATTCCCCAATTTATTTTCTGCAAATTATAACTGTTAGATGTTTGATAATAGGATGTCATGACAAGACTGAATGTTTTAACCTAAAATCAACTTAGATCACCCTTAACATGTACAAAGATAAAATTAACTGAAAACGACACACTCGCACATGCGCACTCTTAGGGTATACCCCACTTGGTTGCCTTTGTACGCGGTCATTGAGTATAGGTAGTTTTAGAGGTTGTCCTCCTGTCTAAAAGATCATAGTCGCCTCAAAATGGTTGCCTCGGATGTTGTTTCCTCAAAACAAATTATCTAAGACATTAGGGTTACTGCTAAGGCGTCCTAACATTGCTTTGGTGATCGTAAGTCCCGCATTCGAATTGACCCTTAAACTCCAACGACGGTGCTACCTACTCATTAATAGTGGGATAGCATTGTCTAAAGGAAATTAGCATAGAACGATTCCTTTTTCGAGTAGGTATATGGTTCTTAAGTACTTGCTCTTTCAAAAACAAAATCTTTTTTACACTTACACTTTTCTAACAAAGTTTTCAAAAACACTTCATTACACTCTTTAGGACAGAAGCAAGAGTTAAATCGAAGTTTCAAACAAAAACTTTTTTCAAACCCACAAGCACAAAGAAAACAATTTTGAAAACAATATGAGCAAGTATCTAAGAGCCCGTGGATAACCACAGATAGAAAGGGTGCTAACACCTTCCCTTTCTATAATCTACCCCCCGAACCCGAGAAATATCTCGAAAAAGGAATTTTTCTGTGCTTTTTTCCTTTCCTTGTTGGATAAAATAAAAGTAGGTGGCGACTCTTGCTTACCGCGACATTTTGCGAAAACAAAACGCAAAATGCAAACCAGCATTCCAAAAAACAGTCAGTTCTTCCCACCGTATCACACATTTTATCTGCCTAAGTAGGGAATAAGTCAATTCAGAGCTTCTTAAAGAAACTAGAACTCAGAGTTAGGATTAGTAAATGCATGTTTACCTCTGATTTATAGTCCTGATTTTTCTTATCTTCTGAAACGCTATGACACATGCTATAACTGTACTATGCATGTCTTCTGTTTTATGGAGAAATAACCAAATTACAGATGTTCTGACTAGCATAGAGAGAGAGAGAGACCAAGTTCTACCAGTGGTCTCAAAACTTCTGAATTCTGTTTTGTTGCCAGTGGTATTAGAACTTCTGAAGCTTGTTTTTGTTTCCAGTAATACAAGAACTTCTGAAAACTATTGTATCCCCAGTGGGCTCAGAACTTCTGACCTTATACATTTTCACTAACAGGTTTCTGTCTTGCAGCGTGCCGGGGTCAGAACCTCTGACTTCATTTCATCATCAACACGCTGATTCTTTTTTATTATTTCGCTATCATTCTCCATTTCATTAATCAGCCATCATCAAAAGTATTTCTTTCATACTTTATTTTGGTTTCTTAAAACAAAAGACCAAAAATATTTTCGTAAAACAAAACCAGTTTCGTTTCACATTTTTTGTACTTTCTTATGAATTTCAATATGGTTGTAATAGTAATTTAGGGCTTATTTTCTTTTCAATCCCCATTCATAAACTTGTATACCCCATCCCCTAAATATTGTAATAGCGTAGGACTTTACATTTCTGCAATTAATCGCTTTCAAATATAAATGCTAGTAATTAGGCGTGTATGGCAAGATAAAACCAACAAGTAGACCACTAAAAAATCAAAGACAAGTGCATGCAATCAAACACACTTGCACACATTAGCATCCTTAGGGTTTCTCCACTTGGTTGCCTTATACAAAAATAGCCATATTACGCATGTGAATAATCTTGGCAAAATAAACAAATATAAGATCATAGTCCCTCGATGACGTTATTCTAAGTTGCCTTACAAAATGATCTTAGTACCTCAAAAAATGCTAAGATACTTTGCAACATTGCTAATCATGGTTATACAATGACCCACGCCCGTCCCGTTTACATCCAAAGATAGGGTTGCTTACCAAATCAATGGTAAGACAACAATGTCAAAGGAATAGAAAATGAACAAGAAAGACATTTGAGTAAGTAGATTACTTCTAGTTACTTGCTCCATTTCAAAACAACTATCCTTGCTATTTTCCAAAACAAACACACACATTTCAAAACATCTTACAAACATTGAAAACATTTTCAAAAAGACAAACATCTTTGTATACATTCTTACGAACGAGAATCATTACAAAGATTGCCTAAACGAACGGCCTCTTTTACAAAATACTTTCAAAACCACACCAAACACAATTTCAAACAAAAGAAAGTGATCTAACCAAGTAACTAAGAGCCCATGGAAAACCATGGATGAAAAGGGTGCTAATACCTTCCCTTTTCATAATCTACCCCCTGAACTCAAGAAACAATCTCAAAGGTCTTTCCTGTGCTTTTTCACCTTTTCTTTTGGATAAAAGAAAAGTCGATGGCGACTCTTGCTAACCGCAACATTTGCGATCAAACGCAAAATCCTCAAGTCAGTTCTCCCACCGTATCACAACTTTGAACATGGAAGACATTGTTGCTAAGGCGTCAGCTAGCTGATTTTCTTCTCTAGGGAAATGCTCAAAGGTGATCTCTTCAAAGTATGGAATCAAAGTTAACACAATCTCCTTGTAAGGAATCGGGTTAGGAGTTTTAGTGTCCCATTCTCCCTTTACTTGGCTAATCACTAGAGCAGAGTCTCTGAATACGTCCAACTGCTTGATCCTTAAGTCAATGGCAGCCTTCAAATCCAAGATGCACACCTCGTACTCAGCCATGTTATTCGTACAATCAAAGCACAGTCTAGCATTGAAAGGAGTGTGACAACCTTCGGGAGAAATTATCACAACACCAATTCCATTTCCAGAGCGTTGGAAGCTCCACCAAAAACCATAGTCCATCAGGATCCTTGTCCAGGTCCGTCATACGGTCCAGGTTTTGCACAGTCAGTCACTAACATGATATTCTCATCTGGGAAGTCAAAGTTCATAGATTGATAATCATCAACAGCTTGATGGGCCAAATGATCCGCCAATACACTTACTTTGATGGCCTTTTTGTTGTATATTGGATGTCATATTCAGTCATAATCATTTTCCATCTAGTTATTCATCCAGAGAGAGCTGGCTTCTCGAAGATATACTTGATAGGGTCCATTTTAGAAATAAATAAAGTGGTGTGAGTCAACATATATTGTCTTAGCCGATGAGTAGCCCATGCCAGAGCGCGGAAAGTTTCCCGAGCAGTGAATATCTGGTTTCACAGTCGGTAAACTTTTTGCTCATGTAGTATATTGCATGCTCTTTTTGGCCAGACTCGTCATGTTGGCCCAACACACACCCCATATAATTCTCTAGCACAGTCAAGTACATGATCAATGGTCTTCCTTCCACTGGAGGCATAAGGATGGGAGATTCTTGCAAATATTCCTTGATTTTATCAAAGGCAACTTGACAGTCGTCGTTCCAATTGACTACTTGGTCTTTCTTAAGGAGTTTGAAGATTGGCTCACAAGTAGCAATTAAGTGAGATATGAAGCGGGCAATGTAGTTAAGATGACCCAAGAATCCTCTAACCTCCTTTTCAGAATAGGGAACTGGAATTTCTTGAATGGCTTTTACCTTTGCAGGATCAACTTTGATGCCTTTACCACTGATGACAAAACCTAGAAGCTTTCCAGACCTTACTCTGAATGTGCACTTATTAGGGTTCAACCTTAACTTGTACTTCTTCAACCTCTCAAATAGCTTATGTGGGTGATCGAGATGCTCTTCTTCAGTTTGCAACCTTACAATCGTGTCATCCACATAGACCTCTATTTCATGGTGGATCATATCATGAAATAAAGCTACCATAGCTTTTTGATAGGTTTCCCCTACACTCTTTAATCCAAACGGCATGACCTTGTAACAAAAGGTGCCCCAATGTGTAACAAAGGTGGTCTTTTCCATGTCTTCGGGAGCCATCTTGATTTGATTATAGTCATAAAATCCATCCATGAAGGAGAATACTTTATGTTGAGCAGTGTTATCAACTAAGAAGTCAATATGAGGTAGAGGGAAATCATCTTTGGGGCTTGCCCTATTCAGATCCCTATAATCCACACACATACGAACCTTCCCGTCTTTCTTCGGTACGAGAACCACATTTGCAACCCATTGAGGATAAGATGTCACGTCCAGAAAACCTGCATCAAACTGCTTCATTACCTCAGCCTTTATCTTTTCAGACACGTCTGGTCGCATACGACGAACTTTTTGTTTGACAGGAGGTAAATCTTCCTTTTTCGGTAGATGATGAACCACAATGTCGGTATCTAACCCTAACATGTCTTCATACGTCCAAGCAAATACTTCAACATAGTCATGTAACATCTAAACCAATCTGCTCTTGATACCATCTTCTAGGTTGGCGCTGATCTTGACTTCTTTCTTGTCTGTCTCGGTTCCTAGGTTGATAATTTTGACTGGCTATTCATGAGGTTGAATAGCTTTCTCCTCTTGCATTAGAAGTTTGGCTAGTTCCCCTGGTATTTCACAATCTTCCTTGCCTTCGTCTTTGGCTTGGTTAATTGGATGTTCGAAGTCATAACTGGAAATAGTAGAGTCGTTGACAATGAGATCCGGAGTGGATGGAGATCTGCAAGTGTGTGTGTGTGTGTGCATGTAAGATACATGGCTATTGAAAAAATGCAATAAAGAAAAAGAAAGACAATGAACACAAAATTTGAAAGCAAAAGGTCCAATGGTTTATTAAATGATCATATGATAAATGAACATGAACAAAACCCTTAACAAATGGACCATAGTGCCTCGGGCAAGGCACATGGCTTAAAAGTCATTGTTTGGAATTAATATTACAAAAAAAAGTTCTTGAATTGACAGAAAATAGTAAACAGTAGTTACTCCTCAATAAAGGAGATGGGAGTGAAATCCTTTGCATGCTAGTTGTTTAGCTTTCCTTCGGAAGTAGGATAGATTCATTCTTCAAAAGCGCATTCATCATCAGAGTCTTCCATAATGTTTACTTCATGACTTCCGATGCGGAGAGGTGGCTTTCCCACGCGAGCACGCCTGACTTCTTTCTGAGCTTTGATGGTGAAACCCAATCCGAATTTGTATGCTTTAAACGGAATGTCAGGGAGTTGTCCCCAGATAGTACAGCCTCCATCTTCGACCACATCACGAGCATCTTTAAGCGAAAACGTTCTTGGTACAACTTCGTCATATTTTTATATGTCAGAGGAGATTTTGGTGGCGGCAACCATAGGAGGAACAATTTTGAAAGCATGGCACGGAGTTTCTATAAACTCACCATCCATTTCCACATATTTGAAGGAATTGAGGCGGCTTACCATAAATTCTTCTTCGCTGCAAACAGTAACGATCTTCCCTTTGACTGAATATTTTAATTTTTGATGAAGGGTGGATGTGACCGCCCCCGCTCCATGGATCCAAGGGCGTCCAAGCAAACAAGAGTAGGCGGGACGTATGTTCATTATATAAAAGGTAAAGTTGAAAATCTGTGAGCCAACTTTAATTGGGAGATCTACCTCTCGATGAACCATCCTTTTAGACCCATCGAAAGTCCTTACAACAATATCGCTTGGCTTCAATACCAGTCCTTCACAATCTAGCCGGTCCAAAGTACCTTTGGGTAACACATTTAGAGATGAGTTGGTATCAATTAAGACATGTGCCAGGGCGGTTCCCTTGCATTCAATAGAGACATGCAAGGATTTATTGTGGTTCCTTCCCATAGGATTCAAATCATTGTCGGAGAATCCTAATTCATTGTCAGCCGTTAAACTTGCTACATAGTTCTCGAACTGGTCAGCTGTGGTTTCTTGGGGCACATGGGCTTTCTTTAATAACTTGATTAAATCTTAGGCATGAGCATCCGAACAGAGTAACAATGAAAGCATGGGTATTTTGGAGGGGGTTTGCCCCAGTTGCTCAACTATTTTTGAAGTCACTATTCTTTATGATTTTCAGGATTTCCTCCATCTCTCGGGTGGAGGGTTCTTCAACGTAAGAATCTTTGGTAGGTGCATCTATCCTAGTAGGCTCACCTTCTTTCTCTTTGCCTCTAGTGTTGGCACTAGACTTGTCATTGGTTATGTGGACGGGAGTTATTGTAGTAGTGGGCGGTGAAATATCAGGGGAAAAGATCCTCCCTATTCTTGTTACTTTACTAGAACCTGCAATATTAGTAACATCAGCTTCATTTTCATTGATCCAAGAATCTTGTTTTATCCCATGATAATAAACCTAGGCACCATAGTTCCATGGAACCTCTTTGTCAGAGGAGTAGGGAATAGGCCCAGCGGCAGTGATGATTAAAGGAGCAATGGTTGGTTCATTTGAAATCCTAATAGGACCCTTTGAGGGGATCCTAAGAGGCTTGTTGGAGATGGTTATTATGGATAGGTCTTAAGCATTGTTGGTTAAAATTTTGATGGTAGGAATCTTCTCAAATAGAATCACAGTAGTTAATGGAGTTGTTAAATCCTCAATGGTGGAAACAAAAGTAGTATCATCAATTACATTAACAACTTTGCCATGGTTCGGCATTGGTGCGGTTATCACATTTGGAGTAGCAGGTGGACCAAATTCAATTGTTTTGTTGTCTATCAGATCTTGAATCTTATTCTTCAGAGCCCAACATTGATCAGTTTCATGCCCAGGGCTGTTGGAATGATACGCGCACTTGGCATTTGGGTTGTACTTAGGTGATGAAATGTCTGGATTGGATGGTGGATTGCGCAATGTCACTAAGTTGGCCTTCAACAGATGTTGTAAGGTTTTGGATAGTGACATGCTTATTCTCGTAAACTGTCTTCGAGGAACTTCGGATCGTTGATTGTTGGATGATTGTCTTTGAGAAAATGGAGGGTTGGAGATTAACACAACATTAATAGAGGATCAGGGATCCTTCTTGGTAAGGGCCCTTGCCCTATACACATCATTTGTTTCCTTCTTTCCAGTTAAGGGCTTATTTACAATATTGGATGCGGAAGCAGATGTCATGGGAATTTTCTCACTCTTAATGCCACTTTCTACCCTTTCACCAGTTAGGATCAACTCGGTGAAACCAGACAAAGAACTGCCAATCAATAGGTTGAAAAATGGGCCAGTTAATGTACCCATGAACATGTCAACTAGTTCTCTGTCAGTTAGTGGTGGTTGGACCTTGTTGTACCCCAAAATTTTCCCTCTCATTTCTCACAAAATTTCTACTAGTTCAAGTTTACACAAGTACAATTAGATCATATGGGATTTTCAAGCATCAAGTCAAAGAGGAAACTATTGAAAGAGCAAAACAGATAAATTTGATTTTCCTGATGAAATTGAAGAAAAACAGATTCCTTCGATCTAGATCTTTTGATTGGGCATCTGGCCTCTTTCAAACTTGCCTCAAATTCCCAAGCTTCGATTGAGACATTGGTCTTTTGCTTGCTTGCTTTATACAAGCTTCGACTGAACGTTTGTTTCCCTTTGAAAAAACCTCCTTCGATTCAGAAGGTAATGGCCTTCTGAAGGATTTCCTTTGATCCACAAAGCAAGGACCTCCTGCATGCAAGCCTCGTTTGAGAATTTAGGCCTCCTGCGTGCAGGCTTCGATTGCACCATTTGGCCTTACATGTTTTCCTTTGGAGTCACAAAGCAGTGACCTCCTGCATGCAGGCTTCGACGGAGCATTGACTATGTTCACACTAGCTTCGAATGGACAAAATCTCCCTTTGAAATAAGCTTGCTTCAATCCCACCCTTGAAAACCTTCAACACACACAATGTCTGGCCCCTTCAAAGGACATGTATTGGTGGATTTGAAGGGCATACATAGGTGCCCCATTTGAAGGATCTACTTTACTAGCCTATTCGAAGAATTGCATATGATCCCTTCGAAGGACACACATATAGTCCAATCAAAGGATACACATTTGGCTCCTTCAAAAGGATACACATACGATCCATTCGAAGGACATACCTTGGGTGAAAATCAAATATTGTTGTCTAAAGAAGAGTCTGGTCGAAGGATGGACCTAGGTGGTCAAAACAAAAGGTTGAAATATCCAAAGATGCTTGCTGGCCAGAGTCCTATGTGCTGCCAAGTATAGGACTGCTGCACTGGTCACAACACTCCAAAACTGCTACAAAGCAGTCCTGCTACGCTACTCCCATATTTGCACCAATTTGGCATACAAAAATTTCACCTCAAAGGCTACAAAAACAGCATACCCAATTTGTTCAAATCTCATTTATTTTCCCTCTCAAACCTCATCCAATTTCATTTATAAATAAGATTTTCCATAACACATCTTAGGGGCCTTGGGTAGTTGAAAAAATTCTTGTTGTGAGAAAATTATCAAATTCTCTAAAACTCTCAAATCCCTTCATGCATCGATGAATCCTTCGATCCACTCCCCAACTGCCAAATAACCAACCATCGATTCATTCTCTAACTGCAATATAATAGTCTTTTGATTCACTCCCTAGACTGTTATATAATAACCTTCGATTCACTCACCAATATCACACACCCTCCTTCGATTCAGTGACTGCCCAAACAAAGCAGCAACTGAACTAGCTTTAGGAAGGTTCTAGTGGAGCTCCATCCACCACCAAGAAAGTCACATACAACTCCTTTGATGACCACTTTAAGAGGTAAGTTTCCTCTAAACTTGGAACTTTTCGGTTAAATATCATTTGCACATATCAATAAAAGAAAAATGTAGGTATCCCATCTAGGAAGTTGACTGTGTCTTAGCTTTCGATTCTCACTGCCTATATGTTGAAAATCTCAACTCTGACTAGTTAGACTTTGGATGTTGGTTCCCAATAAATTTGTGCTAACCCCTGGCTTGTAGCTTTTGAAAGTTACCTTTGTTAGATTCATTTTAAAACTTTAGACAGGTTTTCTATATCGTTTGATTCACTAAACAATGAAGCCTTTTAAATCTCCACTTGGGAGATTTGCACTCTTGTAATCGAAGGAAGGAGATGGGAACTTCAAACATTCAGAAACAAGCTTGTTGTACCCCAAAATTTTCCCTCCCATTTTTCAAAGAAATCACAACCCTAGGGTTTCTTAAATATTCAAGGATGGCTCAAGAATCGATCAGACAGAATTTCTCCTTTGGGAGTAAATCAAGAATTAGGGTTTTTCTTGCGTTACTCAAAAGAATTGAATTCTCAGAAATTCAATTAACAGTCACATGTTTTCATGCTTTTTAAAGTTTACTGAAAGGTTACTGGTTGTTCTCAAGGCCTGTTTATTTGGGACAAGAAATGGGAGCTGAGACTGTCATTTGGAACATTCATGTTTTGTCTGATCCAAGTTAACCAGATAATGTGCGTCTGTTAAGACATTTGCTTGTTAATGGAATAAGTCGTTTGCTGGTTTATGGAATGAACATTCGTTTATGGAATACACAATGCGTGTTTATTTGGAATGCAGTGGCGAGATTGCATGACCATTGGAATTTAAGTTATCTTGGTTGGAATTATTGGAATACAGTTTCAATTATCTTAATCAGGAATCTTAAAGAATTAGTGAAGATGCGAAAATAAAATTGCAAGTTATTGACAGTAGAAGATTTTAATAGATATCAGAATACCTCATAATACTTTCTTTCATTTATTTCAAAAAATTGTTACATTACAATTTATTATTTAAATGCTTTAAGTTTTACAACTTATTGTATTTGAAAAAATAAATTAGTACAATTATTTGAGTATTCCTATCTAAATTACAAAGGAAGAATATAAGCCTAAGAGTGACTAAGTTTCCATTGCTTCCATGCATGCCAAAGAATCTTCTGCTTCCTCTGCTTTTCCACCATCCAGTTTGCGCTCACATGAAAAACAAAAGACAGAAATTTGATCAGTACAGTTAATTGGATATGTTTAAGAATTTCCAAAAGAAAAAAAATATGTTCATCATTAAAGTTTGCAATTTGGAATCTGAGGGCTATTTTCATCACGTTTTTATTTTTCTATTTTTGCAAATCACAAGAAGATTTCTCTTCTTGGTTCACAAAAAAAAATAAAAATAAAAATATAAGCGAAGTTGTCCAAATAAAAAGAATGCAAGCAATTTATCCAAGTACAAGCCAAGTTGCCCAAACAAGTGCAAATATGCAGCATCAGCATACCAAATAGGCAGCAGGCGCACAAGATCCCAAACAGGCGCAAATATGCAGCATCAACATGCCAAACAGGCAGCATGCGCACAAGCTGCCCAAACAGATGCAAACAAAATACAAACAGCATAGGCATAAGCAGACAGGAAGGCATCAGCAAATATAAACATATAAAACTAAGTCAACAAGGAAGAGGAGGCTTGTCTAATAAGCCATGGTTCATCATTTTCCAAAATAAAATTGCAAACTTTTCAGAAAAATATTTGGCTTAGGGTCATTAAGAGAGGAAGAGGAAAGAAGTCACCTAGGGGATGCTGCCTGCTGTCACAATTGCACCAAAACTGTAGGTGTTTAGGTATTGGCTTGCATTTTTGGTAAATCCCAAGTGTATGTGTGAATGACATGACTGATGTCATAACATTCTAGTTCAGTTTGTACTGACTCATTAGGTACCTTTGCAGAAAAATATTGTAATTCAAGTACTGATGTTTGTAAGTGTGTATCTGAGCATTTTGCAAAATGATCACATTTTGCTAAATCAGTAGACAGGTTTTCTCAGATGTCATAACAGATGTTATGACATCCTGTTCTGAACTAACAGGTTTGCAGGTTGGATAAGTCTGAGTTTTTTTAGGAAAATAACGCAGTCTTTCCTGAACAGAATCCTGCGTTTTCTGAGGGGTAACCTAGCTCAACCCTAACCTGGTTAATAAAGTCCTGTGACCTGGTCTTTAGGTCAAACGGAATTAACCCTAGGTTTTTGGAAACCCTAACTGAAGTTGCAGCTGCTATATATTCAACAGAGCTGCTGTTTTTCAAGGCATCCCTTTTATTGATCAGAAGATCATTTGTAATCTGTATAGATTTGATTATTGTACTCCAAGCAATTATCATTGTGATAAGTGACTTGGAATAGGTTTCGAATTGTAAGGGTTATGTAGCACTCAAAGCTTTTAAGCAAGAGTGTTTGAATGTTCCTTGACTAAAGCTGTGAAGCAGAGTCAAGTTAGTTGTGTGCATCACTCAAAGCTGTGAAGCACGAGTGATTGTGTTGCTTGATTAAAAAGCTGTGAAGCTTAATCAAGTGTTTGTTTTTGAAGAGTGTCTTCATCAATTTTTAAGTCAAATTGGTTTATGTATCACTGCTGTGATTGAGGGGGAGTGAGTAGGAACTCAGGTTTAAGTTGTACTTAGATTGGAATTGCATTGGGTAGGTCTTAAGTGAAGGAGATAAACTGGTTGGTTTATTCCTGAATTAACATCTCTTATAGTGGATTTCCTCCCTGGCTTGGTAGCCCTCAGAGTAGGTGTTGTTGCACACTGAACTGGGTAAACAATTGACTGTGTTCTTTATTGCTTTTGTATTTACTGTCATATAGTAAGTCAGATACGGTGTCATAACATTGAACGTGACATTGAGTATCTGCAGCCAGAATTTCAATTGGTATCAGAGCAGGCACCCTGCCTGTATTACTGGGTGAGATCTAGGGATATCACTTTCTGACACTATGGACAAAGAAGGAGTTTTTGGAAATAGACCACCCATTCTGGATGGAACTAATTATGACTACTGGAAACCTCGTATGATTGCCTTCCTAAAATCTCTGGACAAAAAGGATTGGAGAGCTGCTGACAAAGGATGGATTCATCCCACCATAACTGAGAAAGATGGGACAATCAGTCTGAAGCCTGAGGAAGATTGGAGTAAAGAAGTAGATGAGTTAGCTCTGGGAAATTCAAAAGCTCTAAATGCCTTGTTCAATGGAATTGATAGAAACATTTTCAGACTAGTACATCAATATGAACTGGCCAAGGAAGTTTGGGACACTCTCAAAACTACTCATGAGGGCACTTCCAAAGTAAAAATGTCAAGGCTTCAGATGTTGACCACCAAGTTTGAGAATCTAAAAATGATGGAAGATGAAACCATTCATGAGTTTCACATGAACATCTTGGAGATTGCCAACACCTCAGGAGCACTGGGAGAAAAGATGTCAGAAGAAAAACTGGTGAGGAAGATTCTCAGATCCTTGCCTAAAAGATTTGCAATGAAGGTAACTTCCATAGAGGAAGCCCAGGACATTAGCAAGTTGAAAGTGGATGAACTTATTGGGTCTCTTCAGACTTTTGAGATAGGAATCACTGATAATGGTGTCAAGAAGAACAAGAGCATAGCACTTATGTCCAACACTGATGTTGAAGAAAACATTTCAGAAGCTGTAGCCATGCTTGGAAGACAGTTCAACAAACTCATCAAAAGAATAGATCCAAAGTCAAGGTCTAATGTTCATAACATTCCCTCCAACATTGACAGTTCCAGCAGAAGACCAAGGTCAGAAGAGAAGGGAATTCAAGGCAGAGGAATTCAATGCCATGGTTGTGAAGGATATGGGCATATTCGAGCTGAATGTCCTACCTTTCTTAAGAAATAAAAAGCAATGACAGTTACTTGGTCTGACTGTGATTCAGAAAGCAATTCTGAAGAAGAGACTGCCAAACGAGTTACTGCTTTAACTGGTGTTTGTACCTCTGAAAGTGACATCAGTGATGAAGAGGTGACTTTTGAAGAACTGGCTGATACTTACAAGGAATTGTGTATCAGAAGTACTGAAGTCTGTGTGCAGAATGAGAAACAATCAAAACTCATCATAAAGCTGGAGGCTGAAAAAAGGGCAAACCTTGAAACTATAAGTCATCTAGAAGGAGAAGTTCAATTACTGAACTCACAACTGAATCAAATGACCAAATCTGTCAAGATGTTGACAAATGGAACAGACAAATTGGAAGAGATCCTTCAGGTTGGACAAAATGTGGGAAATAAATCTGGACTAGGATTTATGGAAGCAACGAAATCTGGTTCTGGTAAGCAAATGTCAAAACAGATGTCTCAACACAACTCTCGACATCAGGGACAGAGACATATGAGGAAAAGGTACCAAAGATGGAAATGTCATCATTGTGGGAGATATGGCCACATAAAGCCCTTCTGCTTCAGATTACATGGATACCCTAATCAGAACTCAGGTGTCAAACCTAAGTCTAAAAAGGTACCACATGCTCCTCAATGGAAGAAAAAGGCTACTGCACTGATAGCTCACACTTCCCTGAGGGTCTCTGCAAAGGAAGACTGGTACTTTGACAGTGGATGTTCCAGACACATGACTGGAATCAAGAACCTCCTCAATAATGTTAAGCCTCACACCACCAATTTTGTGACCTTTGGAGATGGGGCTAAAGGTGAAATCAAAGGAGTTGGTGATTTGGACTGCCCTGGAGTTCCAAGTCTGAATGAAGTACTGCTGGTGAAAGGGCTGACCGCTAATCTCATTAGTATCAGTCAACTGTGTGATCTAGGATTCAAGGTCAATTTCTCAAAATCTGAATGCCTTGTAATCAATGACAAACAAGAGATAGTAATGAAAGGAGTCAGATCCAAAGACAACTGTTACTTGTGGGAGCCTGAGAACACTAATTTCTCATCTGTGTGTTCCATTGCAAAAGAAGAAAAAGAGGTGAAACTGTGGCACCAAAAACTTGGCCATCTTCATCTAAGGGGTATGAAGAGGATTATCTCCTTGGAGGCAGTCAGAGGGATTCCAAAACTGCAAATTGATGAAGGAAGAGTTTGTGGTGAATGTCAGGTTGGTAAGCAGACTAGGATGTCACATCCAAAGTCAAGACATCTGACCACCTCTAAGGTTCTAGAACTCCTCCATATGGATCTGATGGGACCAATGCAAGTAGAGAGTCTTGGTGGTAAAAGATATGCCTATGTGGTTGTGGATGATTTTTCCAGATTCACCTGGATTAATTTCATTAGGGAAAAATCAGATGCATTTGAAGTTTTTAGAGAACTGTGCAAGAGAATTCAAAGAGAGAAGGAAGGATGTATTGTCAGAATCAGAAGTGATCATGGCAAGGAATTTGAAAACAACAAGTTTGATGACTTATGTTCTTCAGAAGGAATCAGTCATGAGTTTTCTTCTCCTATAACACCTCAGCAAAATGGAGTTGTGGAAAGAAAAAACAGGACCATACAAGAATCTGCCAGAGCAATGTTACATGCCAAAAGACTTCCTATGTATTTCTGGGCTGAAGCTATGAATACAGCTTGCTATGTTCATAATAGGGTCACCTTGAGAAAGGGAACCTCATCCACCATATATGAACTCTGGAAAGGAAGAAAACCAACTGTGAAGTACTTCCATGTGTTTGGCAGCAAATGCTATATTCTGTCTGATCGTGAACAAAGAAGAAAACTGGACCCCAAAAGTGATGAAGGCATATTTCTAGGATACTCCTCAAACAGCAGAGCTTATAGAGTATTCAACTCCAGAACCAAAACCATGATGGAATCAATAAATGTTATAATTGATGACTATCATGAAGAAATAGATGTTCCTTGTACTGTTGAGACATTCTTTGAGACTTCAACCCAACAGAATGACCTACCCAACTCCACCACAACAGAATCTGAATCAAAGGAAGCTAGCAAGATCCCTTCCATCAGAATTCAGAAGGATCATCCAAAAGAGCTCATCATAGGAGATCCCAATAGTGGAGTCATCACAAGATCTAGAAAAATCATCTCAAACTCTTGTTTTGTGTCCAAAATGGAACCAAGAAATGTCAAGGAAGCCTTAACTGATGAATATTGGATTGGTGCAATGCAAGATGAACTGAACCAATTCAAGCAACATGAAGTTTGGGAACTGGTTCCTAGACCTGAAGGAACTAACATCATTGGGACAAAATGGATATTCAAGAACAAGTCAGATGCTGAAGGAGTTGTCACCAGAAATAAGGCAAGACTTGTTACTCAAGGATACACCCAGGTTGAAGGGGTTGATTTTGATGAAACCTTTGCACCTGTAGCCAGGCTGGAATCAATCAGACTCTTGTTGTCAATTGCTTGTCTTCTGAAGTTCAAGTTATTTCAGATGGATGTGAAAAGTGCCTTTCTAAATGGGTACTTAAATGAGGAAGCTTATGTGGAACAACCTAAAGGTTTTGTGGATCCAACCCACCCTGATCATGTCTACAAATTGAGAAAAGCTCTATATGGCCTGAAACAAGCTCCTAGAGCATGGTATGACAGGTTAACAAAGTTTCTCTCAGACAAAGGCTACAGAAAAGGAGGTTTGGACAAAACTCTCTTTGTCAAAACTGAAGGAGGGAAGTTGATGGTTGCCCAAATATATGTTGATGACATAGTGTTTGGAGGAATGTCAGAACATATGGTTAAACACTTTGCTGACCAGATGCAGGCTGAATTTGAAATGAGTCTCATGGGAGAACTAACTTATTTTCTTGGACTACAAGTCTCACAGATGGAGGACTCAATCTTCTTATCTCAAAGCAAGTATGCTAAGAATATTGTAAAGAAGTTTGGTATGGAGAATGCAAGTCACAAAAGGACTCTTGCTCCTACTCATCTAAAGCTTTCCAAAGATTCAAGTGGGGTTAAGGTGGATCAAAGTCTGTACAGAAGCATGATAGGAAGCTTGTTGTACTTAACTGCCAGCAGACCTGATATTGCCTTTGCAGTTGGAGTTTGTGTTAGATACCAAGCTGATCCCAAAGTCAGTCATATCAATCAAGTGAAGAGAATTTTGAAGTATGTAAGTGGTACTTACAACTATGGATTGATGTATACTCATGGCTGTGAACCAGCTCTGACTGGCTACTGTGATGCTGATTGGGCTGGTAGTGCTGATGATAGAAAAAGCACCTCTGGAGGATGTTTCTTCTTGGGAAGTAATCTGGTTTCCTGGTTCAGCAAGAAACAGAATTGTGTGTCTCTTTCCACTGCTGAAGCTGAATACATTGCAGCTGGTAGTAGCTGCTCTCAAATGATATGGATGAAACAGATGCTCACTGAGTATAATGTCACACAAGATGTTATGACATTGTACTGTGACAATCTGAGTACAATCAACATATCCAAGAATCCCATTCAGCATAGCAGGACCAAACATATTGACATACGACATCACTTTATCAGAGACCTTGTAGAAGAGAAGACAATCAAATTGGAACATGTTGCCACTGAGCTACAGCTGGCTGACATTTTTACCAAGGCTCTGGATGCAAATCAATTTGAAAACTTAAGGGGTAAGCTGGGTATTTGCCAACATGAGGAATTGTAGCAATTAATTTTGCTTAATACAAGGATCAAAGGAGTTATGCCTGTTCTAATTGGTTTAAAATTGTATTTTCTCATTTCCTACAATTCTTTTAAGAAGTTGAATAGACACTCTCTTGCTTCCTTCCCCTCTCGTCTCCTCATCAAAACCCAGTCTCTCAATCAGAAATTTCTCCTCAGTTGCTGTTGGTCCTCTAAGACTGTCAAAATGTCTCAAACACCATCATCATCCAATACGACTATTTCAACCTCTTCCTCTGAACCAAGAAAGCTCAAATGCTGAAGCAAATCCAGATGTCTCTAAGAATGTTGAGACATCAAACAAAGAGAAGAATGCTGACATTGCTCACAAGAAAAGAAAGAAGCCTGAATCCTCTGGATCTGATGACAATGCTTGAAGGTTGGTTGCTGTTTGGTGGTGTTGCTGGTTGGTGCTGACATTGCTCACTTTTTTTTTCTGCTACTGCTCTTATTAATTGTTCTTGAATAACTGTATAATCATTATGAACATGTATCTTTGGCCCATTTGTGGCTAAAGAGGGGGAGAATATTTTGGTACTTACTTAATTAGTACTTGACATTCTATTTTTCTGCTGTCACTTATTTCTGCTGCTATCTATCTCTGATTGCTTAGGGTCTTTAGCCAAAAATCTGCCAAAGGGGGAGTTTGTAGGTGTTTAGGTATTGGCTTGCATTTTTGGTAAATCCCAAGTGTATGTGTGAATTTCATGACTGATGTCATAACATTCTAGTTCAGTTTGTACTGACTCATTAGGTACCTTTGCAGAAAAATATTGTAATTCAAGTACTGATGTTTGTAAGTGTGTATCTGAGCATTTTGCAAAATGATCACATTTTGCTAAATCAGTAGACAGGTTTTCTCAGATGTCATAACAGATGTTATGACATCCTATTCTGAACTAACAGGTTTGCAGGTTGGATAAGTCTGAGTTTTTTTAGGAAAATAACTCAGTCTTTCCTGAACAGAATCCTGCGTTTTCTGAGGGGTAACCTAGCTCAACCCTAACCTGGTTAATAAAGTCCTGTGACCTGGTCTTTAGGTCAAACGGAATTAACCCTAGGTTTTTGGAAACCCTAACTGAAGTTGCAGCTGCTATATATTCAACAGAGTTGTTGTTTTTCAAGGCATCCCTTTTATTGATCAGAAGATCATTTGTAATCTGTATAGATTTGATTATTGTACTCCAAGCAATTATCATTGTGATAAGTGACTTGGAATAGGTTTCAAATTGTAAGGGCTGTGTAGCACTTAAAGCTTTGAAGCAAGAGTGTTTGAATGTTCCTTGACTAAAGTTGTGAAGCAGAGTCAAGTTAGTTGTGTGCATCACTCAAAGCTGTGAAGCACGAGTGATTGTGTTGCTTGATTAAAAAGCTGTGAAGCTTAATCAAGTGTTTGTTTTTGAAGAGTGTCTTCATCAATTTTTAAGTCAAATTGGTTTATGTATCACTGTTGTGATTGAGGGGGAGTGAGTAGGAACTCAGGTTTAAGTTGTACTTAGATTGGAATTGCATTGGGTAGGTCTTAAGTGAAGGAGATAAACTGGTTGGTTTATTCCTGAATTAACATCTCTTATAGTGGATTTCCTCCCTGGCTTGGTAGCCCCCAGAGTAGGTGTTGTTGCACACTGAACTGGGTAAACAATTGACTGTGTTCTTTATTGCTTTTGTATTTACTGTCATATAGTAAGTCATATACGGTGTCATAACATTGAACGTGACATTGAGTATCTGCAGCCAGAATTTCAAAAACTGCTAACAAACAAAACTGCAAGGAAAAGAGCCTAAGAAGAAGATCCCAAAGTATTCAAAATTTGGTGGTTTCCCACCATTTTGAATGAGCTATAAAGAAAGAAGCCAATATAATAGTAGAAAAGGTCATTAATAAAAGAACACAAAAAGATTATCAAATAGAACTGCCATCTTCCCTCAAACACACAAAAAAACCTTCAACCTGTTAAACTATAACCAAGATCCAAAACAATTCAGAACCATTGCCAACTGCCATCTTCCTCAACCTACAAAAACAAAAACTGTAACAACAACAAACAACCTTCAAACCTATTATCAAACCAAAACCAAAGCCTAACCAAACTGTCAAACAAACAGTAACAACAACAAACAGCTCAAACAACCTAACTCGTTAACAAAAATCAGAAAAAACCAAAACTATTAACCAGTTTCCAAACCCGTTAGAAACTCTCAGCCCTCCAAACTTGTGAACCAACAACAAACAGCAAAAACCTGCATAACTCAGAAATAAGCCAACAACCTTCAAACAACTCAAACCATGAAAAACAGCCAAAGCCACAACTGTAACCATCAAATATACCAAGTTTAACATACAAGCCTGCAACATTTTCAACTGTCAAACAAACAGCCAAAACAACCAAACTTGTAACCAAATCACAAAAGCATTCAAAACCTGTATCTCATTTCAACAACAAAAACATAACATTTTCCATCAATCATTATCCAACAAAATCAGAAGTGAAACACCATCATCGTTCAAGTTCAAGAGATAGGAAAGAAATAACAAAGTTTTAGAAGCAATCATCATCATCGTTTAGTCAAAGGCCAAGGGAAAGAAAAGATTACCAGATAGCACGCGTTCTTCATAATTTCTTCCACTTCACTCCTCCGGCCACCAAGGAGCACCGTCACCTCCCTCAAGCCTCACCATTCCCTTTCATCACGGAGAAAATCCCACAGGTATAGCTTTATATCCCTCATAATAATTCCTACGTCTCAAGCATATCACAATAGGTTAATAACAAAGAAACATGAGCAAAACATAAACAACGAAACTGTTAAATCTAAAAAAAACGAACCATACTGTTTTAAAGCAAAATCACTGATCATTGAGAGGATGTGAGAGTGAGAGTGCTCCGGCAACGTGAGGTTGGTGGAAGATCAGAAGAGCGCGTTTCAAACCCTTTTTTTCATTTCAGAAATTAGGGATTCCCAGAAAAGAAAAAAGTGTTTCTCTCATGAACCAGTAGAGATTAGGGACTCAGAGCGAGAAAGATGAATGAACGAGAGAGAGAGAGAGGCGATTGAACGGACAGAAGCGGCGCCGCTGTAAACACATACCCACAAACCCTAATTGTTTCGTTTACCCTAATCAAACAATAAACTGCAAGCTTAGGCATTGGGCCAAAGACATTGCAAAGCCATAAGCCCATAACGCACACTAACGCACCCCCCCTTTTTTTTGGCTTGTTTCACATGCAGCAAGCAAAGTTTCTTTTATTTATTTGGGCCTGGCATCTTTTAGACCTTCAAGCCCATTTTTAATTGTTTTTGTTTCAATCTATTTTAATTTATCTTTTTTTTTTGTGTTAATGATATACTAATAATATATTAAAACTTCATTTTTGTAAAATAAATTTGATATTTTCTTAATTAGTTTTATTTTAATCATTTTCTTTTTTTATTATTTTTCTTACACTTAATAAAAACCCAAAAAAAAAAAACATTTAAATTAGTTTAATTAATTTTTCTTTCTTTAAACTTTTTTCCTTTTAAACTAATAAAATAAATAAGGAATAATAATAATAATAAAATTTTAATCTTTCTTTTTTAGAATAGATTTTATTTATCTTTTTTCAAGTAAATACATGCATTTCATACTTTATTGATTTTATTTCCGTAATTTGTCTTAGCTTTATATTGAATCGCGACAATTCGATTTGGTTGTAATATTTGGACTTTGCTATTCTTATGAGATTCATCCCCATTTGTAATAATTGTACCCCCATTCCCGGATACTTTTGTAATAACTTAGACTTTTAATTCCCGCAATTTATTGCTTTCAATATACTGTTTAGTAATTAGGCATGTATGGAAAGATTCAAAAATTAATCGCTAGATGACCTAATCCAAGAACAAATAACTTGAAATCAACACACTTCTCACACCTGCACCTCTAGGGTAACCTCGCTTGTTGCCTCGAAAATGCAATCATGTCCCTCGAATATGAGACACTCTAGCAAACGACCCTTCAATAAACAAAGATCGTAGTCCCTCGATGACCCTCGATGTTGCCTTCGATAAAACGATCTCGTCCCTTACAAAATTTCTAGAGCGTCTCACAAGTTGCTTTTAATGATTGTAATATTGACCCACGCTTGTCCCATTTAACATCCAAACACAAGGTTGTTTACCAAATACAATGGTAAAACAACAATGTAAAAGGGTTAAAAACATATAGGAAAGATCTTTGAGTTATGGTAGACAACTCCTAGTTACTTGATCAAACTTGCAAACCATCCTTGCTAATTTCAAAACAAACACAATTTCAAAACATTTTCCCAAATCAAACTTTCAAACATTGAAACATCTTTTCAAAAGACAAACACCTTTGTAAAACATTCAAACAAGAATTGTTACAAAGGTTTCCTAGACAAGGCCTCTTTTCAAAGCATTTTCAAAACCACACACAAAGCATCATTTCAAACAATTGAAAAGCAAAAGCAAGTGATCTAAACAAGTAACTAAGAGCCCATGGAAAACCATGGATGAAAAGGGTGCTTGCACCTTCCCTTTTCATAATCTACCCCTCGAACCCAAGAAAACATCTCAAAGGTCTTTCCTGTGCTTTTTGACCTTTCCTTTGGATAAAATAAAAAGTCGGTGGCGACTCTTGCTAAACCGCACAAGTGCGAACGAAACGCAAAACCTCAAGTCAGTTCTCCCACCGTATCACAAAGCTCATCTTGTACCCAATCGAAATAAGGACAAAGAGTGTAATCTAAGGGTACTCACATTGATTCCCAGCCCCAATCGAAAGAAGCAAATGAAGGGTGAATCAAATGAGCCTACTGCCTGGATCGAAGGACTCACTTTTTCTCTCTCTTTTTATATTATTTATGATTTTCTTTATATTTTCTTGCTATTCAATATGGTCGTAATAGTGTAGGATATGATTACAGTGCTAATGCCATTACTGAGTATGTTCGAAACTCCATCAAAACCATAGTCCATCGGGACCCTTCCTCAGGTCCTTCATCAGGTCCAGGTTCTTCATAGTCAGTTATTAGCATAATATTATCGTCCGGGAACTCGAAATTCATGGACTGGTAGTCATCTACGGCCTAATGAGCCAAATGATCATCCAATACACTTCCCTTGATTTCTTTCTGGGTTGTATATTGTATATCGTATTCAGTTAAAATCATATGCCATCTTGCTATTCTTCCGGAGAGAGCGGGCTTCTTGAATATGTATTTGATTGGGTCCATCTTAGATATCAACAAAGTAGTGTGAGTCAACATGTATTGTCTTAGTCAGCGAGCAGACCATGCCAAAGCGCAGCAAGTTTTCTCGAGCAGTGAGTATCGTGTCTCGCAGTCGGTAAACTTTTTGCTAAGGTAGTATATTGCATGCTCTTTTCGACCAGACTCATCATGCTCCCCAGCACACACCCTATTGAATTGTCTAGCACTGTTAAGTATAATATCAAAGGTTTTCCTTCAACCTGAGGCATCAGAATTGGTGTTTCTTGGAGATATTCTTTGATCCTTTCGAAAGTTGTCTGGCACTCGTCATTCCACTTTACCACTTGATCTTTCTTCAGAAGCTTGAAGATGGGCTCACAAGTAGCAGTCAAATGTGAAATGAACCTGGAAATATAATTTAGGTGTCCCAAGAAACCTCTAACCTCCTTCTCTGTACGTGGAGCCGGCATCTCTTGTAAGGCATTTACCTTTGCGAGGTCTACCTGAATACCTTTGTCACTGACGATGAACCCCAGAAGTTTACCTGACCTTACCCCGAAGGTGCACTTGTTCAAATTCAACCTCATCTTATATATCTTCAACCTGTCGAACAACTTTTGTAGATGATCCAGGTGTTCCTCTTCATTTTGAGACCTGGCTATCATGTCATCAACATAAACCTCGATCTCATGGTGAATCATATCGTGGAACAAAGTGACCATGGCTCGCTGATAGGTTGCCCCAGAATTTTTCAACCTAAAAGGCATCACCTTGTGTTGTACCCCAAAATTTTCCCTCTCATATTTCTCAATACATTTCAAGTGAGATACTCAAATTGCTCAAGGAAGTCCAAGGGTTGAGCAGACAAACTCTCTCATAAGGCAGTCTACCTCAAATTAGGGTTTCAGTTTGCATCAAGATGTTTGAATCAAAAGGACCCCAAATTCTCACCATTGTCCTAATATGTTCTCAAGATCATACATGTCAAGTTTCAAGCCCTACAGAGAAAGTTTGCTCAGTCAATTGCTCAAAGGCCTGAAAATCGACTATGTTAAGGCAAAAGTCAATTGTGGCCCACATACAGTCAAACTTCAATATTTTTGGTCAACATACTCATTTTGAAGTATTATTCATCATTTGATCAAGGTTTGATCATGATTCCTCAAGGATTTCTCATAATTCATCAAAACCCAAAAGTTGCTAAATTATGGTTTTGTAGGAAAAGTCAACTCAAATTTGACCAAGCATAACTTTTTCATACTTTATTATAAATGACCCATACAAAGCTCATTTTTAATAGGATGAAATTCCCTACAATTCATCTTCATCTCCCAAGTTCAAAATATGCACTCACAAGAAGTTATGAATTTGGACATTATAGGTCATTTTGAAAAGTCAACAAAAACACCTTTTTTGTCAAAGCTTCATACATGAACATGGAAGACTCAATTGTGATGATACCAAAAGGGTTGCTTATAGGACATCTTGAGCTTTCTAAAAAGTCCAAGAACACCCTCATAGAGTCAAAATTGAAGTAGTTATACATTGGTGAAGTTGTTGCAAAATTGCCAAAAGTCAAATATACCTCAAATTGCAATTTTTGTCAAATGGGTCCAACTTTTTGTGCTTATATTGAGTTTGTAACATGGTCCACGACCCATGATCCTTCCCACTTGCCTTTATTTTACTTTTATCATTTATTTTGATTTTTATTGCATTTAAATCAAATTAAATCAAAATAAAATCATGAAAATATCAAAATCATTTAAACCTTGAGATTTTGTGCATATTTCAGGTCCATGAATAGCTGGCAAGGGAATCAAATCGTGCAAGGCTTGTTTGTATACAAAAAGATTGAATTTTTCTTGTTTTGGAAATATTGGATACAAGTGTGAATCAAGGATCAAATCTTCATAATTGCAAAGATTGGATGCAAATTTGTAAACCTAATTCACTCAAGGCTACATATAGAACAAATCCAGACCAAATGCACAAGGGTTAGAGGCGTGAAAAAAGAAGGAGAACTTTAAAAAAAAATCAAGAAAAAGTAGAAATCTGTTTTCATAGTTCTAGGCGCTTTGAAGCCATTCCAAGCACTCCTTTCACTTGTTGGGCATTCAAGGAGTCCATCCCAATCCTTAGCAAGCATTTTCGTGCACAAAAACTCACTGTAAGCGCCTCACGATACCCTTACCTTATTGAAATCGAATCTCATGAATTTGACATTTGTAGCATGAATTATTTATACATTGTTGTTCATTGAAACATTTGCAAGCTAATGGTAATGATCAATTGCATTTTTGTTAACCATACTGAGATCCACCATTGTTAGGGTTTAGGTTTCGTTTTTAGGGGTTTTGATTGCAGGTGAAATTGGCCCAAAAGAGGGGTACCATGGTGTTCACAAGGCCAAGACGAATTGATCTACACCATTAGTTTTCATTTATGGTACGTGTATGAAATTCTGGAAATCACAGGGGCTATAGCTACAGACTTTTGTCCGTAGGTAAAAGTCTTGGACTTTTACCAACGGAGAGAGGAAGAAGAAGGGTGGCGTGGCACCCCCTGGTTGGTCCATTTAAACCGGCGCGCGCTTTTTGCTATTTTACTCCACTAACTCACGTTATCACTGAAATTCTGGCAGCATATACTCAATGTCACAGTGAATGTTATGACACCGTATCTGACTTTCTATAAGACAGTAAATAAAAACAGTAAAGAACACAGTCAATTGTTTACCCAGTTCAGTGTGAAACAACACCTACTCTGGGGGCTACCAAGCCAGGGAGGAAATCCACTATAAGAGATATTAATTCAGGAATAAACCAACCAGTTTATCTCCTTCACTTAAGACCTACCCAATGCAACTTCAATCTAAGTTCAACTTAAACCTGAGTTCCTACTCACTCCCCCTCAATCACAGCAGTGATACTTAAACAATTGACTAATGAAATAATGAAGACACTCTTCAAAACATACACTTGATTATGCTTCACACCTTTTAATCAAGTAACACAAGCACTCGTGCTTCACAGCTTTGAGTGATACATAAACCTAACTTGACTTTGCTTCAAAGCTTTAGTCAAGAGACACAAACACTCTTGCTTAAAAGCTTTGAGTGATACAAAAACCCTTAAAACCAAAACCTATTCCAAGTCACTTATCACAATGATACTTGCTTGGATTACAGCAGTTAATACTATACAGCTCCTAATTGATCTTCTGTCTAAGAGTTAATTTCCAATCAGCTTTCCTGTTGAATATATATGCAGTTGTTTCTTCAGTTAGGGCTTCCACGAAAAGCTAGGGTTAATTAGGGTTAACCTCAAGACTTGGTCACAAGACTTTATCAACCAGATTAGGGTTGAGCTAGGTTAACCTAAAGTCCACGTGAGATTCTGTTCGGGAATGTATGAACCAAATTCCTGAAAAATCTCAGAATTAACCAAGCTGCATAACTGTTAGATCAGTATAGGATGTCTTAACATTTGTTATGACAACACAAATCCTGTTTACTGATTTTGGTAGAAAGTGATAAATGTGATCATTTGCAAAATGCTCAGAAACACACTCATAAATAGCAGCTACTGTATGCCATTCTTTTTCTGCATAAAGTACCTAATAATCCAGAATGTTATGACATCAGTCATGACATTCACACACCTGGTTTTACCAAAAATACATGCCAATAACTAAACACTTACAAACTCCCCCTTTGGCAGATTTTTGGCTAAAACCCCTAAGCAATCAGAGAATAGAGAGCAGCAGAATGAATATGTCTGCAGAAAAATATAATGTCTACCAAGTAATTAACACAAAATATCTCCCCCTCTTTAGCCACAAATAGGCCAAAGATACATGTACTTATATGTTATACAGTTATCCAAAATGAGTAATAAAAACAACAAAAAAATCTGAAATCACTTGCATCAACAGGAACCAGCATCAGGCTTGACAACTCCACCAAACTTTAAGCACTGTCATCTTCAGAGGAGGCACTTTCTTCAGCATTGAGCTGATCTTCAGCGGCATCCTCTTCCCTTCTTTGTCCTTCAGTTTCCTCCTGTTCTAATCTGGCAATTAGGTTCTCAAGAGTCTTTTTCCTTGTCTCCAGCTCTTTGCAGGTTTCCTTCAGCATAGCTATAACATCAGATGTCTTGGACTGAGTTTTTACAGTTGATGTCTCAGCTGATGTCATGACAATGTCAGGAACATGAGATCCCTGAAAAAGCTTATAGTGCAACCCAAGAGCTGGGGCTCTTTTGCATATAGTATCTCTTTCCACCAGGATGTCTGGATACTGAGCAAGGACAATACCACATAGGAGGGAGGGAAAGGCAATAGGGCCTTTAACAGCATAGCTTCCAGCATGTTTTAAAGTTTGATCAAAAATATACCTGCCATAGTCAAATTCAGTCTTGGTTCCAACAACATAAATGAATCTCCCCAATCCTGTGGAGATGGTTGATTTATGGTTGGTAGGAACCCAGTTGGCTGCACCAATCTTGTGCAGGATGGCAAATTTCATGCTTAGCTTGCTAGCATTCAGCTTGCCTTTTAAGGGCCAGCACTTGACTTGTCTTGCAGTGATGGTTTGGCATACTTCATTGTCAGTAACTTCTAGTTCAGGGCAAGCCTCGTTTGATCTTCCAAGGAATTTGTTAATTTCAGAGGGAGAGAAATTAACCTTTCTTCCTCTCACATAGACACATTCAAAGTCAGCTGACCTTCCATCAGCACATTCATCAGACAAATTCACTATGAATTCCTTGACAAGATTTTCATAACATTTGGTAAACTTTACCATAGTATTCATTAGTCCAGCATCTTTGATTAGGTCCATGATTTCCTTACAATCCATGGCACCATTGTTCAGTTCTCTTTCCAAGGCTATTCTCTTCAAGCAAACATACTTCCATCTGTTGGCATTTTCAGGGTGGTGAAATGAAATGTTGTCAATGGGGACTTCAGGAACTTTAGCCATTTTGCTGGAAGGGAGTTTCCTTCTGAGAGGAATGTCTTCAGCATCAATTTCAAATTTTGATTCCTCATCAGAATCAGAAGGTTCAGGATCTTTCCTCTTCTTTGCTATTGGTTGTCTCACAGGCTTTGAGAGACTCCCAGCATGTACTCGGGCTTTCACCTTCCCTTTGGACAGTCCAGTCTTCACAGTTTCTACACCAGTCTTGCCTTCAGACCTGGTTTTCTTGAGATCAACATCAGCAGTCTTTTCTTTGGTCAGACATTTTGCAGCATCCTGATTACCTTTTATGTTCATCATTCTCCTAGCTATGCTAGGGTTGATATTTGCAATTAGGTCATTGTTTGAATATTCTTCATCCACATCAATAACTGGTGGTTCAACATTCTTCTCTGAAGGGTTCTGGGTATCATCAAGATTTTCAGATGATTTCTGAATGTTGTCATTTGGTGTCTCAACATTCTCAGAGACATCTGGATTTACTTCAACATTTGGGCTTGCTGATTCTTGATTTAATGGAACAGAAATCCCCGGTACAGAGTGGTTCTCACTCAGAATTCTTGTAACAAGCCTCGCTATTGCTTGATGAACATAAGCTGATCCTTCCCTATTTGGAACAGAAGATGAAGGTTGAGAGGGATTACCGGATGAAGTAGCTTGAGACCTTCCTGCATGCCTTGTTCTCAGCTTTTTGACCTTGGAGGGGTTAGTTGCCATTTCTCTAAGAGGAGTAATCTCCAGGACTTCAGAATCCATGCATGATGTGATTGCCCGAGAATCTCGATCAGAGGATGAGGATGAAACGGTCGTCTTGGATGAGGATGATGTTTGAGACATTTTGACAGTCTTAGAAAACCAGTAGCAACTAGAGAGAAAACTTTGATTGAGAGAATGGGATTTGTTGCAGAGTCGAGAGAGGAAGGAGGCAAATGAGTGTCTATTCAACTTCTTAATAATTTTGAAAGAAATGGGAAAACATATGATTAACCCAATCAAAATAGACTTAACAAAAATAACTCCTTCAACCCTTGTTTTAAGCAAAATTAATTGCTACAATTCCTCATGTTGGCAAATACCCAACTTGCCCCTCAAGTTTTCAAATTGATTTGCATCAAGTGCCTTGGTAAAAATGTCAGCCAGCTGTAGCTCAGTGGCAACATGTTCCAGTTTAATTGTCTTCTCTTCTACAAGGTCTCTGATAAAGTGATGTCTAATGTCAATATGCTTGGTCCTGCTATGCTGAATAGGATTCTTGGAAATGTTGATTGTACTCAGATTGTCACAGTACAATGTCATAACATCTTGTGTGACATTATACTCAGTAAGCATCTGTTTCATCCAGATCATTTGAGAACAGCTACTACCAGCTGCAATGTATTCAACTTCAGCGGTAGAGAGAGACACACAGTTCTGTTTCTTGCTGAACCAGGAGACCAGATTATTTCTTAAGAAGAAACATCCTCCAGAGGTGCTTTTTCTATCATCAGCACTTCCAGCCCAATCAGCATCACAATAACCAGTCAGAGTTGGTTCACAGCCATGAGAGTATAGCAAGCCATAGTTGTAAGTTCCACTTACATACTTCAAAATTCTCTTCACTTGGTTGATATGACTGACTTTGGGATCAGCTTGGTATCTTGCACAAACTCCAACTGCAAAGGCAATGTCAGGTCTACTGGCTGTTAAGTACAGCAAACTTCCTATCATGCTTCTGTACAGACTTTGGTCCACCTTAACCCCACTTGAATCTTTGGATAGCTTTAAATGAGTAGGTGCAGGAGTCCTTTTGTGACTGGCATTCTCCATACGAAACTTCTTGACAATGTTCTTTGCATACTTGCTTTGAGATAGAAAAATTGAGTCCTCCATCTGTGAGACTTGCAGTCCAAGAAAATAAGTCAGTTCTCCCATGAGACTCATTTCGAATTCAGCCTGCATCTGGTCAGCAAAATGTTTCACCATTTGATCTGACATTCCCCCAAACACTATGTCATCAACATATATTTGAGCTACCATTAACTTCCCTCCTTCATTTTTGACAAAGAGGGTTTTATCCAAGCCTCCTTTTCTGTATCCTTTGTCTGAGAGAAATTTTGTTAACCTGTCATACCATGCTCTAGGAGCTTGTTTCAGGCCATATAGAGCTTTCCTCAATTTGTAGACATGATCAGGGTGGTTTGGATCCACAAAACCTTTAGGTTGTTCCACATAAACTTCCTCATTTAAGTACCCATTTAGGAAGGCACTTTTTACATCCATCTGAAATAAGTTGAACTTCAGGAGACAAGTAATTCTCAATAGAAGTCTGATAGATTCCAGTCTGGCTACAGGGGCAAAGGTCTCATCAAAATCAACCCCTTCAACTTGAGTGTATCCTTGGGCAACAAGTCTTGCCTTATTCCTAGTGACAACTCCTTCAGCATCTGATTTGTTCTTGTATATCCATTTTGTGCCAATGATGTTTGTTCCCTCTGGTCTAGGAACTAACTCCCAAACTTCATGTTGCTTAAATTGGTTCAATTCATCTTGCATTGCACCAATCCAGTATTCATCAGTTAAAGCTTCCTTAACATTTCTTGGTTCAATTTTAGACACAAAGCAAGAGTTTGAGATGATTTCTCTAGATCTTGTAATGACTCCACTGTTAGGATCCCCTATGATGAGTTCTTTAGGATGATCTTTCTGAATTCTGATGGAAGGGATTTTGCTAGCTTCCTTGGATTCAGAGTCTGCTATAGTGGTGTTAGGAAGGTCATTCTGTTGAGTTGGAGTCTCAAAGAATGTCTTAACATTACAAGGGACATTTGTCTCTTCATGATAATCATCAACTATTACATTTATTGATTCCATCATGACTTTGGTCCTGGAGTTGAATACCCTATAAGCTCTATTGTTGGAGGAGTATCCTAGAAATATACCTTCATCACTTTTAGGGTCCAGCTTTCTCCTTTGTTCACGATCTGCCAGAATGTAGCATTTGCTACCAAATACATGGAAGTACTTCACAGTTAGCTTTCTTCCTTTCCAGAGTTCATAAATGGTGGATGCGGTTCCCTTTCTCAAGGTGACTCTGTTATGGACATAACAAGCTGTATTCATAGCTTCAGCCCAAAAATGAATAGGAAGTATTTTGGCATGTATCATAGCTCTGGAAGATTCCTGTATGGTCCTATTTTTCCTTTCTACAACTCCATTTTGTTGAGGAGTTATAGGAGAAGAGAATTCATGACTAATTCCTTCTGAGGAACAGAACTCATTAAACTTATTGTTTTCAAATTCCTTGCCATGATCACTTCTGATTCTAACAATACAGCCTTCTTTTTCTCTTTGAATTCTTTTGCATAGTTCTTTAAAAACTTCAAATACATCAGATTTTTCCCTAATGAAGTTAATCCAGGTGAATCTGGAAAAATCATCCACAACAACATAGGCATATCTTTTTCCACCTAGACTTTCCACCTGCATTGGTCCCATCAGATCCATATGTAGAAGTTCTAGAACCTTAGAGGTGGTCAGATGTCTTGACTTTGGATGTGACATCCTAGTCTACTTACCAACCTGACATTCACCACAAACTCTCCCTTCATCAATTTGCAGTCTTGGAATCCCTCTGACTGCCTCCATGGAGATAATCCTTTTCATTCCTCTTAGATGAAGATGGCCAAGTTTTTGGTGCCACAGTTTCACCTCTTTTTCTTCTTTGGCAATAGAACACACAGTGGAGTAATTAGTGTTCTCAGGTTCCCACAAGTAACAGTTGTCTTTAGATCTGACTCCTTTCATTACAACTTCTTGTTTTTCATTAGTTACAAGACATTCAGATTTTGAGAAGTTGACCTTGAATCCTAGATCACATAATTGACTGATACTAATGAGATTAGAAGTCAGGCCTTTTACCAATAGTACTTCATTTAGATTTGGAACTCCAGGGCAGTCCAAATTACCAACTCCTTTGATTTCTCCTCTAGCACCATCTCCAAAGGTCACATAACTAGTGGTGTGAGGTTTAACATTATTGAGAAGGTTCTTAATTCCAGTCATGTGCTTAGAACACCCACTGTCAAAGTACCGGTCTTCCTTTGCAGAGACTCTAAGGGAAGTGTGGGCTATCAGGGCAGTAGCCTTTTTCTTCCACTGTGGAGTATGTGGTACCTTGTTAGACTTAGGTTTGACACCTGGGTTCTGATTAGGATATCCATACAATCTGAAGCAGAATGGCTTTATGTGACCAAACCTCCCACAATAATGACATCTCCATCTTTGGTATTTTTTCTTCATATTTCTCTATTCCCGATGTTGAGTGTTGTGTTGTGACATCTGCTTTGACATTTGTTTATCAGGCCTGATCTTCTTGTCTGCACCAGATTTCTTTGCTGCCACAAATCCTAGACCAGACTTGTTTCCCACATTTTGTCCAACCTGAAGGATTTCTTCCAATTTGTCAGTTCCATTTGTTAGCATCTTGACAGATTTGGTCATCTGGTTCACTTTTGAGTTCAGCATTTGAACTTCCTCTTCTAGATGACTTATAGTTTCAATGTCTGCCCTTTTTTCAGCCTCCAACTTTATTATGAGTTTTGTTTGTCTCTCATTTTGCAGACAGACTTCAGCACTTCTGATACATAATTTCTTGTAGGTATCAGCCAGTTCTTCAAATGTCACTTCCTCATCACTAGTGTCACTTTCAGAGGTACAAACACCAGTTAGTGCAGTAACTAGTTTGGCATATTCTTCTTCAGAATTACTTTCTGAATCACAGCCAGACCAGGTAACAGACATTCCTTTCTTTTGTTTCTTAATAAAGGTAGGACATTCAGCTCGAATGTGCCCATATCCTTCACATCCATGACATTGAATTCCTCTGCTTTGATTTCCCTTCTCTTCAGACCTTGGTTTTCTGCTGGAGTCATAATATCTGTTAATGTCAGAAGAAATGTTCTTAACATTTGACCTTGACTTTGGATCCATTCTCTTGATGAGTTTGTTGAATTGTCTTCCAAGCATGGCTATAGCTTCTGAAATACTTTCTTCTTCGTCCTCCTTGTTTTCATCTTCAGTGTTGGATACAAGTGCTATGCTCTTGTTCTTCTTGTCAACATTTTCACTGATCCCCATCTCAAAAGTCTGAAGAGACCCAATGAGTTCATCCACCTTCAACTTGTTGATATCCTGGGCTTCCTCTATAGCAGTTACCTTCATTGCAATTTTTTTTGGCAAGGATCTGAGAATCTTTCTCACCAGTTTTTCTTCTGACATCTTTTCTCCCAATGCTCCTGAGGTGTTGGCAATCTCCAAGATGTTCATGTGAAACTCATGAATGGTTTCATCTTCCATCATCCTTAGGTTCTCAAACTTGGTAGTCAGCATTTGAAGCCTTGACATTTTTACTTTGGATGTGCCTTCATGGGTAGTTTTGAGAGTGTCCCAAACTTCCTTGGCCAGTTCACATTGATGTACCAGTCTGAATATGTTTCTATCAATTCCATTGAACAAGGCATTTAAAGCTTTGGAATTACCCAGGGCTAACTCATCTTCTTCTTTGCTCCATTCTTCCTCAGGCTTCAGACTGATTGTCCCATCTTTCTCAATTATGGTGGGATGGTTCCATCCTTTGTCAGCAGCTCTCCAAGCCTTTTTGTCCAGTGATTTTAAGAAGGCAATCATACGAGGTTTCCAGTAGTCATAATTTGATCCATCCAGAATGGGTGGTCTGTTTCCAAAAACTCCTTCTTTGTCCATAGAGCCAGAAAGTGATATCCCTATATCTCACCCAGTAATACAGGCAGGGTGCCTGCTCTGATACCAATTGAAATTCTGGCAGCAGATACTCAATGTCACAGTGAATGTTATGACACCGTATCTGACTTTCTATAAGACAGTAAATAAAAACAGTAAAGAACACAGTCAATTGTTTACCCAGTTCAGTGTGAAACAACACCTACTCTGGGGGCTACCAAGCCAGGGAGGAAATCCACTATAAGAGATATTAATTCAGGAATAAACCTACCAGTTTATCTCCTTCACTTAAGACCTACCCAATGCAACTTCAATCTAAGTTCAACTTAAACTTGAGTTCCTACTCACTCCCCCTCAATCACAGCAGTGATACTTAAACAATTGACTAATGAAATAATGAAGACACTCTTCAGAACATACACTTGATTATGCTTCACAGCTTTTAATCAAGTAACACAAGCACTCGTGCTTCACAGCTTTGAGTAATACATAAACCTAACTTGACTTTGCTTCAAAGCTTTAGTCAAGAGACACAAACACTCTTGCTTCAAAGCTTTGAGTTATACAAAAACCCTTACAACCAAAACCTATTCCAAGTCACTTATCACAATGATACTTGCTTGGATTACAGCAGTTAAAACTATACAGCTCCTAATTGATCTTCTGTCTAAGAGTTAATTTCCAATCAGCTTTCCTGTTGAATATATATGCAGCTGTTTCTTCAGTTAGGGCTTCCACGAAAAGCTAGGGTTAATTAGGGTTAACCTCAAGACTTGGTCACAAGACTTTATCAACCAGATTAGGGTTGAGCTAGGTTAACCTAAAGTCCACGTGAGATTCTGTTCTGGAATGTATGAACCAAATTCCTGAAAAATCTCAGAATTAACCAAGCTGCATAACTGTTAGATCAGTACAGGATGTCTTAACATTTGTTATGACAACACAAATCCTGTTTACTGATTTTGGTAGAAAGTGATAAATGTGATCATTTGCAAAATGCTCAGAAACACACTCATAAATAGCAGCTACTGTATGCCATTCTTTTTCTGCATAAAGTACCTAATAATCCAGAATGTTATGACATCAGTCATGACATTCACACACCTGGTTTTACCAAAAATACATGCCAATAACTAAACACTTACAATCACATATGATCAATTGTTGTTATTTCATATACAAACAAGCGCGCTAGCAGAGTTGGTAAGGAGGTGTGTGGAAAAGGCCAAAGGGCCTGGGTTCGAATCCCAGGTCCCCCATATTATTTCATAACATTTTTTCTTGTATAATCAGGTGTGTGTACAGGTAAGGGGTTCACCATGTGCCCTCAATGTTCGATCACTAGATCTCCAGAAGGCCAGATCTAACGCCCATCATTTGGAGGTCCATGATGCACACTGGTCAACTTGCAAGATGGAATCTGAGAAGTCAACTTTGGGCCAAGGCTTATTGGGCTTGAAAGTCAGATTGGCACCCCCCTTATGCTTTGGATACCAGGCCCTTTTTCTTTATTCTTTTATAATTTCCTTTTATTCATTTAATTTTGTTTAAATTATTTTTTCATTAAAATTAATCCTTTTTTTACAAAAAACTTATAAAATCAATTTCATCAAATTTAGGTTTTTTTATATATTTTGTCAAAATTAATTTAATTACTTTTAATTTAATTTTAGGGCAATTTTAATCTTTTGTAAATAAATTAAAATCAATTAGAAAATTAGGGTTTTGTTTAATTTTATTTTTATTTTATTTTCTTAAAATAACAAAAATACAAAAATAGGTCAAAATTAATTAATTTTCTTAATTTAATTTAATTAATAATTAGGTTTGTGTTTATTTAGTTAAAACCCTCTTTTTTCTCAAAAATAATTTAAAAAAAAACAACAAAATATGATTTTTTTTCTTTTGATTAGGTTTAGACGGGGTCAAAACCCTAATTCTTTTTCATTCTCGATTTATCGCGCGCGTTTATTTATTTTTACGATATTAATGTAACTGCTCATGGGATGTAATAGTTTAATTAGGGCTTTTTTTCATTTATTTATCGTTTTACGGGTTTTTGGCTATGTAATTAATTCCCTTCCCCGAAGCCTTGTAATAGCGTAGTTTTATTTTCCGCATTTTAATTTTCGCAAATATTAACTGTTAGATGTATGATAATAGGATTGCATGACAAGACTGTATGTTAATTTTAAAACGGTTAGCAAACCCTAAATGTGCAAAGATAATAACTGAAATCAAATCATTTGCACATGCGCACTCCTAGGGTATGCTCTCACTTCGGTTGCCTTCGGTAAACGATCATTAAGTATAGGGTATTTTAATGGTCTCTCTCTTGTCTAAACAAAGATCAAAAGTCCCGTTCGGAAATATTGCCTCGGAAAGGTTGCCTCGGAAATGTTGCCTCGAATATGATCTTAAGACATTAGGGTTATTACTAAGACATCCTAACATTGCTTTAGTGATCGTACGTCCCTTTCGAATTGACCCTTACAACTCCAATGATGGTGCTACCTACTCACTAATAGTAGGATAGCATTGTCTAAAGGAAACAAGAACAGAAACATTCTTTTTTCGAGTAGGTAGATGCTAGTAGGTACTTGCTCAAAATTAAACTTTTCCAAACTTACACACTTTTCAAACAAAGTTTTCAAAAACACTTCGTAACACTCTTGAAGACAGAAGCAAGGGTTAAAACGAAGTAAACAAAAACTTTTCAAAACACACAAACACGGAAGAAATTTTTAAAATGATGAGCAAGTACCTAAGAGCCCGTAGAAAACTACGGATAGAAAGGGTGCTAATACCTTCCCTTTCTATAATCTACCCCCCGTACTCAGAATATCTTAAAAAAGGAATTTTTCTGTACTTTTTTTTTCCTTTCCATTTGGATAAAATAAAAGTCGGTGGTGACTCTTGCTTACCGCGACATTTTGCAAACATAAACGCAAAATGCAAACCAGCATTTTCCACTAAAATAGTCCGGTTCTGCCGCTGTATCACACCTTGTAACAGAAAGTGCCCCACTGTGTGACGAAGGTTGTCTTCTCCATGTCTTCAGGAGGCATCTTGATCTGGTTGTAGCCAGGGAAACCATCCATGAAGGAGAAGATTTTGTGTTGCGCGGTGTTGTCAACCAGAACATCAATATGAGGAAGCGAGAAGTCGTCTTTGGGGCTTGCCCTGTTCAGGTCTCTGTAATCCACACACATCCTTGCCGTCCTTCTTAGGTACCAGAACGATATTAGCAACCCACTGCGGATAAGATGTGACAGCTAAGAACCCTACGTCGAATTGCTTCATGACTTCTGCCTTGATCTTTTCTGACATTTTATGGCGTATACGGCGAACCTTCTGTTTAACCGAAGGACAATCTTCTTTAGTCGGCAGACGATGTACCACAATATCGTGTCTAGACCAGGAATGTCTTCATATGACCAGGCGAAGATCTCAACGTAGTCGTGCAACATCTGTATCGACCACTGTTTGATCTTAGTCTCCAGATTTGCACCGATCTTGACTTCTTTTCTGTCCTCCTTCGTGCCCAAGTTTATCGTCTCAACTGGCTCTTCATGAGGATGTATAGCCCTTTCTTCCTGTTGTAATAGTCTATCCAATTCTCTAGGCACCTCACAATCATTCTCACCTTCGTCCTCGGCTTGGTTGATCAGATTTTCGAAATCATAACTGGCAATAGCAGAATTGTTATCAATGGGATCCAGAGTGGATATGGATCTGCAGTTTGATACGTGAGTGTGTATAAGAGCATAGTTGTATTGATAAAATAAAGGCAGAAAAGAAAAACAGAGAGCGCAAAATTTGTATGCAAAGAACGTCCAATGTTTTATTGATGATATATGAAATGACACATAACAACCCTCACAAAGAGAGCCATTGTGCCTCGGGTAAGACACAAGGCCATAAATTTTAAATTATTTATTACAAATTCAGAAAACGAGTAAAACAATTACTGCGGAATAAAAGAAACTGGTATAAAATCCCTAGCCGCCCAGTTACTCAGTCCACCATTGGTAGTCGAGTATATCCAGTTGTCAATGTCAGAGTCTTCCTCACTGTCTTCAATGGCATTAATTCTCTGATTGCTGATACGTAGGGGAGGTCCTCCAGCTCGAGCGCATCGAACAGCCCTTTGAGCTCCTGAAGTAAAGGCCAAACCAAACTTGTCAGTTTTGTGAGTAAAATCAGGGAGTTATCCCTAGTTGGTATACCCACTTTCTTCAACCACTGCTCTGGCGTCTTTGAGAGAAGCCATCTTTAGAGGGGGTTTGTTACCGGTGGTAGTTTCAGTCGACGCCAAAATTTGGGGAACCTCTTCAAAGTTTTGACAAGGAGTCTCTATGAATTCCCGTCCATCTCCACATACCTGAAGGAGTTCAGGTGGCTCACCATATACTCCTCTTCGCCACGCACAGTGACAATCTTCCGCTTCACCGGATACTTCAGCATTTGGTGCAGTGTAGAAGTAATAGCCCCAGCTTCATGGATCCAAGGACGACCCAACAAACAAGAATATGAAGGCCTGATGTCCATCACATAGAAGGTAGACTCAAAGGTTTGAGAGCCTACCTTGACAGGAATGTCCACCTCCCCATGCACCATTCTCTTCGACCCTTCAAAAGCCCTTACCACAATATTACTAGGCTTTAAGGTCAAGCCTTCACAATCCAGCTGATCAAGAGCCTTCTTAGGTAGAACGTTCAGCGAAGACCCACTATCCACCAGCACATGAGCCATAGTGGTGCCCCTGCATTCGATCGAGACATGCAGAGCATCATTATGCTTCCTCCCTTTTGGTGTTAAGTCGGCATCTGAAAAACCCAGCCCATTGTCAACAGTCAAGCTGGCTACACAGTCTTCGAATTGATTAGTCGAGGTCTCTTGCGGTACATGTGCAGTCTTGAGAAATGCGATCAAAGCCTTTGCATAGGCCTCGGAACACAACAACAGAGATAACATGGATTTCTTTGAGGGGGTCTACCCCAGCTGCTCGACCACATTGTAGTCGCTCTTTTTAATTATTTTTAATATTTACTCTATCTCTTGCTTAGAGGCTTCTACGACAATCTTTCTAGGTGCCTCCGTCCGGGCAGGGTCACCTATAGCTTCTTTGCCTCGGGTCCCAGATGACTCGACGACAGGAGTAACAATTGGAGTAAGAACAGGAGTAGTAGTTGAAGTACCGGTAGGGATAGCAGGTGAAATAACAACATGCTTATTGACAGTCTTCGGGGAAATCTCAGGAGAGAAAACCCTTCCACTTCTGGTAATTTTACTGGTCCCAATAATGTTACTGACATCGGGATCAACCTCTTCATTCTTCAGATCTTGTTTAATGCCATGGTAGTAAACATCGGCGCCATAGTGCCAATGGACAGCTTTGTCTGAGGCGCACGGGACAGGACCAGGAAAGGTGATTATTAATGGAGCAACTCTCGGAGGGGATGTAATCCTAACAGGTCTTCTCAAGGAGACCTTGGAAGGATTGGCGAAATTGTTATAATAGCAACATCTTTGAATGGAACAGTTGGAATCAAAGTTTTCTCGAACAAAATTTCTCTGTTGTCCATCAGACGCTGGACACCTGTCTTCAGCAAATAGCAACTAGAAGGCAGATATGAACACATGTGGCAACCTTCACCACAAACTAGAAATAAACCGTCCAGTAAAAAATTCTTCTTAACAGTCATAAGGGGAGTAGAAACTTCATCAACTGAGGTCACAAAAAAATCGATATCAACGGCATTGACTCCTCGGTTGTGCTTAGGCAAGGGAGCAGTTATGACATTGGGCTTCTCTGGAGCATCGAACTCAATCTACTTGGCTTCAATTAGATCCTGTACCTTATTTCTCAGAGCCCAACAATCATTTGTATCGTGGCCAGGACTCTCAGAATGGTAGGCACACCAAGCGTTTGGATTGTACCGAGGAGACGTGGTATTAGGATTCTTGGGAGCCTCTTTCAAGGTTTCCAAGTTAGACCTCAGCAGATGGGGTAAAACATCTGTCAATGTCATGTTAATTTGGGTAAACTGCCTTTATGGTCTTTCTCCCCTTTGCTGATTGTTGCGTTGCAGAGCAACCGCATGCCTAGGTATCATTATAACATTTACTGTCGGAAGATGTTCAACTCTGTTTTTACCTCTTGGGCTATAGATGGCACTGGCCTCCTTCTTACCGGTGAAAGGTTTCTTTACTTAACTCGAAGAGGTGTCTTTCTGTATTTTACCACTCCGGATCCCAGCCTCTACCCTTTCTCCTGTCAATATTAGCTCAGTGAAACCAACTGATGAGCTTCCAATCAAATGATTAAAGAATGGACCGGACAGCGTCGCAAGAAACATGTCAACCAACTCCCTGTCAGACAATGGGGGTTGGACTCTCCCAGCCAAGTCTCTCCACTTCTACGCATAGTCCTTAAAGCCTTCACTTGCACCCATGGACATACTCTGGAGTTGAGTACGAGTAGGGGCAAGGTCGGAGTTATATTGATACTGCTTATGAAAAGCAGCAGCCAGATCCTCCCAGTTCCGGACATTAGTTCCCTCCAGTTGGTAGAACCATTCAAGTCGAGTCCCTGATAGACTGTCTTGAAAGAATTGAACCCACAAGTTTCTATCAGCGGTGTGGGGATGGATCTTCCTTACATAGGAACGGAGATGGATTTTTGGGCAAGATACTCTGTCATACTTTGCGAAACCTGGAGCCTTAAATTTCTGCGGGATGACCACTCCCGACACCAATCCCAATTCTTCGAAATCCAACCCAGGTATTCTCTGGACTTCCATAGCACTCAAATGATCTTCCAACTGCTTGTATCTATCCTTAGTGGGAGGATACTGCTCATCATTGTAGTTTGTATCATTGTCAGAAACTTCAGGACTAGGGTCCTTCTCCCCTGTCTCCCTTTCTTGGTTCTCCCCTTCCTTGGATGAGGAGGTCAGATTGACTGGTTGCTTTAACGGCCCCCTGAACCTTCTGCCCATATTCAGAATACCAGAGACCTTCTTCTTTTTCTTCTTCCCCTTCAGGATGAGGGCTTTCAGATCCTCCTACCCTTTTTCCAGAGTTATGAACATCAGTTGAAATTGGTAATTTTGTGCCTGAAGATCTTTGATGCTTTGTTCAGAAGACATTTTTGATGAAATGAACAGCAAAGAAGATGATAAACCTGTAACGGTACCTGTTTATGCAATGTTATGGATGTGATGTGTATGCAATGATTTCAAGGACTTTGGGAAATTTAAATTTGCAAAGCAAAATGAAACAAAGATTTTATTAGTAAAATTCAAAATACAATTGCCTTTTAGGCATTACAATTAAAACTCTAAAAACTAAAAAGATCAAGTTTCCCATGGATGCTTCCTCTTCGTGCCGAGATAGACATTGAGGCTTCTTTCCTCATGAAGCTACTTTGTAAGCTCTAAAACTTTCTTCTCCTGGGCATAGAACTGGTCCCTATAAGTGTCTCGCTCCTTTTTAACCTGAACCCAGGACCTCTGTAGTTCTCCAAGATTAGTGGGCATATCAGGATAAAAAACCGTGTAGGGAATATCCCCTTCAGTAATGGGCTCTACAATCACTGGTAAAACGGATATGTAGGGCATCGTAAGTTTCTGAGCACGAGCTCGTACCCATTGGAGATAAGGTTCCATAGGGATGGAATTCTTCGGGCCCAAAGTCTTGGCGTCAGATCTATTTACCATGCCCCAAGCTCGTATGAACCTCTGGAGATACCCTTGAACATCATCCTCATAGTTAAATATAATGCCCTAGATAAGTAACTCATGAGGATCATCCCTTCGAGCGTAACTGAATTGTCGCAGAGCCAAAAAAGGATTGTAAGTTATACCTCCCCTAATGCCAAGTAGTGGGACATTAGGGAATTCCCCACAGCGGTCAATAATAGCAATATCTCCCATAACTCGGGAATATCAGAGAATATATGCATAAGCAAGTAACATTATCCTTTGCAATCAACGCAAACCTTATTCATTCTTCAGTTCTGACTTAGGGAGGTGAGAAATAAACCACCTCGACAGTAATGGCATGCAGCACATAAGAACCCCTCTTCTCTTCATGGTACGAGTATGGAGAGCATGCAAGATATCTCCGAGCAAGGTAGGCATAGGGTTGCGAGAGAGGAGGATCTTGATAGCATTTACATCTATGAATAAGTCTGGTTTAGGGAACAGTACTAACCCATAGATTAGAAGGGCCAAGACCTCCTCAAAAGCCTGAAAGTCCAAATCATCCCAAAACAGTTGGGCTTTATCTATTAAGAACTTGGCTAGGAAAACCTTGACTCCTCTTCTTGTTTCCCAATTGGATACCATGTCGGCCCGTTTCAGATGCAAAGCTGAGGCAATGACTTCTGGCTTCAGAGCCTCTTCTAAACCTATGAAAGGCACCTGGTCCAGAATGGACAGATTCAATAATTGAGAGAACTCTTCCATGGTAGGCACCAACTGATAGTCTGGAAAGGTGAAGCAGTGGTGCTTGGGATCAAAGAACTAAAAGAGTACACCTATCATCTTTTCATAAAAGCTTGAAGTAACCAGGTTGAGAAGTCGACCATGTCTCTTAGTGAATGCAGAAGTTTCAGGAACCCTTGATACTAGTTCCTTGAGTTGATGAGGTATTCTCACAAAGCTGATTCGAATAGTGTTTCTACGAGCGGAAGCCATGATCTGCAAAACATAACAAAGATAAATTCCCTTGGTCCTTGAAATGGTTAGAGTAATGAGAATCAAAATTATGTTATGATGCATGATGTTATGTTCAAACAGAGTAAATCACACACAAGTAAAGCACACAATAGACCTTAGGTTCAAAGGCTTACATGAGGTTAAAGGTAGATACCTCTTGAAGTTTAGTTGGTTTCAAACCTGTCTTAGAAAAGTAACCGGGTTCTAAAGATTCTCAATATCACTGATCATCCTTTATTGGGCATTGTCTCAGCTCAGGTAATCTTTTCTTGTGGCAGAAATATCCCGAAAGTCTGACCTCAATGAGTGTAGCATCGAGTATCAACCAATCCTCAGCTTTATACCGAGGCCGGCTATCTCACTACTTTCTAATGGCTAAGTTTGTTCAACTAAGGTTCTAAAGTCCGTTAGTGCTTTACAACACCACACGGCGGCCCCGTATTCTCCTCGTTTCCACACGAAGGATACTGGTACCAACCAAAGTGTCACACCAACACAACCATCGCTTAAACCATATCGGTCTACGCTGTATAATCTCCACGGTCTATTGTTGTTTACCTAAAGAGTGTCCCCAGATCTGGGTGTAGGATCTTCAATAATACCCAAGCAAAAACCCTTAAAGATAAACAGGCAAAGCAAACAAGAAAGCAATTTTAAAAATGACCTAGATCCTAAGGTAAACCCCACTTTATTAAAAGTTTTCCCCAGTAGAGTCGCCAGTTCTGTGATACGGTGGCAGAACTGACTGTTTTTACTGGTTTGTGTTTTTTGTTCGCAAATGTTGCGGTAAGCAAGAGTCGCCACCGACTTTTATTTCATCCAACAAAGGAAAAGGAAAAAGAACAGAAAAAAAACCTTTTTTCGAGATATTTATGAGTACGGGGGGTAGATTATAGAAAGGGAAGGTGTTAGCACCCTTTTTATCCGTGTTTTTCCATGGGATCTTAGGTAATTGCTCATTTTTAAATTGCTTGTGTGTGTTTGCTTTGAAAAAGTTTTGTTTACTTCGTGATAACCCTTGTATCGGTCCTTAAGAGAGTGACGAAGTTGTTTTGAAAACTATTTTGAAAAGTGTTTGTATGAAAAGTTTTTATTTTGAGCAAGTACTTAAGATTTCTACCTACTCGAAAAATGTCAGTTCGTTTTTGTTTCCTTTAGACGGTGCTATCCTACTATTAAGGAGTAGGTAGCTCCATCGTTGGATTTTTAAAGGGACGTTCAAAGGGACAAAATGGTCTCTGAAGGCAACAAGTAAAGATACCTTAGCATTTCAAAGGGACTATCATCATAAGATCAATTCGTAGACAACTCAAGGGACAAGTAGGGACTATGATCTTTATGATGTTTTTGAATTGTGGGTCATTGCTAAGGTATCCCTACGTTTGAGGGAAACAACCATTATTTCTGAGGTAACCAAGTGGGGCAAACCCTAGGAGTGAGCATGTGCAAGTGTGTTTTTTCAGTTAATTATCTTTGCACAGTTATGGTTTTCTACTGTTTTAAATTATGATCTTTAGCATACAATCCTAGTATCAATCATCTAACAGTTTAATAGTTGTGGAAATTAAAGAATGCGAGAACTTAAAGACTTAACTATTACAGGGCTTTTAGGCAGATACACAGATATTTGACTGAAAATAAAGATACGAAAATTAAAATCCTAATTGATCTATTACAAACTTGAAACAATTACAATAATTTGAAAAATAATGAAATTAAAGATGCGCGCGACGAATTAAGTATGGGAATAAAGTCTGAGTCGAAAAAAAATCTAATCAATTAAAAGGAAAATATTTTTTGCATTTTATTGTTGAGAAAAATATTTAAAATCTTAACCTAATTTGTCTAATTAATTTTAGTTATAAAAAAGAATTTGAATTACTCTAATTAAGCTAATTATTTAATAGAAATTAAATATTTTATGAAAGAAAAGAAAACTAAATTTAAATTTTTTATGATTTTATGATTTTATGATTTTATGATTTAATTTTAAAAAAAACAGATTTTTTGTGAAAATAATTAAAACAAGGAATTAATACAAAATAAAGAAATTAGAAAAAAAAATTTAGAGGAAATGGGCCTGATATGATGAGTAACTTGGGGGATGTACTGCCAATTTTGTGTTAGGCCCAAAGCTGGCCCAGAGTCTTGCGCTTGATCCATTGAAGTCATCTCCTGAGGACTCATGGTGGACCCTCAAGGCTGGGGCGTGGGATCTACATGGTGATGTATCTCAAGGATGAGATTAGGGGCGTATGGTGGACGTCTTTAGATATTATGTACTGGAACCTGCAGGAAATGTTAGGAAAAATGCAAAAGCACACGCCTGGGGTCGAACCCAGGACGTGCACTTCATAGACCTTTCTCCCTGCCAACTGCGCTACTAAGCCATTCGTTTATATAATAGCACAAAAATAATTAAAAGTAAAACCAGTGTTAGATCCAGGTCATAAAAAATGAGCGCGTTGGCAATACAAGCCAACCAATCAAGATACGTCAAATTGACACGTAGGCTTCCCAACTGGAGTCAATATTCAACAATGCCGGAGAGAGTCTCCGGTCATCTTCTCTGGGAGGATGAAAATCCAAAACCTGCAAAAAGTGGAATTTAAAAGGCACAAAGGATCCTAAACCCCCTGAAATTTTCCCAGGAATCCAAATATAGGGTTAGTTTAGTCTGAAGGTCCCTAGATCAAGATTTTTGCAAGCTTCAGTTCGTGATGCCCTAACAATGGCATCATGTGATTTAGGCCTTGAAACTCTAATGAGAAGCGTCCAACCTGTCCTAAAAGGTGTCCTGAACACAAATCAACACATCAAACATGTCAACAATGCCTAAATTAACAATTTCGAATTCAACAAACCTTGCTAACTGGTGACACTTGGTTGTTGCAATCTGGAACGCTTCAAGCTTCAAGAGTGAAAGAGATAAACTCCTGGGATTCTCAGAATCGTGATGGAGTGCTTAGATCTCACTGAGGGGGACTAGATCAAGTGTTTGAGAGTTGCACCATTTTTGGAATTTTTGAAGCTTTGTTCTTAGATTGGGAGGCCAGTTGCGCATATGTGTGTTCTGCTTTAGGGTTAGAATCTCTTCCTTATGTATGAGGCAAGACCTAGGTTAACATATATGTAGAGAAACCAAAAGAATAATGGTCTTTTAAAATTGCTTCCAAACTTTCCATTTCTGAATATTCTCTTCTTTTTCCATGGCTTGCATAATTTCTTGGCCATAATCAACATATATTGCCATTCATTAAATGGAAAACCATTTCAAAATATTTTTATACCATTTATTTAATTTAATTTGGATTTTTAATGATTAAAAACCAAAATAAATAAAATAAATGAGAAGATAAAGCATGGATGGGTTTATGGGTCGTGGACCATGTTGACAATGAGTTCCAAACTTGAAAAATTAGGCCCATTTGGAAAAAAATCAATTTTGATCAACATTTTCCTCATGCAAATTTCCAAAAATGGTCAACTTTGACAATGCACGTCTCTCTCAATTTTGACCTTATGAGGGTGTTCTTGGACTTTTTAGAAATCTTGGGATGTCCCATAAACAACCCTTTTGGTTTCATCTCAATTGGATCTTCCATGTTCATGTAAGAAGCTTTGACCCAAAAGGTGTTTTTGTTGACTTTTAGAATGACCTATAATGTTTGAATTCATATCTTTTCATGAGTGCATTTTTTGAACTTGAGGGATGAAGATGAGTTGCAGGGAGTTGGATTCTCTTCAAAATGAGCTTTGGATGGAAAATTTATGATAAAGTATGAGAAAGTTATGCCTGGTCAAAGTTTAGTTGACTTTTCCTGAGAAACCCTAATTTAGTAACTTTTAATTTTGATAAATTAGGAGCATTCCTTGGGGAATCATGATCAACCCTTAATCAAATGATGGATATCACTTCAAAATGTTGGTGTTGACCAAAAATCTTGAAGTTTGCCTGTATGTGGGCCCCAGTTGACTTTTGACCTGATACAGTTGATTTTCAAGCATCTGAGCAGTTGACTGGGCAAACTTCTTGTGCAAGGCATGCAACTTGGCATGAACGGTCTTGAGAATATATTAGGACTATGGAGAGCATATGAGGCCCTTGGGACTCACCCATCTTGATGAAAATGGAAACCCTAGTTGGAGGCACATTGCTTTAGGAGAGAGTTTGTCTGGTTAACTCTTTGGCATCCTTGATCAAGTTGAGTATCTTAGTGAACATATGTTGAGTAAAATGGGAGGGAAAATTTTGGGGTGCAACAGACATGTATTGGTGGATTTTAAGGGCGTACATAAGTTCCATATTCGAAGGATATACTTTACTATCCCATTCGAAGAATTTCATATGATCCATTCGAAGGACAAACATATAGTCCAATCGAAGGATACACATTTGGCTCCTTCAAAAGGATACACATATGATCCATTCAAAGGACATACCTTGGGTGAAAATCAAATATTGTCGTCTGAAGAAGAGTCTGGTCGAAGGTTGGACCTAGGTGGTCAAAACAAAAGGTTGAAATATCCAAAGATGCTTGCTGGCTAGAGTTATATGTGCTGCCAAGTATAGGACTACTGCACTGGTCACAACACTCCAAAACTGCTACAAAGCAGTCCTGCTACGCTGCTCCCATATTTGCACCAAATTGGCATACAAAAACTGCACCTCAAAGGCTAGAAAAATAGCATACCCAATTTGTTCAAATATCATTTATTTTCCCTCCCAAACCTCAGCCAATTTCATCTATAAATAAGATGTTCCATAACACATCTTAGGGGCCTTGGGTAGCTGAAAAAACTCTTGTTGTGAGAAAATTATCAAATTCTCAAAACTCTAAAACACTCTCAAACATTCTCAAGCATTCTTAACCATTCAAACTCTAAAACTCTCAGATCCCTTCATGCATCAGTGAATCCTTCGATCCACTCCCTAACTGCCAGATAACCATCCTTCGATTGATTCTCTAACTGAAATATAATAGTCTTTTGATTCACTCCCTAGACTGTTATACAATAACCTTTAACTCACTCACCAAAATCACACACCCTCCTTCAATTCAATAACTGCCCAAACAAAGCAGCAACTGAACTAGCTCCAGGAAGGTTCCAGAGAAGCTATATCCAACACCAAGAAAGTCACATAAAGATCCTTCGATTAGCACTTCAAGAGGTAAGTTTCCTCTAAACTTGGAACTTTTCGGTTAAATATCATTTGCATATATCAATAAAATAAAAATGTAGATATCCCATCTAGGAAGTTGACTGTGTCTTAGCTTTCAATTCTCACTGCCTATATGTTGAAAATCTTAGCTCTGACTAGTTAGACTTTGGATTTTGGTGCCCAATAAACTTGTTATAACCCATGGATTGTAGCTTTCGAAAGTTACCTTTGTTAGATTAATTTTCAAACTTTAGATAGGTTTTATGTATACTTCGATTGACTAAACACTGAAGCCTTTTGAATCTCCACTTAGGAGCTTTGCACTCTTGTAATCAAAGGAAAGGGCTAGGCACTTCAAACATTCAGAAACAAGCTCATCTTGTACCCAATCGAAAGAATGACAAAGGGTGTAATCAAAGGGTGCTCACACTGATTCCCATCCCCAATCGAAAGAAGTAAAAGAAGTGTGAATCGAAGGAGCCTACTGCCTGGATCGAAGGACTCACTTTTTATCTCTTTTTATGTTATTTATGATTTTCTTTATATTTTATTGATATTCAATATGGTTGTAATAGTGTAGGATATTTATTTTTCTGTATTTTTATTGCTTTATACAAATGTTAGTAATTAGGATGTATGGCAAGATAAAACCAACAAGTAGACAACCCTAATCAAAGACTAAATGCATGCAATCAAACAAACTTTGCACACATGCACCCCTAGGGTAATCTCACTTGTCGCCTCGAAAAATAGTCATGTCCCTCGAACATGGGCATTTTAGAAAAGACCCTCGATAAAATATCGTACTCCCTCGATGTCCCTCGATGTTGCCTTCGGTAAACGATCTAGTCCCTAACGAAATTGCTAAAATTTCTCATAGGTTTCCTTCTATGACTATACAAACAACCCATGCCCGTCCCTTCACATCCAACGATGGGGATTCTTACCAAATCGATGGTAAGATAGTAACATCTAAAGGAGGAGGGAAATAACATTAGACCTTTTGAGTAGGTAGGATGTTCGTAGTTTCTTTCTTGCTCACAACTAAAAAACATTTCCACACCAACACTTTCAATTGAAACATTTTCAAAAGTCAAAATACTTTGTACGCATTCTTATAGACATGAGAATCATTACAAAGGCACTTTTAAAAATCACTTTCAAAAACATCTTCCACAAACATCTCTTTGAACTATTTTCAAAACCGATACTTTGTACGCATTCTTATAGAGACGAGAATCATTACAAAGACATTTTTCAAAATATTTTCAAACCCACACCACAAAGCACATTTTCAAACAAAATCAAGTGATCTAGTAAGAAACTAAGATCCCGTAGATAACTACGAATGAAAAGGGTGCTAACACCTTCCCTTTTCATAACCTACCCCCTGAACTCAAGAAATAATCTCAAAGGTCTTTCATGTTCTTTTCACCCTTTCCTTATTGGATAAAAGAAAAGTCGGTGGTGACTCTTTCTATCCGTAACAATTGCGATCAAACGCAAAACAACCAAGTCAGTTCTCCCACCGTATTACAGACCCTACCAGCAAGATCCCTCCATTTTTGTGCGTACTCTTTAAACCCCTCATTAGTACCCATTGTCATGCCTTGAAGTTGGAATCTGGTTGGTTCCATATCAGAATTATATTGATACTGATGATAAAAAAACAGTGGCTAGATCTTCCCATGAGTGGATACGGGAACCCTCCAATTGATAGAACCATTCTTGTTGAGTCCCAGCCCGACTCTCTTGGAAGAAATGGACCCAAAGCTTTTTGTCGGTAGTGTGTGGCTATATCTTGCGCACGTAAGACCTTAGATGAAGTTTCAGGCAGGAAACCTTATCATACTTGGCAAAGACCGGTATTTTGAACTTATGGGGAATGACGACCCCAAGTACTTAGCCCAACTCACCAAAATCCAAACCAGGCACGGCTTAAATTTCAACAACCTTTAGTATATCCTCTAACTGCTTGTATTTATCCTCAGTCGGAGGATATTGCTCATCAAATTAATCTTCATCTTCGGATGCTTGATTATTGGCACCCATAGCATGGGTGCTCCTTTCCTCTTCGTCTTGATTTTCGTCCTCCTCAGACGACTCTTCAACTATCTGTACCTGACGAACCAAACCTTTGAATCTCTTATCCATATTAATTAAGGCCTTCTTTTTGGTTTTCTTCTTGGCTACTAGCATATTCATCAGCTCTTGTTGCCCTTTAGCCAGGGTCAGCAAGGTCTCTTGGAACTTAGAATTTTGCACTTGCAAGTCCTTCACTGTTTGTTTGTTATCCATCTTACTGAAATAAACAGTAGAAAGATAAGGAAACCTTTTGTGGTAAACCTGTTTATGTTATGATGCATGAAAGTGCTTATGCAAATGATTTTAAGGACTTAGAAGATTTAACTTTGTTTAGACAAAAGGGAACAAACATTAATTGTATTAATAAGTTCAACAAATTTTACTCTTTCTAGTACCTTTCCAATGAGTTGTATACATTTTCTTGAGATAAAAATGTGCAACTTAGCATAAAATGTGGTGTTATATCGATGCTTAATATTGACGATACTTTTTTGAAACGAAACTCTGATGGAACCTAGTTGCAGCTTCAACATGGTGTTCACAGCATCCCAGCTTCATTATATGGTGTTAACCATGTTTCATTCACATACTTCACAAATGATGGAATATCACCACAAACATTCTTGAAGTTCTTGAAATGTACATCAAACTCATCTTCTGTATTTGAATACATGATGTTGTTCCATTGATCCATGACATGTTCTTGTCTCTCTGATTTCACATACTCTTTACATTTCATGCTGACATTTTTTGAAATATGGAACATACAAAACTGTTGTACCCTAAAATTTTCCCTCCCATTTTCAATACAAATTATTTCAATAGGTCTCCTCATGATCCTAGAGTCCTCAATTTCTCAAAACTACTCAAGGGTTGACCATACAAACTCTTCTCCTAAGCAACCAACCTACAACTAGGGTTTTGCTTTTCTCAAAGTAAATTGGACTTCTAATGCCTAAAATGGATTTCATGGTTTCTCATATGTCTCAAGGTATACTCATGCCAAAATTCAAGCCTTGTAGTACAAGTTTGCTCAGTCAATTTGCCAGATGATTGAAAATCAACTATATGGGACAAAAAGTCAACTTTAACCAATTTACAGTCAAACTTCAAGATTTTTGGTAAACATCAAGATTTTAAAGTCATATTCATCATTTGATCAAGGGTTGATCATGATTCATCAATAAAACTCAAGATTCATACAAAGTCAAAAGTTACTAAATTAGGGTTTTCTTAAGAAGAAGTCAACTGAACTTTGACCAAGCATAACTTTCACATATTACATCATAAATTCATCAACCAAAGCCTAACTTGAAGGGAGTTCAATTCTCTACAACTTTTTCTCTCTAAGCTCAAGGCCAGAAATGCTTCATTTGAGAGATATGAGCCAAAACATTACAGATCATTTTAAAAGTCAACAAAAAGACACTTTTTGTCAAAGCACTTTACATCAAGTTAAAATCTTCAAATGAAAAAAATGACCAACATGAAGTTTGTAGAAGACATATTTATCTTTCCAAATAGTCCAAGATCACCTTCATATTACAAAAATTGAGAGAGTTATGATTGGTGCAAGTTGGGAAATTTTGAGAAAAATGCATGAAGTTCAAATTGAACAAAATTGGATTTTTGGGCTAATGGGCCTAGATTTTTAGGTTCAAACATGGTTATGACCTCATCTTAGACCTCTAAATCCATTCAAATATTTTTGTGATTTTTATTTCTTTTTTATTTTGATTTTATTCATTTAAATTCAAAATAAATCAAATAAAATATAAAACTCATAGACTTAGGCGCATGGACTCTTGTTTTGATCAGATTTAAAGCCCAAAAATCACATAAAAAGCTGGTGACAACTTGCAAAAAACGTGTGAGATTGATTGGTACATGATTGGCCTAAAAAAGAAAGATTTCATACAAAACGTCAATCAAATATTTGATCATGAAATACAAAAGATTATATTCACTTTTGTTGACCTAAATCTTCCACTATAAATACGTGACACCTCCAAACATCAAGACACGAAAATTACCTCAAGAACACCCTCTCAAAAATCTAAAATTTTGTCAAAACTAGGGCAACTTGAAACCCTTGTCTCCAGCCTCTTGCAATCCATTCCAAGCATTCCAATGTGTTCTTGAAGATCCCAAGAGTCTATCCCAGCCATCCTTGAAGCCTGAAGCACGCCAAAAGAACCACACCAAGTCACGCCGGTTAGGTAAAATTCTCTAATCTCTAACTCTTTATTCATGCGTCATGGATTGATTCTATGCACATATACCTGTTCACGATGATGTTTAGACTTGTTTAGAAGCATTGTTTGCAAGCTTTAACGCAAGAACAAGGATTTGCCATGGCTAGGGCAGTTTGAGATCTTTTCTTCAAATTTCAAGATACAATCATTTTCAAGCCAAACAAATGCCACCATTGGATTCAGGAGGTCCAAATTAGGGGGACATAACCCCTTTTAACCTTTAAAGTTTGTTATTTTTGCAGGTTGAAAAACTGGATGATCGAAGAAGACGACCGGGGCTAGGGATCCGACGCTTCTCTAATACATGTTTTATAATATATTTATTTGTTTACACTCAATGACACAAAGGCAGTGTAGTTCAGTTGGTTGAGACGGAGGCATGTAACATGAAGGGCGTGGGTTTGATCCCTACGTCTTACAATTATTTTTTTGTTATTTTTCAAACTAACGTGCAGGTTTTATATATATTAATCAATTCTTATTCTCTATCACAAAAGCAGCGTTGGCCTAGTGGCAAGAGGGTGCGCCTGTGAAGCCATGGGCGTGGGTTCAACACCTACCCCATGCAATTCTTTTTTCCCTATTTTACTAACACTAATTGATTTTCTATTTGCTTTACTAATTAATTCTTAATCAACAATTAACCAACCTAATCTTTTTTTTCTTAATACTAACTAATTAGGATTAGGGTTTTAGTTAGTGATTGAATTTTTTTATATTTTTATTTTACTAATTTTTAATTAATTAATTAAACTTTTCTTCTTAATATTAAAATCAATTAGAATTAAGTTTTTAATTACTATCATCGTTTAAACTATTTTCTAAAAAAAACCACAAAAACATTTTTTATTTTAACATTCTTTTTCTATTTTCTTTCTTTGCTATTTAATTTTATTAGACAAAGTATATAGGTCGCACTCTCTTATGTAATAGCGTAGATTTATATTTTCTCGCATTTTTCTTCTATTATGTATCTGCTCGAGGATGTAATAGCATAGGTTTACTTTCTCGCATTTTTTCTATATTTATGTATTTTCCCCAAAGCCATATAATAGTTTAGGTCTTTACATTCTGCCCTTTATTTTTCTGTACATATTTAATTGCTAATAACTAGTGTTTGTGTAGAAAGACTAAAAACAAACATAGAAAACCATAATCTTCAAGATAATATAACTGAATTAACTCACTTCACACACTTGCACCTCTAGGATATCCTCTCTTGTTACCTTACGACATTGGTCACGTCCCTCGAAAGTAGGGATACTTTATAAAAAGATCCTCGATCAAATCATCATGTCCCTTTTGAATAAATATCATAGTCCCTCGATGATCCTTTGAAGGTGCCTATAAAATAATCTAGTCCCTTCGATACAATTGCTAAAGTATCCTCACATGTTGCCTTCGATGACCATACGATGACCCTACGCATGTCCCTTTACATCCAGTAGATAGAATTACCTACCAACTAATGGTATGGATAATACTATCTCTAAATGAGAAGAAAAATAGTAAGAAAGACCATACTTAGTGGGTAAGAACTCCTAATTTCTTTCTCACAACCTTTTTTATAAACAAATACATTTTTCACTACACTTTCAAACAAATATTTTTAAAAACACTTTGTATACATTCTTGAGGACTGATACAAGAATTATTACAAAGTTAGTCTTACATTGGGATTTCAAAATATTTACAAATCACACACACACAAAGCAATTCTTCAAAAGTGAGCTAAGCAATTAAGAGCTCATAGATAACTACGGATGAAAAGGGAGCTAACACCTTCCCTTTTCATAACTTACCCCCTGAACTCAAAATCTATCAAAGGTTTTTCCTGTTCTTTTCACATTTCCTAAATATTGGATAAAAGAAAAGTCGGTGGTGACTCTTGCTATCTGCACATTTGGATAAAACCAAAAAGTCAGTTCTCCCACCGTATTACATAATTGGGAACTCTGTTGGGGACTGACTTAAAAAAGAGGGGTCATCTTAGATTTAGATCACTTTTACTTGCTTTAATTGTTTGAATTTTTTGCTTTACTTTAAGGGCTTGTTTGGGTATTGTTACTTGTAAAAGATCCTACACCCGAATCTAGGGATTCCTTAGGTAAGTATCAATAGATCATAAAGATTGTACAACGTAGATCGATATGGTTAACAAGATGGCTACAATTAGTGTGACACTTTGGTTTGTACTGATGTTCCTTGAGCCAGTCATGGATAACATTAGGCTTTCATGTGGTGTCATTAACACTAGCTTACTTTTAGAACCTTAATTGACCCATCTTGACCATTAGAAAGTAGTGAGATAGTCGGCTTTGGTGCAGTCCAAAGTTTGTTGATACTCAAAGCTACGCTCATTGAGATTCGACTTTCGGGATGTTTTGGTGGCAGCCAGTTGCCGTGCTAAAATAAAGCCTGTGAGAAAGAACTGTGATATGAGATCCTTAGAACCCAGTTACTATTTTAGGACAGGTTGAGCTAACTTAACTTCAGTGGGGAAGGGTATTTACCTATGGACTTCATGCATGCCTTTAAACCTAAGGCTCTTGTGTGACTTCTTTGTGTTTGCTACTTATTTAACATGAACATAACATAATAACATCATATCATCATAACATAACATTTTCACTAACCATTTCAAGGACCTAGGGATTTATCTTTGTTCCTTGTTGCAGGTTATAGCCTCCCCTCACAGAAATACTATCCGGATCAACTTTGTAAGGGTACCTTCTAAACTTAAGGAATTAGTCTCAAAGGTTCCCAAAAACTCTCAATTCACCAAGAGGAATGGTTATGTACTCAGATTGGTTACCTCGGGTTTTGAAGAAGACATGATGAATGATCGATTCCAGTTCTTTGATCCTAAGCATCACTGTTTTGCCTTTCCAGATTATCAGTTGGTACCCATAATGGAAGAGTTCTCTGAGCTACTTGGAGTACCTATTTGTAATACGGTGGAAGAACTGACTTGGGTGTTTTGCGTTTGATCGTAATTATTGCAAATAGCAAGAGTCGCCACCGACTTTTCTCTTGTCCAATAAAGGAAAGGGGGAAAAGAACAGGAAAGACCTTTTGAGAATTTTCTTGAGTTCGGGGGGTAGGTTTTGAAAAGGAAAGGTGTTAGCACCCTTTTCACCCGTAGTTATCTACGAGCTCTTAGTTGCTTGCTAGATCATTTGAAAGTTGCTTTGTTTGAAAATGTGTTTGCGATTGGTGCAAGTTTGAAAATATTTTGAAAACTCCTTTGTTTCGGCAAACTTTGTAATGATTCTCGTGTCTATAAGAATGTATACAAAGTGTTGGTTTTTAAAATAGTTCAAGGGGATGTTTGTTTGAAGATGTTTTAAAAGTGTGAGTATGGAAATGGTTTTAATTTGTGATCAAGCAACTACGAGCGTCCTACCTACTCAAAAGGTCATTGTTCTTTTCCTCCTCCTTTAGATGTGGCTATCTTACCGTTGATTGGTAAGAAGCCCTATCGTTGGATATGAAGGATGGGCATGGGTCAATCGTATAGTCATAGAAGGCAACTTATGAGACGTTTTAGCAATTTTTGTAAGGGACTAGATCATTTACCAAAGGCAACATCGAGGGACATCGAGGGACTACGATCTTTTTTATCGAGGGTCTTTGCTAAAATGCCCATATTCGAGGGACATGACTATTTTCCGAGGCAACAAGCGAGGTTACCCTAGAGGTGCACGTATGAATATTATGTTTGATTGCATGCATTGTCTTTGAGATTAGGGTTTTCTAACGGTTGATTTTATCTTGCCATACACACCCTAATTAGTAACAATTATATGAAAAGTGATAAATTTGCGGAAATTAAAATCCTACGCTATTACATCATTAGGGGAGTGGGGATACAATTTACAAATGGGGATGAAGTAGATGTCTAATTATTACAACCATATCGAATAGCTGGACAGTAATGAATAAAATCTGTGAAAAATGTAAAGAGAGTGTAAAAAGAAAGAAAAATTGCATTTTGAACTCCTTTTTGTTGAAAGCCTTGATCATTCGCTTTTGGTACATCTGACCATGACAGACAGCAGCAACCCTTTTCTCATTAATCAAGTTCAATTGGTCAAGTCAAGTCTGGATGCAATCATCTTCGTTAAAACCTGCATCCTTCATGATTCTCAAAGAAGGGATATGGACCTCAATAGGTAGGACAACCTCCATACCATACACCAGAGAGTAAGGTGTTGCCCCTGTTGACGTACATGTTGAGGTGCGATAACCATGATGAGCAAATGGTAACATCTCATGCCAGCCTTTATATGTCACTGTCATCTTCTGTATGATCTTTTTAATGTTCTTATTAGCATCCTCCACAGTGCCATTCATCTTCGACCGGTAAGGGGAAGAATTATGATGCTGGATCTTGAATTGCTTACAGTGTTCGATGATCCTAGTATTGTTGAGATTTGTACCATTATCTGTGATGATTCTTTCTGGAACACCATGCCGACAGATAAGGTTATGCTTGATGAACCGCACCATAAAATTCTTGGTAACAGTAGCAAAAGAGGTAGCCTCAACCCACTTCTTGAAGTAATCAATGGCGACTAGGATAAATCATTGTCCATTGGAAGCGGTAGGTCTAATCTCTCCGATCATGTCAATGCCCCACATTGCAAAGGTCCAAGGAGCAGTCAAGACATTCAAGAGAACTGGAGGTACATGTACTTTATCAGCATAGATTTGGCATTTGTGACAAGTGTGGGAATGCTGATAACAGTCTTCTTCCATAGTAGACCAGTAGTATCCTGCCCGTAGGATCTTTTTAGCCATGGTGTGTCCACTAGAATGGGTGCCAAAGGTACCTTCGTGTAAATCTGTCATAATCCTCTCTGCTTCGCTCTTATCTACACACTGAAGTAAGGTAGAGTCGTGGTTGCTCTTGTAGAGGATTCCATTACTGAGAAAGAACTTTACAGAGAACCTTCTCAAAAACTTCTTTTCATTGACAGGTGCCCCCTCAGGGTATTCTTGAGCTTCGAGATACCTTTTCACTTCATGGAACCGAGGTTTGTCCATTACTTCCTCAGTATCAATCTCATAGCAGTAAGCTGGTTCATCCAATCTCTCAATAGTGATCTGGGGAGCTTCGTTGTCACATCTGACTTTGAACATGGATGACATAGTAGCCAGCGCGTCCGCTAACTGATTCTCCTCTCATGGAAAATGGTCAAAGGTGACTTCTTCAAAGTGTGGGAGCAATGTCAGCACATGTTCTTTGTAGGGGATGATACTAGGGTGCTTCGTGTCCCACTCTCCTTTGATTTGACTTATTACCAAGGCCAAATCTCCGAAAACACTTAAGAACTTGATCCTCAAGTCAATAGCAGCTTTGAGACCCACGGTGCATGCTTCATACTCATCCATATTGTTAGTACATTTGAAACATAGTATAGCGGTGAAAGGAGTATGACAGCCCTCGGGAGATATGATTACTGCACCAATGCCATTACTAAGTGCGTTGGAAGCTCCATCAAAAACCATAGTCCATCGGGATCTTTTCTTAGGTCCTTCATCCGGTCCAGTTTCTTCACAATCAGTTACTAACATGATGCTCTCGTCCAGGAACTCAAAATTCATGGACTAGTAGTCGTCCACGGCCTGGTGGGCCAAATGATCAGCTAATACACTTCCCTTGATTGCTTTCTGGGTTGTGTATTGAATATTGTATTCAGTCAGGACCATTTGCCATCTTTCTATCCTTCCGGAGAGAGCGGGCTTCTTGAAGATGTAATTGATAGGATCCATCTTAGATATTAATAAAGTAGTGTGGGTCAACATGTACTGTCTTAGTCGGCGAGAAAACCAAGCCAAAGCGCATCAAGTTTTATCGAGCAGTGTGTATCTTGTTTCACAGTCGGTAAACTTTTTGCTAAGGTAGTATATTGCATGCTCTTTTCGACCAGACTCGTCATGCTGCCCCAACACACACCCCATTGAATTATCTAACACTGTTAAGTACATTATCAAAGGTCTTCCTTCAATCGGAGGCATCAGAATTGGAGGCTCTTGTAGGTATTCCTTGATTCTATCAAAGGAAGTCTGGAATTTGTCATTCCACTTTACAACTTGATCTTTCTTCAGGGGTTTGAAGATTGGCTCACAAGTAGCAGTTAGATGGGAAATGAACCTAGAAATGTAGTTTAGGCATCCCAAGAAACCTCTAACTTCCTTCTCAGTGCGAGGAGCCGTCATCTCTTGTATAGATTTTACCTTTGCAGGGTCTACCTGAATACCTTGTCACTGACAATGAAACCTAAGAATTTACCAGACCTTACCCCAAAGGTGCACTTGTTTGGATTTAGCCTCAACTTGTACGTCTTCAACCTATCTAACATCTTTTGCAAATGATCAAGGTGTTCTTCTTCCGTTTGAGATTTGGCTATCATGTCGCCAACATAGACCTCTATCTCATGGTGAATCATGTCATGGAACAAAGCTACCATGACTCACTGATAGGTTTCCCCAGCATTCTTCAATCCAAATGGCATCACTTTGTAACAGAAACTGCCACATTGTGTGACGAAAGTTGTTTTCTCCATGTCTTAGGGTGCCATCTTGATCTGATCGTAACCAGATAACCCATCCATGAAGGAGAATATCTTATGTTGTGCGGTGTTTTCAACTAGAACATCAATATGGGGAAGCGGAAAGTCATCCTTGGGGCTTGCCCTGTTCAAGTCTCTGCAGTCTACACACATACGTACCTTATCGTACTTCTTGGGCACCAGAACTACGTTAGCAACCCATTGTGGATAGGAGGTGACAGCTAAGAACCCAACGTTGAATTGTTTCATAACTTCTGCCTTGATCTTCTTTGACATTTCACGACACATACGACGGACCTTCTACTTTACTGGAGGGCAGTCTTCTTTTGTCGGCAGGCGATGAACCACAATATCTGTGTCTAGTCCTGGCATGTCCTCATATGACCAAGCAAATATATCAACATAATCATGCAACATCTGAGTCAATCATTGTTTGACACTAAGCTTCAAATTTTCACCTATCTCGACTTCTTTTTTGTCCTCTTATATACCCAGATTCACTGTCTCAACTGGCTCTTCATGAGGCTGTATAGCCCTTTCTTCCTGCCGTAGCAGTCTAGCAAGCTCTCCTGGTACCTCACAATCTTCCTCACCTTTTTCTTCGGCTTGGTTGATCATAATTTCAAAGTCATAACTGGTAATAGCAGAACCGCTATCAATGGGATCCAAAGTGGATGTGGATCTGCAGTTTGATACGTGAGTGTGTGTAAGAGCATAGTTGTATTAACAAAATAAAGCAGAAAAGAAAGATAGAGAGTGCAAAATTTGTATGCAAAAATGTCTGATGCTTTATTAATGACATATGATATTGAAACATGATAACCCTCACAAATAAACCATTGTGCCCCGGGTAAGACACAAGGCCATAGAGTTTATATTGTTCATTTATTACATATTCAGAAAAAACAGAAGACAATTACTCTTGAATAAAAGTAATCGGCACAAAGTCTTTAGCTATCTAGCTACTGGGTCCACTGTTGGTAGTGGGGAAGACCCAGCTATCCATGTCATAGTCACCATCATTGTCTTCTAAAGCGTTGATCCCATGATTGCTGATGCATAGGGGAGGTCCTCCGACGCGAGCATGACGAACAACCCTTTGAGCCCCTGAAGTGAAACCCAAGCCAAGCTTATCAGATTTGTATGGAATGTCAGGGAGCTGGCCCTAAACGGTACACCCACCTTCTTCAATGACTACCTTGGCATCCTTGTGTGAAGCCATTTTCAATGGTGGTCGGGTGATCTTCGGCATACTGGTAACAGTCTCGATTGTTGCCATGGTCTGAGGCACCTCTTCAAAATTCTAACAAGGAGTCTCGATGAACTCACCGTCCATTTCGACATACCTGAAAGAGTTCAAGTGGCTTACCATGTACTCCTCCTCACCATGTACTGTGACAATCTTTCCCTTCACCGGGTACTTCAACATCTGATGCAGAGTGGAAGTAACAACTCCAGCCCCATGGATCCAAGGGCAACCCAACAGACAAGAATAAGATGGTCTGATATCCATTACGTAGAAGGTGGATTCAAAGGTTTGGGAAGCAAATTTTATAGGGATGTCCACTTCCTCGTGCACCATTCTTTTCGAACCATCAAAAGCCCTTACCACAATTAACATACAGTCTTGTCATGCAATCCTATTATCATACATCTAACAATTAATATTTTGAGAGAATTAAAATGCGAGAAATAAAAACTACGCTATTGTAAGGCTTCGGGGTAGGGGATTAATTGCATAGCCAAAAACCCGTAAAAACGATAAATAAAGAAAATCCTAATTAAACTATTACATACTGTGAGCAGTTACATTAATATTTGCAAAAATAATAAAGCGCGCGCGATGAATTGAATGAAAAGGAATTAGGGTTTTGACCCCATCTAAACCTAATTGAAACTTAAGAAGAAAAATCATTTTTTATGTTGTTTTCGATTATTTTGAGAAAATAAGGTTTTAATTGAATAAATACAAACCTAATTACTAATTAATTTAATATTTAAGAAAAATAATTAAATCAACCTATTTTTGTATTTTGTTGTTTTATTGAGAAAAGAAATAAAATTGAATCAAAAGCAACCCTAATTTTTCTAATTTGATTTTAACTATTTACAAAAAGTTAGAATTACCCTAAAGTTAAATTTAACTAATATTAAATTAAATTTGATAAAATAAAAATAAAATCTAATTCTAAATTTGTGAAAAATTAATTTTATGATTTTTTTTATGAAAAAGAAATTAATTTTGTGGTTAGAAAATAATTAAACTAATTAAATTAAATAAAGGAAATTAGAAAAGAAATAGAATGGGCCTGGTGGTAGGCTAGCAAACAGGGGGTGAGACTTGCAATTCTGGGCCCAAAAGTGCCTGGCCCTGTTGACTTTTCCTGATCTCATGCATGCACTTGACTGGGGTGTATTATGGACTTCCATGTGAGAGGCATTAGATCTGGCATGCTGGGGATCTGGTGGTTGAAGGATGATGGCGCATGGTGGTCTTGTGGGACGCCTGTATACCTAATCATACAATGCAAAATAATATGGAATAATATGGGGACCTGGGGATCGAACCCAGGCCCTTTGACATTTTACCCTGCGCACTTACCAGCTGAGCTGCCTTTGTTAATTGTACAATGAACAACAAACAAATATTATATGGAAAAAAAATAATATATTATAAAACGCGCGAGTTTTGAATTGGCCAGTCAGGGAAGGCCGCGTTATCATCTTCCTCATTGTCTCCATCGTTTTAGATCAAGATCTTTTACCTACGGACAAATGGGTGTAGGTATAACCCTTGTCCATTCCAAAATCTTATCCCTGCATGATAAATCAATACCAGTGGTGCCAATCAACTCATTGCAACCTTACGAGCATCATGGTACCACTCTCCATGGCCAATTGTTCATGTGTGCAAAATCCCTAAAAACAAAGCTCGAACCCTAATCATGGCATATTGGTATGCAGTCAATAGAAATGCAATTAAATACAACTATTAGCTTGCAAATGACTCAAGGATTAAGAATATGCAAATAAATCATGCTAAAAGTGCCAGAATTGTGATATTCGATTTCAAGAAAGTATGGAAATCGTGGGACACTTACAGTGCGTTTCTGGGCACGAGAATGCTTGCTAATGGTTGAAACACGTTCCTGGGATGTCCAACAAATGTTTGGGATGGCTAGAAGACTCTGAATTGGCTTGGAACATGGAAATCAATTTGCCACTTTTCTTGATTTTTTTTAAACTTGCTTTGTGTTTTACACGCCTCTAATCCCCCTGTTTCTGATCTGTAATTGTCCCTTATGTACCCTAGAAAGAATTAGGTTACAAATTTGCTTCAAATCTTTTCCAATTAAGATTGTTGATTCATGACTTGATTATTGTGCCAAATCTTTCTAAATCAAGCAAAACTCGATCTTTTTGTGTCTAAATGATCCTTGCATGATTTGATTCCATCTCCAACTGTATAACAGACCTAAACATGCACAAAATCTCAAGCTTTGATTAGTTTTTAATATTTTCATGATTTTATTTTGATTTTATTTGATTTAATTGAAATAAAGTCCAAATAAATGACAAAAATAAAAGAATGACAAATGGGAAGGATCATGGGTCGTGGGTCATGTTACAAACTCAATTCAAGCATAAAAAAGTTGGGGCCATTTGACAAAAATTGCAATTTGACACATTTGACTTTTGGCAATTTCGCAAAAAGGGTCAACTTTGCCAATGCGTAACTCCCTCAATTTTGACCCTAGAGATGTGTTCTTGTACTTTTTAGAAAGCTTAAGATGTCCCCTAAGCAACCCTTTCGGTATCATCTCAATTGGGTCTTCCATGTTCATGTATAAAGCTTTGACAAAAAAGGTGTTTTTGTTGACTTTCCAAAATGACCTATAATGTCCAAATTTATATCTTCTTGTGAGTGCATATTTTGAACTTGGGAGCTGAAGATGAATTGTAGGAAATTACATCCTCTTCAAAATGAGCTTTGGATGGGTCATTTTTGATAAAGTATGAGAAATTTATGCTTGGTAAAAGTTGAGTTGACTTTTCCTACAAAACCCTAATTTAGCAACTTTTGGGTTTTGATGAATTGTGAGCAATCCATGAGGAATCATGATCAACCCTTGATCAAATGATGAATAACACTTTTGTGATATGGTGGGAAGAACTGACTATTTTTGGAATGCTGGTTTGGATTTTGCGTTTGTTTTCGCAAAATGTCGCGGTAAGCAAAAGTCGCCACCGACTTTTATTTTATCCAACAAGGAAAGGAAAAAAGCACAGAAAAATTCCTTTTTCGAGATATTTCTCGGGTTCGGGGGGGAGATTATAGAAAGGGAAGGTTTTAGCACCCTCTCTATCTGTGGTTATCCACGGGCTCTTAGGTACTTGCTCATATTGTTTTCAAAATATTGCTTTCTTTGTGCTTGTGGGTTTGAAAAAGTTTTTGTTTTGAAACTTCGATTTAACTCTTGCTTCTGTCCTCAAGAGTGTATGAAGTGTTTTTGAAAACTTTGTTCGAAAAGTGTAAGTGTGAAGAGTTTTTGTTTTATTTAAAAGAGCAAGTATCTAAGAACCATCTACCTACTCGAAAAAGGAATCGTTCTATGCTATCTTCCTTTAGACAATGCTATCCTACTATTGATGAGTAGGTAGCATCGTCGTTGGAGTTTGAGGGTCAATTCGAATGCGGGACTTACGGTCACCAAAGAAATATTAGGACATTTTAGCAGTAACCCTAATGTCTTAGATCATTTGTTTTGAGGCAACAATATCCGAGGCAACCATTTCGAGGCGACTATGATCTTTAGACAAGAGGACGACCTCTAAAGTGACCTATACTCAATGACCGTGTACAAAGGCAACCAAGTGGGGTGCACCCTAAGAGTGCGCATGTGCGAGTGTGTCGTTTTCAGTTAATTTTATCTTTGTACATGTTAAAGGTGATCTAAGTTGATTTTAGGTTAAAACATTCAGTCTTGTCATGCATCCTATTATCAAACATCAAACAGTTATAATTTGCGGGAAATAAAATGCGGAATTTAAATTACAAGGCGTCGGGTATTTACATCGCCAAAGACAAACCCTTTAAAAATAAATAAAGCGATAAAAAATAAATAAAGATCCTATTTACTATTACAATCCGGAATCAGATACATAAATGGATAAAAGAAAATAAATCGCGTACGGGAAATTAAGTCGAGTGCGAGCTTAGGGTTTTGACCCTTTAAAAAAAGACATTTTTTTGTTGTTTTCTATTTAAGAAAGAAATCAACCTAAGTTAATTACTAAATCAAATTAATTAAATAATTAATAAAATAAATTATTTTTGGGTTTTTTGGTATTTAAAGAAAGAAAATAAAATTAATTAATGTTAGTAAAAAACTTAATTAAATCTAATTGAATTTTAATTATTTACAAAAAATGTGAAAGTTATTCTAATTAAAATTCTAAATCAATTAATTAATGTTTATTGATAAAAATAAAAGTTAAGATTATATTTGACAAAAATATTTTTGGTGATTTTATTGTTTTATTTTATAAAAAGATGAGTTTTAATTGGTTAGTAATTAAATGAAAATAATAAAATAAACAATTAAAACAACATAAATAAAATAGAGAGAGGGGGTATGGGCCTGAATTTAGAGGCCAGAATAGCAAGCTGAAGGCCCATTAAGCGTTGGCCTTTTGTTGACTTTTCAGATCTGATGTTTGCACACTGACTTGGACCATGGTGGACCATCATCTCTTGGCCACCAGATCTGGCCAGGGGCCATCTGGAAATTGATTGGGCGAGGGAGTATGGTACACTACGCGCCTGGATAATGACATGATAACCTGAAAGAAAAAATCAAAGAGAAATTTGGAGGACCTGGGATTCGAACCCAGGTCCTGAACGTGATGGCTAGCTCGCTTTACCACTAGGCCGTTTTGCTTCAATTGTTAATAATACACGCACAAAATATAATATGTTAAAATAAGTTAATATGCCAGTAAACAATAAAAAGCGTGCGTGGTTCTTGAATTGGCCATTGGGGAAGCGACACGCCATCGTCCCTTACCTTCAGCCCCTGCAAATATTATCTACGGATTTGGATCCGCAGCTAAATGCGCAAGCTTGCTCTAAAATCCGTTCTAGGCCACATAAATCAATTCCAAACACATGGTTGAGTTCGTCTTGGCTTCCTGATTAACATTATACCCTTCTTGAGCCCTGATTTTTCCTGAAAAAGAAAACCCTAAAAACCAAAACGCAACCCTAGCTATGGCGATTTGGGGTTACAGCGTCTATAAATGGAATTGGCTATTACAGAAAGTTAGCAAATGACATGGTGATCATGATTATGCAGTTAATTTTTGTTATAAATGGAAGAACAGATCAAACTGAATTCAAGAACCAAGGGGATTATCGTGACACTTACAGCGTTTTGGGTGGTCTGAGAATGCTTGTTCTTGATCCAGGTAGACTGAGTGAGCACCCAGAAATCGTTTGGGACCGGTCTGAGCTTCTGAAAATCTCTCTAACTATGGATTCAAATTCAAGATTTTTTGTATATTTTTCAAGTTTTGTTTTGCCTTTTCTTGCAGCCTCTAACTTCTATTTTCGTGCCTTTGCCTTCCTTATGTAATGTATATTGCATTAGGGTAAGAAACTTGGTACAAATCTCTCCATATCAATGCTCATGAATTGGATTTGATTCCACCATTACAAACTTCCAAATTTGGCCTAAATCATATCTTCTTGTAACCAATGCACTTGATGCGAATTTGATTCACATAATAGATGTATTCAAAGCCTAAAGCAACCAAAAAATCAAGAGTTATAAATACTTTTGATTTTATATGATTTTATTTGATTTAAAGTGAATAAATTCAATTAAAAATCAAATTAAATAATAAAAATAATATATGGGCTCATGGATGAAGCTAGGACACGTGGGCAATGATGTAAGCTCAGATTAAGTGGAAAAGAATGGTCCCATTTGACAAAATTTGAAGTTTTGGGGATAGTTGACTTTTGGCAATTTTGCAAAAATGTCTAACTTCAACAATGCATAACTTCTTCAATTTTGAACTTTTGGAGGTGTTCTTGGACTTTTTAGAAAGCTTGAGATGTCCTATAACAAACCCGTTTGGTCTCATCTCGTTTTGATATTCCATGATCAAGTTATAAGCTTTGGAAAAAAAAGGTGTTTTTGTTGACTTTCAAAAATGACCTATAATGTCCAAATTTATAACTTCTTGTGAGTGCATTTTTTGATCTTGGGGTATGAATATGGTTTGTAGGAAATGTCATACTATTAAAAATGAGCTTTGGATGGGTCATTTCTCATAAAGTATGAAAAAGTTATGCTTGGTCAAAGTTGAGTTGACTTTTCCTACAAAACCCTAATTTAGCAACTTTTGAGTCTTGATGAATTTTGAGCAATCCTTGATGAATCATGATCAACCCTTTATCAAATGATGAAATATCCTTCAAAATGAGAATGTTAACAAAAAATCTTAAAGTTTGATTGTTCATAGGTCACAGTTGACTTTTGCCCTAGCATAGTCGATTTTTGGACCTTTTGCGCAATTGACTGAGCAAACTTCCTCTATAAGGCTTGAAATTTGACATGGATGACCTTGAGAACATATTAGGACATTGGGGATCCATTGGGGTCATTTGGACTCAAGGATCTTGATGCAACATGAAACCCTAATTTGGGGTTGACTGCCTTAGGAGATAGCTTGACTGTCCAGCTCTTGAGCAATCTTGAGCCACTTGGAGATTTTTCTTGCAATGTCTTGAGAAATATGAGAGGGAAAATTTTGGGGTACAACAGCTGCCCCTGTTCAATCTTTTTAAACCTGAGGATGTAGATTGGCTTTCGTGCCTCTCGTGATCCGAAGGTGGAAGATGATTGAACACTAGAGTGCCTAGAAATTTGCACTCGCATGAAGTGGTATCAGCCTTGTGATGTCGGGAATGGGCTTACAGATGCCATTTGGAGATTGCCGGTGGGAGGATGGGCTTAAAGATGCCATCTACAGGAGTGTCGATCGCATAAGAGATTCCTTAGCGAGAACTTGCATACCTGTTGTTGTGGAAGATTCCGTTGGGGGAAGTCTGATCTTGTTGATATTTAGGAATTTGCTTGTACCTCAACTGAGAGAATGCCTCTGCTGAGTTTTAAGAACTTGTCTGTAATTCAACTGGGGGAAATTTGTCGAGATCGAGAACCTTATCTGTAATTCAACCGAGGATAATTCAGTTGAGATTTAAGAACTGGTCAGGTCTTCGACTGTGGGGGATTGTCGAGATTGAGAACCTTATCTGTAATTCAACCGAGAATAATTCAGTTGAGATTTAAGAACCGGTCAGGTCTTCGACTGAGGGAAACATCATCCTTAAGATCTAGGACTGTCTGGTCTTCAACGGAGGATAATTCTGTTGATATTTTAGAACTCGTCGACACTTCGACTGAGGAAAATTGTCGAGATTGAGAACCTTATAGGTAATTCAACCGAGAATAATTCAGTTGAGATTTAAGAATCGGTCAGGTCTTCGACTGAGGGAAACATCTTCATCAAGATCTAGGAACTGTCTGGTCTTCAACGGAGTATAATTCTGTTGAGATTGTAGAACTCGTCCACACTTCGACGGAGGAAAATTGTCGAGATTGAGAACCTTATCTAAAATTCAACCGAGGATAATTCAGTTGAGATTTAAGAATCGGTCAGGTCTTCGACTGAGGGAAACATCTTCATCAAGATCTAGGAACTGTCTGGTCTTCAACAGAGTATAATTCTGTTGAGATTGTAGAACTCGCCCACACTTCGACGGAGGAAAATTGTCGAGATTGAAAACCTTATCTAAAATTCAACCGAGGATAATTCAGTTGAGATTTAAGAATCGGTCAGGTCTTTGACTGAGGGAAACATCTTCATCAAGATCTAGGAACTGTCTAGTCTTCAACGAAGTATAATTCTATTGAGATTGAAGAACCGGTCAGGTCTTCGACTGAGGGAAACATCTTCATCAAGATCTAGGAACTGTCTGGTCTTCAACGAAGTATAATTCTGTTGAGATTGTAGAACTCGTCCATACTTTGACGGAGGAAAATTGTCGAGATTGAGAACCTTATCTGAAATTCAACCGAGGATAATTCAGTTGAGATTTAAGAACCGGTCAGGTCTTCGACTGAGGGAAACATCTTCATCAAGATCTAGGAACTGTCTGGTCTTCAACGGAGTATAATTCTGTTGAGATTGTAGAACTCGTCCACACTTTGACGGAGGAAAATTGTCGAGATTGAGAACCTTATCTGAAATTCAACCAAGGATAATTCAGTTGAGATTTAATAATCGGTCAGGTCTTCGACTGAGGGAAACATCTTCATCAAGATCTAGGAACTGTCTGGTCTTCAACGGGGTATAATTCTGTTGAGATTGTAGAACTCGTCCACACTTCGACGGAGGAAAATTGTCAAGATTGAGAACCTTATCTGAAATTCAACCGAGGATAATTCAGTGGAGATTTAAGAACCGGTCAGGTCTTCGACTGAGGGAAACATCTTCATCAAGATCTAGGAATTGTCTGGTCTTCAACGGAGTATAATTCTGTTGAGATTGTAGAACTCGTCCACACTTCGACGGAGGAAAATTGTCGAGATTGAGAACCTTATCTGAAATTCAACTGAGGATAATTCAGTTGAGATTTAAGAACTGGTCAGGTCTTCGATTGAGGGAAACATCTTCATCAAGATCTAGGAACTGTCTGGTGTTTAATGGAGTATAATTCTATTGAGATTGTAGAACTCGTCCACACTTTGACGGAGGAAAATTATCGAGATTGAGAACCTTATCTAAAATTCAACCGAGGATAATTCAGTTGAGATTTAAGAACCGGTCAGGTCTTCGACTGAGGGAAACATCTTCATCAAGATCTAGGAATTGTCTGGTCTTCAACAGAGTATAATTTTGTTGAGATTGTAGAACTCGTCCACACTTCGACGGAGGAAAATTTTCGAGATTGAGAACCTTATCTGAAATTCAACCGAGGATAATTCAGTTGAGATTTAAGAACCGGTCAGGTCTTCGACTGAGGGAAACATCTTCATCAAGATCTAGGAACTGTCTGGTCTTCAACGGAGTATAATTCTGTTGAGATTGTAGAACTCGTCCACACTTCGATGGAGGAAAATTGTCGAGATTGAGAACCTTATCTGAAATTCAACCGAGGATTATTCAGTTGAGATTAAGAACTGGTCAGGTCTTCGACTGAGGGAAACATCTTCATCAAGATCTAGGAACTGTCTGGTCTTCAACGGAGTATAATTCTGTTGAGATTGTAGAACTCGTCCACACTTTGACGGAGGAAATTATCGAGATTGAGAATCTTATCTGTAATTCAACCGAGGATAATTTAGTTGAGATTAAGAACCGGTCAGGTCTTCGACTGAGGGAAACATCTTCATCAAGATCTAGGAACTGTCTGGTCTTCAATGGAGTATAATTCTGTTAAGATTGTAGAACTCGTCCACACTTTGACGGAGGAAATTGTCGAGATTGATAACCTTATCTGTAATTCAACCGAGGATAATTCAGTTGAGATTAAGAACCGGTCAGGTCTTCGACTGAGGGAAACATCTTCATCAAGATCTAGGAACTGTCTGGTCTTCAACAGAGTATAATTCTGTTGAGATTGTAGAACTTGTCCACACTTTGATGGAGGAAATTATCGAGATTGAGAACCTTCTCTGTAATTCAACCGAGGACAATTCATTTGAGATTAAGAACCGGTCAGGTCTTCGATTGAGGGAAACATCTTCATCAAGATATAGGAACTGTCTGGTCTTCAACGGAGTATAATTCTGTTGAGATTGTAGAACTCGTCCGCACTTTGATGGAGGAAAATTGTCGAGATTGAGAACCTTATCTGAAATTCGATCGAGGTCTCTTATACAGCTAGCAATAAAATCAAATCGTGCAAAGCATGTTTGTACACAAAAAGATTGGTTTTTGGCTTATTTTGGAAAGATCTTCATGGGAATCAAATCATGATCAAAGACCATAATTGAAAAATATTGGATGGACATTTGTAAACCTAATTCACTCATTGATATATATTGAACAAATGTAGACCAAAAGAACAAGTTTTGGATGCGTGTAGAGTGAAGAACAAACTTCAAAAAATCAAGAAAAGGTGGTGATCTGTTTTCATACTTCCAGGCATTTTCAAGACTCCCAAACCATCTCATTCGCCTCCTGGGTGTACAAGGAGTCTATACCAATCAAAAGCAAGCGTTTTTGTGCCCAGAAACGCGAGGTAAATGCTTCACGACATCCCTCCCTTTTTGAAATCCAATATTATTATTTTGGCATTTGTAGCATGAATCATGTATATATTCTGAATCTTGGAAGCATTTGCAAGCTAATGGTAACAATTAATTGCATTTTCGCTAACTGTACAGAGATCCACCATTGTTAGGGTTTTTTGTTTCGTTTTGGGATTTTCTTGTACAGGAAAAATTGGCCCAAAAGAAAGGTGCCATGATGTTCACAAGGCCAAGAAGAATTGGTCTGTAGCCTTAGATTTCATTTATTGCGCCTGTATAAGATTTTGAAAATTGTAGGGGTTATAGCTACGGACTTTGTCCGTAGGTAAAAGTCTCAGACTTTTAGCAACGGAGAGGGGAAGAAGAAGGTGGCGTGGCACCACCCCTTTTCCTATTTTGAAATTCGCACGCTGTATAATTCTTATTTTGTGTTTTTTTAATATAATGATTAATTGTTATTTGATATACAAAGAAGCGTGTTGGCTCAGTTATGGTGAGGCGAAGGAAAAGGCCATAGGACCTGGGTTCGAATCCCAGGTCCCCCATGTTATTTCACAACATTTTTTTCTTGCATGATCAGGCGTGTGCACAGGCATAAAGACCATCATGGACCATCAACTTGCAACCATTAGATCTAAAGCAGATCAAATCCAAAGGCCATCACATGAAGGCCTACCATGTATCCTAGTCAATGTGCAGCATTGGAATCTGAAAGTCAAACGTGGGCCAATGGATTTTGGGCCCATAATGGCTATGGACACCCCCTTGTTTGTTGATCACAAGGCCCATTTCTTTCTTTTCTTTTATATTCTTTCTTTTATTTATTTTATTTAAATTATTTTACTAACACAAAAATTAATTCTTTTTTTTTATCAAAAAATTCATAAAATCAATTTCATCAAATTAGAATCTAGGTTTTTATATTTTGTCAAAAATTAATTTAATTAGTTTAATTTAATTTTAGGGAAACTTTAATTCTTTTGTAAATAAATTAAAATCAATTAGAAAATTAGGTTTTGTTTACAGTTCGCAACCGCGGCGGGTGCAAAAAACCATAAAAATATATTTCTTTTCTCACCTCCACCATCCATTTTTTATACAACATTTTTATAGCCAAAATATACAGATTTTACAAAGAGGTTCCTGCGGATTACCGTAGATGTTTAGGGTGTTAATACCTTCCCTTTACATAACCAACCCCCTTACCTTGAATCTTTCCCCCTTTTTTGGATTATTCGCTCTTTTCCCATTCCTTTGGAAACAATAAACTGCAGTGACGGTTTTATTTTGATTTGTACAAGCCTAGTCAATCCATGACTTAGTCTTAAACATTTCTACCGCTAAAGGTACAAAACCACAAAATTGGAGGAATAGAAAGCAAATGAAAAAAAAACTAATTAACTATTACAACCTTTAACAGATACATTATGGTGAAAAGTCTAATATGAAAGTAAAAGAATGCGTGACGATTGTGAAAGTAAAGAGAAACGGAGAAATGTTTTTTTTTTTGTGATCGTTTTTTGATGAAAATTGATGACTTAACTTAACCTAATTGATTTTAGTTTAGAAAAAGAATTTGATTATTGAAAAAAAATTTAATAAAAAAATTTAAATAAACTAAGTTAATTATTTCAATTAATTTAATTTAAAAAGTTAATTTAATTTGATTTTAATTAATTAGAAAAAAAGGGTTAATTATGTTTAAAAAAAATTAAAACAAAATAATCAAAAAAAGGAAAAGATGAGCCTGAAGAAGTAAATCTAAGGGATGCTGGAAGAAATTCGCTTGGGCCCAAACATGCAACCCAGACTTTGAATGGGATCCAGAGCTGCTCTTCAATGAGGGTCCAACTTGGGCGTGGAGATCTGAAATGCTAGATCTGGGATTGTGAAGATCCAATGGTGATGAGATGAGGTTGCAGGGTGAGCGCGTGGAGGATGCTTGCATTGGATCTGTAAACAAGGAAACATGAAAAATAAAATATCAAAATACTAGGGGCAGGGATCAAACCCGTGCCCTGATATACTAACGCCTTAACTGAAATTCGGGTATCAGATATGTGATGTCAAATGATATGTCACGACACAAATATTTGTTTATAAATAAAGAGAAGTAATAACAAAAGCAGTAAAAACACAAGAGATTGTTCACCCAGTTCAGTGTATAACAACACCTACTCTGGGGGCTACCAAGCCAGGGACAAGCCCACTAAATAGTATCAATTCATAGACCCTCAGTAAACTACCAGTTTACAATCTAATCACTTAATCACTACCTGTTCTATACTTCTACCTAAGACTCACCTTGGTATGAGGCCCTCCTCAAATCCCTTCAATCACTTACAATGAAGAAACAACATAAATAATAAGTTTAAAAAATGCAATCATTCAATGCTTAAAAGCTTATGAATGATACACAATTGACAACCCAAATAACAATACAAGTATTAAATCAATACTAGAGTGTTTTACAATTAAAAGACTTAGACTTCTAACAGAAAGAAAGTATTCTTCTTCAAAAGTTTCAGTTGTTTGAATAAGGAAGCAAGTCCTTATATATGCACAGTTGTGGGCTTGGGCTTAAAACCAAATATTCAATTACTTTGAATATTTCCATAAAAATAGGTCAAGATAAAATCCATTCATTTTGAAAAATATTCCTCCATATTTTTCGTAGCCTGTGAGTCACAAATCTTGAATTATGGTGCGCAAGAAATCAGGAAATATAAAACATAAATTGATGTTGGCTGAGTTCAGTTCAGAAGGCAGATGTCAAGACATCTGCTTTGACATCATTCAAAACAGTTTGCTACAAATGTCAAGACATTTAGCAAGACATTAACAACACATTGTTTTACCAAAGTTGTTGCCAACAAACACTTACAAACTCCCCGCTTTGGAAAATTTTGGCTAAAACATTATCAGAGCAATATATTATCTGAGCAATATCAGAGAAGCAGCATAAGCAAAGCAAGCAAAACAAAAAACAACTCAGTTAGCAGTTAGCTATTAACAGGGAAGATGTCAAAACATCTTTTGAGACATGAGGCTCCCCCTCAATTATTAAGCTCCCCCTTAATCAGATGTCAGTCAGTGGTCAGCGGTCAGTCAGTCACTTTCTCTCCCCCTTTTTAGTCATAATATGCCAAATAAAAGGATGCATTCAAGAGTGTATCGGTAATTTAGGTACAGACCATAGAAATCAAATGTTAAGCACATGCAAGTGCTAAAATGAAACAAAAGGGTCAAATAAAGAAACATCAATTAGTCTAACTGTCATTAGGACCAGTTGACTTGGCTGAGCCAGAACTTCCTTCCTCACTAGAGTCTTCACCTTCAGAGTTCATTATATAATCAAGGTTGTTATCCTTTTGCAGGTCCTTAATCACTTTTTCAAAGGTTAGCTTCATTGTTGAGCTAATTCTGATCACATCTTCCAATTCCTTGCAGGATTCTCTTAATTCTTTGATCATGTCATCCTTGGTGGAGGTATTTTCAATAGGTGCAAATGTCAAAATAATGTCTGGGACATGCTTTCCTAAAAAGAGCTTAAAATGAATGTTTAAAGAATACTCCCTCTTGCACACTACATCATTTCCACTTAGGATTCTAGGATGCTGATTAAGAATAATTCCACAGATGAGGGAAGGAAAAGCAATTGGTATCTTAATGGCACAAGTTCCTGCATGCTTAATAGTATGATCAAAGATGTAAGTACCATAATCAAAAAGTTTCTGGTTTCCAATAGCATAAATGAACTTTCCTAATCCAATGGAGATGGTTAAAGTGTGATTAGTGGGAACCCAATTTGCAGCTCCAATTCTGTGTAAAATAGCATATTTCACACTAAGCTTGCTGACAGGAAGTTTATTTTTCATGGGCCATTCACTTACTTGATTAGCAGTGATGGCTCTACACACTTGATTATCTGTTACTTCTAGCTCACAACGGTCATCTTCAGTCCTATCCAGAAATCTATTTATGATAGCAAGGGAAAATTCTACACATCTACCCCTAACATACACCTTCCTATACTCCTTACGTTTATGATCAGCACAATTAATAGGAATATTAACAATGAATTCCTTAACAAGAGTCTCATAGAATTTGGAAAACCTGGTAACAGTTTTCATCAGTCCACCATAAGATATCAGCTCCATGATTTCTTTGCATTCCAGAGCACCAACTCCCAATTCTCTTTCCATGGCAATTCTTCTTTGAAACAGATACTTCCACTTTTCAGCATTCCCAACTGAATGGAAGGAAATGTTGTCAAGGGGAGCATGAGGAACCCTAACATAAATCTTCTTGCTTTCATACTTTTTGATAGGAGAGATGTCCTGGACATCTTGATCGACATCATAGTCTGAGTCAACTTCTTCAATAACCATAGCTTTCTTCTTACTCTTGGATCTTTTTACAGCATCATCATCATCATCTGTGGAGCTAACAGGTCTAGATTTTATTTTTCTAGAGGGAGTAACCACTTTGTTTCCTGACTTTGGGGGTCAATACATGATTTTCTTCTTGGTTGTCTTGGCAGGGGGTGTGACACTTGCATCCTTTACTTTCCTAGATTTTAGCCTTCTTGCAATACTAGGTACCATATTAGTAATGAGCTCATTGTCAGATAGCTCATCTACATTGACCATATTCTCAGCATTTTGACCTTATGCATCCTTGGAGGAAATAGTATCTTTCTTAGTAGGAGAATTCTCTTCAACATCTTGTTCAACATCTTCTTCTTCCACTTCTTTTAGAGCAGAGATAGCAAGCTTCTCAAGTTTGCTTTCAGCAGCATCTTTCTTGAAGGTGGATGGTTCAGCAGCAACACTTTTAGGATCATTTCTTTTGTCAGCGGGAGGAGGCATACGAGCAAGAGGGGTAGTAATCTTAAGAACAGCAAAGCCTTCATTTAACACTCTGTCTACTAGCCTTCTAATGCTTCTATCAACATTAACAATTTCTTCTTCTGTCCTATTTTCAGTAGCAGTAGAAGAGTTACCTTTATCATCTTTGGATTTCTTAGCGGGTGATGATCTAGGTTTCTTGACCTTCTTATAAAGATGTGGGATGGTTGTTGGAGGAGTAGCATCAAGTACTCTGTCAAGGGAGAGATTCTCATTGGCAGATTTTAGGAAAGACGGTGTATGATGTTGAGACATCTTTGAAGATTTTTGAGTAAAAGGATGAAGAATGACTAGGGTTCTTTTTCTGTAGAGGAGAATGAAAATATTTTGAAAGTAGAAGGATGTTATTTCGTAGTGTGTGGGAAACACTTTGAGGCAGTCCTGCAATGATTGCTTTCGAAATTTTATTTGTTGGAAACACAAATAATATAATATCACTTTAATGATATTCCCATGCGCCTTTAATTTCTACAAACCCTTATATAGGCAAATCCCTAATTTTCTTCTTAATTTCTCAAACTGATTAGCATCCAAAGCCTTGGTGAAAATGTCATCCAGTTGCAATTCAGTGGCTACATGTTCTAAGACAACAATCTTTTCTTCAACAAGCTCTCTTACAAAGTGATGACGGATACCAATATGTTTGGTCCTGCTGTATTGAATGGGATTCTTTGAAATGTTAATGGAACTTAATTGTCACATAATAATGTCATGACATCTTGTTTGACATTGCATTCTGTTAACATTTGTTTCATCCAAACCAATTGAGAACAACTGCTTCTTGCAGCAATATACTCAGCCTCTGCAGTGGATAGAGACACACAATTTTTCTTCTTACTGAATTAGGATATGAGATTATTTCCCAGAAAGAAGCATCCTCCTGATGTAATTTTTCTATCATCAACACTTCCTGCCCAATCAGCATCACAAAAACCAGTTAAGGAAGAATTAGATCCATGAGAGTATAGCATACCATAGTCACTTGTCCCATTCACATATTTAAGAATTCTCTTCACATGGTTGGCATGGCTAACTTTAGTATTAGCTTGATATCTTGCACACACTCCTAGAGCAAGGTAATGTCTAGTCTACTAACTGTGAGATATAGAAGGCTGCCTATCATACTTCTGTAAAGACTTTGATCTACACTTACTCCTTTTTCATCTTTAGTCAACTTCGGATGTGTGGGAGCAGAGGTTCTTTTGTGACTGGAACTTTCCATCCCAAACTTCTTCACTATATTATTGACATACTTGCTCTAAGATATAAATATGGAATCTTCCATTTGTTTAACTTGCAGACCAAGAAAATAGGTTAATTCACCAACAAGACTCATCTCAAATTCTGACTTCATTTGCTTAACAAAATGTTGAACCATCTCATTTGACATCCCACCAAACATAATATCGTCAACATAAATATGTGCAATCATGATCTTCCCTTCTTCTTCCTTGACAAAAATATTTTTGTCTATGCCATCTTTCCTGTATCCATTCTCAACAAGAAATCCGGCCAGTCTCTCATACCAAGCTCTTGGAGCTTGCTTTAATACATACAGAGCTTTCTTCAGTTTGTAGACATGTTTAGGAAAACTTGGATCAACAAATCCCTTTAGTTGTTCCACATAAACTTCTTCATTAAGATATCCATTTAAGAAGGCACTTTTTACATCCATTTGAAACAATTTAAATTTCAGTATGCATGCAACTCCCAAGAGTAGTCTGATTGATTCAAGTCTGGCCACATGGGCAAAATTTTCATCAAAGTCGACTCCTTCAATTTTAGTATACCCTTGTGCAACTAACCTTGCCTTGTTTCTAGTGACCACCCATATTTCATGATATTTATTCTTATACACTCATTTTGTGCCAATCACATTTTTCCCTTCAGGTCTTGGAACAAGATCCCAAACTTCATTTCTACTGAATTGTTCTATCTCTTCTTGCATAGAATTAATCAAAAACTCATCAGTTAGGGCATCTTTGACATTCTTAGGCTCACTTTTTTATACAAAGCAAGAGTTTGATATCCCATCTCTTGATCTGGTAGTAACTCCTTTATTTAGATCTTCTATGATAAGCTCCTTAGGATGATCTCTCTGAGTTCTAATTGAAGGTCCTTTATTGAGATGACTAGGCTCAGGATCTTCTTGAGGTGGATTAGAATCAATACTTTTGTCATTAGATTATGTTGGAATATCAGACACAGATGTTCCAATATCTTCTGAGACATCTTCTTCGGCACTCCATCCTCTATCATCAATAATAACATTTATTGACTCCATCATAACTTTGGTTCTGGAGTTAAAAACTCTGTAAGCTCTGCTATTTGTAGAGTAACCCAAGAATATTCCTTCATCACTCTTGTGATCTATCTTCCTCCTTTGTTCATGATCAGCTAAGATGTAACATTTACTTCCAAAGACATGAAAGTATTTAACAGTTGGTTTTCTTCCCTTCCATATTCCATACAAGGTGGTTGAAGTGTCTTTCCTTAGAGTGACTCTATTATGGATATAGCATGCAGTATTCATAGCTTCAGCCCAAAAATGGTAGGGTAACTTCTTAGCATGAATCATGGCTCTGGCAGATTCTTGGAGAGTTATATTATTGCGTTCCACAATCCCATTTTGTTGAGGAGTAATGGGAGAAGAGAATTCATGGTTTATTCCTTCAGAGGAGCAAAAGTCAGCAAATTTATTATTCTCAAATTCCTTTCCATGATCACTTCTGATTCTTATGACATGACTTTCCTTTTCCCTTTGAATTTTTTGACATAGATCTTTAAACACTTCAAAAGTTTCTGATTTTTCTCTAATAAAGCTTATCCATGTGTATCTAGAAAAATCAACTACAATAACATAGGCATACTTCTTACCACCAAGACTTTTAACCTGCATAGGTCCCATCAAGTCCATGTGAAGAAGTTCCAAAACTTGTGATGTAGTGAGATGTTGGATCTTCTTATGTGACATCTTAGTTTGCTTTCCAATCTGACAATTACCACATATTCTACCTTCTTCTACTTTGAGCTTAGGAATCCCTCTCACTGCTTCTTTAAGTATAATTCTTTTCATAACTTTCAGATGCAAGTGCCCCAATTTTTGATGTCGTAGTTTAACTGCATTCTCTTTGGCTAAAACACATGTTGAGGAGAGGTTCAACTATTGAGGAACCCATAGATAATAGTTGTCTTTAGATCTGATTCCTTTCATAATAACTTCATTCTTTTCATTTCACACAAGATATTCTTCCTTGGTGAAGTTAACTTTGAATCCTTGATCACACAATTGGCGTATACTTATCAGGTTAGCTGTTAACCCTTTAACAAGTAACACATCATCAATATTAGGGACTCCTAAATAATCAAGCTTGCCAACACCTTTATTTCACCTTTTGCTCCATCACCAAAAGTCACATAACTGGTGGAATGATACTTGACATCCACCAACAGATTCTTGACACCTGTCATGTGTCTAGAACAGCCGCTGTCAAAATACCAGTCATCTTTGGTTGATACTTGTTGTACCCAAAAATTTGCCCTCCCATATTCTTCAAAGTTTGACAAGAATCAATCTTCAAATGGTTCAAGATCTCTCAAGGGTTGCACAGCCAACCACCCTCCTAAGCCAGTCAAAATTAGGGTTTTGGTTCTTGCAAGGAAGTTGAGGTTTTCAAGGGCTCAATCAAGTCCCACATGCCTATAAACATTGTCAAGCACCTACATGTCAAGTTTCAAGGCTCACAAGGTCAAGTTGCACAGTCAAAAACCCTAATTGCTTCACAATCAACTGTAGGGGCAAAATGGTCATTTGGCAGTCAAAAGTCAAACATTTTGGTCAACATCTTATTTTGAAGCCACAATCATCATTTGATCAAGTCTTGATCATGATTCCACAAGAATGGCTCAAAAATCATCAAGGTGTCAAAAGTTTCTATTTTTGGACAGCTGAAAAGTCAACTGTAACTTGACCAAGGCATAACTTTTTCATGGTTCATCAGAAAAATCCCATCCAATTCTCATTTTGAAGGGGAGGACATTTCCTAAAACTCATATTCACATTCCAAGTCCAATAAATGCTCTCACAAAAAGTTATTAATTTCAACATTATAGGTCATTTTCAAAAGTCAACAAAAAGGCACTTTAAGTCAAAGACCATAACTTGATATTGGTAAATTAAAATGACATGGGACCAAAGGCATTGATTAGAGGACTTCAAGACCTTTCCAAAATGTCCAAGAACATGTTCATATGATCAAAATTGAGCAAGATATGCATTGGAGAAGTTGGGAAATTTTTGTGAAATGGCAAAAGTCAACTATCCTTAAAACTTCAATTTTTGACAAAAGGGCCCACTTTTTCCACTTGATTCAGCCTTGTCATGCCACCCACGTGTCCCATGATCAATTTCAAGACCAAATAATTATTTTTCTATTTTTATTTAATTTTTATGGATTTAATTCATTTTAATCCATAATAATTCAAGTAAAATCAAAAAAATTGATTAAATGGTATCTTGTGGTTTGATTAGCCTTCATGAAGCATATTCTAGTTGCCAAATTCGTGTAAAGCTCATTTATGCATGAAAATTCAAAATTTGGATAAAGCTTTGAAAGGCCTTTAATGGTGGTTAAGAAGAAATCCAAAACTTCAATGCACAAGTTTAAGGCTCCTAATGCTGACTTAAATCCCTTGATACATACATATGCAAGCCTCTCCAACCAAAGGCACGACCTGAACATCTCTAAAACGGCATAACCAAATTCCAAAAATTGAAAGAAAAACCAAAAACTGTTTTCCATATTGCAGATCAATTCAGAGCCCTAGAGTGATTCAAACGCATTGTTGACATTCCCAGGAACGATTTACAGTCAAGAACAAGCCTTAACACTCCAAGAATCATCCACAACAAGTCCCACGGTTTGAATATTTTTCCATAATCGCATATCCTTATTCATGCATTTTTAACCTCTTTTTTGGATTGATTTGTGTTAATAGGACCATTCTGAAGCTATTGGTATGATTCAATTTGATTATGGTGCTCTGAATTAAAAAACACCATTGAAGCAACCTAGGGTTTTGAAGCTTGGATTTTAAGGCTTTACAGCATGAGGAAAATTGGACCACATAATGCATATGGCTGAATTCGTCAAGGCCAGACGAATTCAACCCAACCATCGCGCCTTTTTTATATACACTGAGCGCCTAATCGCTATTTTCTGCAGTTTTGCTTTGTGGGGGTTAAAAACCCCCGCTATCTTGTTCTTTATTTTACAGGAAAAGGTAGAAGATGGAGTACGTGGAAGGATGGGATTGGGTCATTCAAACATGACGCGCGCTTGTTTATGTTTCCAGACTATACTTTTGTTTTCACATAATATATTTAATGGTCACTATATTAACAAACGCGGCATAATGGCTCAGTGGTTGATGACGCGTCTGGCAATCGTTGGGACCTGGGTTCGAATCCCAGGTCCCCCATAATTTCCATGCATTTTTTCTTTACATGCTTGTGTGTAGGTTCCAAAAGAAGGTCCATCATGCGCCTTGCTCATCTAGCATGCCAAGTGTCTTCAACAACAATCCAGTGGCCAGGAGATGTAGAACATCATACTCCAAGTCAAAGCTGCTCCAGGCAATCTCCAAAAATCAACAAGACTGGTTAATGGGCCAGCAATTTCTAGGCTTCACACCTCCATTGGGCCATCAGCATCCCCTTTGGTTTCTATTTCTTTTTTTTTTCTATTTTCCTGTTTCTTTTTTTATTTTCTTTATTAATTATTCTTAGTATTTAATTAATTAACATAATCAACATTTTCACAAGTAAAAATTCAAAAAATAAAAAAAAATGTAAATACTTTATTTTTATTAATTTCATTTAGGTAATTATTTTGTAAATAAGCATTAACTCAAATTAATTAGTTTAATTAGTTTAATTTTCACCTTTTCTATAATAAATAAAAACAATTTAGAATTAGGTTTTCTTTTTGACTTTTAATTTCTTTTATTTTTTTATTTCCATTAAAAATATTAAAAAAAACACAAAAACATTCTTTTTCCTTTTAATTAATTAGTTAGTTATTCGTTTTAATTTCATTAATTACAAAAAAAAGGACAAAAATTCAATTCTTTCTTAAAAAAAGGTCAACACCCTAAGACATCCCGATTCGATTCTCTCGCGCTTTAATTTATTTTCATTATATTTATGTAACTGCTCCTGGAAATGTAATAGTTAAATAAGACCTCTTTTACCGCTTTATTTACTTTTCTCGCACTTTATTTCCAAACGGGTTTGTTTTTTGGCGATGTATATACCCGCGCCTTGTAATAGCTAGATTTACATTCTCGCAATTTATTTTTCCGCACCCCTAACTGCTAATATGCCTACAAGAATGTATGTAAATAAAATCAATCTGTAGCTCACAAATAACATGTACAAGATAACCTTAACTGAAAAACAACACACAAAGCACATGCCTTTTCTAGGGTACGCCTCACTGGTTGCCTCGACGTGGTCATCAAGTATAGGACGTCTTAGAGGTCGCCCTTCTGTCCAAAAGATCCAGTTGCCTCGAAACGGTCGCCTCAGATACAAAGGATCTAGGACATTAGGGTTACTTCTAAGGTGTCCTACCATTGCTTCGGTGACCACACTGTCCCTAATAATCGAATTGACCCGAACACCTCCAACGACGGTGCTACCTACCTCTCAATGGTGGGATAGCACTGTCTAAAGGACTCTTACACAGCCTAATTCCTTAGAGTAGGTAGATTCTTCTGGGTACTTGCTCTTTCAAACAAACAAAAACAACTTTTCGCACTCACACTTTCTAAAAGTTTTCAAACAAATTTTTCATACACTCTTGAGGACAGATACAAGAGTTACTTAGAAATTTTTCAAACGAACTTTTTTCAAAACCCACACACACTTGAAAAGCAAACAATTTTTGAAAACATAAGAGCAAATACCTAAGAGCCCATGGATAACCATGGATAGAAAGGGTGCTAACACCTTCCCTTTCTATAAATCTACCTCCCGAACCGAGAGACATCTCGAATAAGGAATTTTGTTGTGCTTTTGTCCTTTCCATGTTGGAGAACATAAAAGACGGTGCCGACTCTTGCTTACCGCGACATTTCGCGAAACCAGCTAAAAACAGTCAGTTATATTTCCACCGATCACAGAACTGGCGACTCTGCTGGGGAAATTTAATAAGTGAGGTGTACCTTAGGATTAGATCATACTTATGTTTTCAGTTGCTTTGCTTTGATTGCTTTATATTTGTGGGCTTTGCATCGGAGTTTCATAGATCCTAACCCGGATCTGGGGATACCCTTTTAGGTAGCATAAGCTGTGAGGGACCTGTCCGGCGTAGACTGACACGGGTGAAGCAGTGGCTACGTTGGTGTGGCACCTTGGTCTGTACCAATATCCCTTGTGTTGCAACGAGGAGAATATGGGTCTTCTGAGGAGTCATTAAGCACCAACCGACCTTAGAACCCTAATGTGACCCAACTTGGCCGTAGAACAGTAGCAGTATGCTACACCCATTGAGGCTAAACTCTCGCGATGGCCGCAAGAAAAGATTGCGACGCTGGAGTTATGACCGATTGAGGGTAGTCAGTGATATTGAGATCCTCTAGAACCCGGTTACTTTTGATAGGACAGGTCTTAACCAACGAAACTGAAAGAGGGTAGTACCTGAACTTCATGCTGGCCTAAACTCTAAGGGTTGTCTGGTGTGACTTGTGTGCCTTATCATGTTTGCCTTTGTGAATACTTGTGGTGTGCTTTACCATAACATCATACCATCATACCATTGCATGCATCCTGCATAAGGACTGACCTATTTCAAAGACAAGAGGGTTTCACCTTTGCTCTGTTTTGTAGGACATCATGATGACTGTGCGAAGGAACACTATTCGGCTCAACTTTGTTCACCCACCTGATTTGCTTAAAGAGTTGGTTGACAGAATTCCAAACACTGCTTCCTTCATCCAGAGGCATGGCTCTCTTCTCGTTTTAGTCACTTCAAAGTGGGACCAACAACTGATGAGTGTCTTGACCCAGTTTTATGATCCCTTGTACAATTACTTCACCTTTCAAGACTTCCAGCTGGTCCCCACCCTGGAAGAATTCTCTGATTTGCTTGGTATCCCTATCTTGGATCAGACCCCATTCACTGGTTGGGAAAAGTCTCTTAGGCTTGAGGAGATTGCTGCAGCCCTTCCCTTGACTAACAAGGAGGTAATGGACAACTGGGTAACTAGAAGCGGAGTTAAGGGCTTCTTGGCTAAGTTTCTGATTGGTAAAGCTAACAGTTTCTGGAATGACTTAGACTTCAGGGCGTACGAGGACATTCTGGCTCTCTTAATCTACGGTCTAGTATTGTTTCCAAATCCTGATAACTTTGTCAATATCAATGCCATAAGGATCTTCATGTCTCGGAACCCTGTACCCACTCTCTTGGGTGATATCCTGTAACAACTCTATGCCCGTATTGCCCGAAGACGCGGAACTCTGTGGTGTTGTGCTCCTTTGTTAGTGAGGTGGTTTATTTCGCACCTCCCCAAGTTCGTGCTGAAGAACCAAGAAGTAAGAGGCTGGGCTCATAGGTTAATGTCTCTCGCTGATAATGACATCATTTGGACTCTCAGAGGTTTAGATGAGGTGGTTGTTATTGATCGTTATGGAGAGTATCCTAATGTTCCATTGATCGGTACCCAGGGAGGAATCTCTTATAATCCATGTTTAGCTCTCCGTCAATTTGGAAGAGCCAGAAGAGCAGGACCTCATGAGATGTTGGTGCCTCACATCAGTTTTGAGTTTCAGGTAGATAGTGACGAACTGCACCGTAGATTCATCAAAGCTTGGGAAGGAATTCACAAAGCTGACCCACATGAGTTGGGACCGAAGACTTCTCTACCAATGGAACCCTATTACAGATGGGTCCGCATCCGTGCTCAGAAGTTAGGTATGCCATATGAAGCTGTCAGGCCTATCATTCTTGAAATTCCTAATAGAGACGGGGTTCCTCCAACCATACTCCCTCCTCAGATACCCACTGATGTTGATACATTAAAGAGGTCTTGGGTGAAACTACAGGAAGAGCGGGATTCTTATCGGGAAAAGTTCAACGAACAGGAACAGAAGATCCAGAAGCTGACCAAGCAATTGGAGAATGAGCGGATCATGAATGACTACATCCGTACTGAGAAGAGGAGGCCATGGGGGCACTGATGAGCTTTGGATGTTTCCCTTACAGCTTTTTATTTCCTTTTCAGTATTTTCATTCCTGTAACGCCTAAGGGCAATTTGTTGAACAATTTAAATTCCAAAGTTTAAATCTAATAAAGTGTGTTCCTTTTGTCTACAAAGTTGATTCCCGATTGTCTTTGAAAACATAATTCATACGCATTTCATTCATCATATGCATCACAGGTACCCTTTTCTACAGGTTGCTTAATCGTCTTCGTTGTTTATTTCAGCACTCAATCATCATGAATCCTGAACCAACTACTGAACAAGCTATCAAGGCCCTCCAGGCCCAGAACGCCCAGTTTCAAGAGATGGTCATGAACTTAGCCCAGGGACAGCAGGAGTTGAAGGCTTTGCTCCTGAAGAAGAAGAAGAAGAAGAAGAGGATTATGCTGTTCAACACTGGATGCAGACTCGGGAATACACTGCAGAATAAAGCTGAGCGGACTACTCCATTTGTTGGGGAAGGCAGTCACCAAGAGGGAAGGGTCCCTAGCCCTGTGGTCTCTGACACCGAGACAGATTTCAATGATGAGCAGTACCCTCCTGCTGAGGACAGGTACAAACAGCTGGAGGACCGGTTAAATGCTATGGAGATTCAACGTGTGCCTGGGTTGGATTTTGGAGACTTAGGGTTATCTTTTGGGGGTGGTGATCCCACACAAGTTCAAGGCACCTGCCTTTGTGAAGTACGACGAGGCTTCATGTCCTAAGCTGCACCTCCGTTCTTATGTAAGGAAGATCCAGCCTTACACTGCAGACAAGAACTTATGGATCCATTTCTTCCAGGAGAGTCTTTCAGGGACTCAACTCGAATGGTTCTATCAGCTGGATGGAACCGATATCCGTAACTGGGAGGACTTGGCTACTGCTTTTTATAAGCAGTATCAGTACAATTCCGACCTCGCTCCTACGCGTACCCAACTCCAGGGTATGTCGCTAGGATCGGGAGAAGGTTTTAAGGAGTACGCGCAGAAGTGGAGAGACCTGGCTGGCAGGGTGCAGCCACCATTGACTGACCGTGAACTCGTGGACATGTTCTTGGGGACCCTGTCTGGTCCTTTCTTCAATCATTTAATTGGTAATTCCTCTGCCGGGTTTACAGACCTGATCCTGACTGGTGAGAGGATCGAAGCTGGTATCAAATCGGGGAAGATACAAAAAGGTGCCTCCTCGAGCTCTGAAAAGAAGCCCTTCAAGAAGGAAGCTAGTGCTTTGTATGGTCCCAGAAGACAGAATAAACTGGAGCACCGCCAAGCTATCAACGCGGTGGTAATTTCAAAGCCTGCTGCTGCCCCTCAGCGGTACAACCAGCCAAGAGTCGAGAGGCCCAAAAGACAGTATACTCGGCTCAGCATGACCCTCTCTCAGATATTGCCGCAACTGCTGTCAACCAATCTGGTAACCATCAAAGAAGCTCCGAAGGTGGTAAACACAGCATCTCCGAAGTACAATCCCAATGCCCGCTGCACTTATCACTCTGACAGCCCGAGGCATTCTACTGATGATTGTTGGGCCCTAAGGAATAAGGTTCAGGACCTTATTGATGCTAAGGAAATACAGTTTGAGGCGCCCGAAAGGCCAAATGTTGTGACTGCTCCCATGCCCCAGCATGGAGTGAATGTTGTGGAAGAGGATCTGTATGTAGCTTCTGTGGATGATATTGCTACTCCGCTGCCGACCGTCAAGAGGAACCTGTTGCTAGCCGGTTTATTTCTGGGATGTAGTAAAGGTTGCCATCTATGTGTTGTTTCACCTGCTGGTTGTCCTTTGCTGAAGTCAGGCATCCAAAACCTGATGGATAGCAAAGAGATCTTGTTCAAGAAGATTGCTGTTCCTGCTGCCCCTGTTGAAGAGGTTTCAATTGTCACTATTTTCAATAACCCCCCTAAGGCTCCCTCAAAGAAGCCTGTCAAAATTATGCCTGTTCACAAGATTGCTCCTATAACCATTACTGTTCTGGGGCCCATCCCCTATAAATCTGACAAAGCTGTCCCATGGCACTATGGAGCAGATGTTTATGTTCTGGGAGTAAAACAAGAGTTTGATGCTAGTATCGATGTCAGCAACATCACCGGGCCTGCCAAAGTTACTCGTAGTGGTAGGCTGTTCTCACCTGATATTACGCCACCAGCTATTCAGAGACCTCTTGTCATCACACATGCCAGTGTGCCTGCTTCCCCTCCTGATCAAGTTCCTGTTTCTACCCCTGCTGCCGAGTCATCTGACGCTCGGGGCAAAGTGGTTGCTGCTGATGTGCCTGCCTGGACGGAGGCACCGAAGACCAACGTTGAAGCTTCCAAGAAAGAGATGGAAGAGATCCTCAAAATTATCAAGAAAAGTGATTTCAACGTCGTTGAGCAGCTGGGGCACACCCCCTCTAAAATCTCTATGCTATCATTGTTGTGTTCAGAGGCCCACGCCAAGGCTCTGATCTCCTTCCTGAAGACAGACCATGTGCCACAAGAAACGTCTGCTGATCAATTTACTGATTGTGTGGCCAACTTGACTGCTGATAATGGGTTGGGTTTCTCTGACGCCGATCTGACTGCCAAGGGAAAGAACCATAACGACGCCCTGCATGTCTCCATTGAATGCAGGGGCACTACTCTTGCCCATGTGTTGGTGGACACCGGTTCGTCGTTGAATGTACTACCCAAGAAGGCCTTAGACAGGCTGGATTGTGAGGGTTTAGAGCTCAAGCCTAGTAACATTGTTGTCCGGGCCTTTGACGGGTCCAAAAGGATGGTGCATGGCGAAGTCGACTTTCCAATCAGGGTTGGCTCTCAAGTTTTTGACTCCACTTTCTATGTGATGGACATCCGACCATCTTATTCTTGTCTGCTGGGTCGCCCATGGATCCACAAGGCTGGAGCTATGACTTCAACTCTACATCAGAAGCTTAAGTACCCGGTCAGAGGGAAGATCGTAACAGTGCAAGGGGAAGAGGAATACATGGTCAGCCACCTCAACTCGTTCCGGTACGTAGAGATGGATGGGGAGTTCATTGAAACCCCCTTTCAACACTTTGAAGAGGTGCCTCAAACATTGGCAGCAGCAGAGACAGTGACTGCAGAAGACTCTCCTTTGAAGATGGCTTCCTTGAAGGATGCCCGGGCTGTGATTGAGAAGGGTGAGTGCGCAAATTAGGGCCGACTTCCTGATTTCACTCCAAAGACTAACAAATTTGGCTTGGGTTTCACTGCAGAAGCTCAGAGGGCTGTTCGCAAAGCAAGAATTGGAAGACCTCCTGTATTCATCACCAACCCGGGAGTAAATGCTATTGAGGACGAAGCGGACGAATCTGAATTCGACAGCTGGATCTACCCGACGACCAATGGTGGACCAAGCAACTGGACGGCGAAAGATTTCATACCTATTACTTTTGTCACTCAGTAATGAACTTCTTTGTTTTGAATTTGTAACGAACAATAATTTGAAACTTTATGGCCCAGTGTCTTACCTGGGGCACCGAGGCTTCATTTGTGAGGGCTTGTTATTTGTCACTTTCATATATCATGAATAAAAGCATTGGACGTTTTTCACATTTCAAATCTTGCGCTCCTTTTCTTTCTTTATTGTATATTGCAAAACAGCTATATTTACACACACTCACTTATACAGGTTCCAATCCACTCTGAATCTCACTGGTAACGACTCTGCTACTGCCAGTTATGACTTCGAAAATCCGATCAACTTAGCCGAAGACGAAGGTGAAGATGATTGCGAAGTGCCTGGTGAGCTTGCAAGACTGTTACTCCAGGAAGAGATGGCCATTCAGCCACATGAAGAGCCAGTGGAAACGGTAAATTTGGGTATTGAGACAGGCAGAAAGGAAGTCAAGATTGGTGCTAATCTGGAGGCTAGTGTGAAACAACGGTTGGTTCAGATGCTGCATGATTATGTAGAAATCTTTGCCTGGTCCTACGAAGACATGCCTGGGTTGGATACCGACATTGTGGTTCATCACCTGCCTACCAAGGAAGACTACCCTCCGGTTAAACAGAAGGTCCGCCGTATGCGTCCAGAGATGTCCGAGAAAATCAAGGCTGAGGTTATGAAACAATTTGATGCCGGGTTTATAGCAGTGACTTCTTACCCTCAGTGGGTTGCCAACGTGGTTCCAGTGCCAAAGAAGGATGGTAAGGTCCGAATGTGTGTTGATTACAGGGATTTGAACAGGGCGAGCCCTAAGGATGATTTCCCTCTACCTCACATCAACGTTCTGGTTGACAACACCGCTCAGCATAAGGTATTCTCCTTCATGGATGGATTCTCCGGTTATAATCAAATCAAGATGGCTCCTGAAGACATGGAGAAGACCACTTTTGTTACTCAGTGGGGCACCTTTTGCTACAAGGTCATGCCTTTTGGGTTGAAAAATGTTGGGGCAACCTACCAACGTGCCATGGTTGCTTTATTTCATGACATGATCCATTATGAGATCGAAGTGTATGTCGACGATATGATTGCAAGGTCCCAAACTGAGGAGGAACACCTTGACCATCTACAGAAACTGTTTGACCGTCTGAAGTTGTACAAGCTAAGGTTGAACCCGAACAAGTGCACCTTTGGGGTAAGATCTGTAAAACTGCTAGGCTTCGTCGTGAGCGACAAAGGTATTCAAGTGGACCCTGCCAAGGTGAAATCCATACAAGAGATTCCAGCTCCCAAGACAGAGAAGGAAGTCAGAGGCTTTCTAGGACGGCTGAACTACATCGCCCGATTCATCTCACATCTAACTGCTACCTGTGAACCAATCTTCAAACTACTGAAGAAAGATCAAGTAGTACGTTGGAATGATGAATTCCAGGCCTCTTTCAAAAGAATCAAAGAGTATCTCCAAGAGCCACCCATTCTTATGCCACCGGTTGAAGGGAGACCTCTAATACTATACTTGACAGTACTTGACAGCTCAATGGGGTGTGTACTGGGGCAGCATGACGAGTCTGGCTGAAAAGAGCATGTCATTTATTACCTTAGCAAAAAGTTTACCGACTGTGAGACCCGATACTCATTGCTCGAGAAAACTTGCTACGCTTTGGTATGGGCTGCTCGCCGGCTGAGACAGTATAAGTTGACTCACACCACTCTGTTGATTTCAAAAATGGATCCAATCAAGTACATATTCGAAAAGCCCGCCTTGTCCGGAAGAATAGCAAGATGGCAGATGATCTTGACAGAATACGACATCTAGTACACGACTCAAAAATCAATCAAGGGAAGTGTACTGGCAGATCATTTGGCACACCAAGCAGTGGATGACTACCAATCTATGAACTTTGAATTTACAAACGAGGATATCATGGTAGTGACTGATTATGAAGTACCTGGACCGGATGAAGGACCTGAGGAAGGATCCCGATGGTCTATGCACTTTGACGGAGCCTCAAACGCTTTGGGTAACGGTATTGGAGCTGTGATCATATCCCCAAAAGGCACTCATACTCCACTTACTGCCCGGCTATGTTTCAACTACACCAACAACATGGCAGAGTATGAGGCATGCATTATGGGTCTTCAAGCTGCAATTGACTTAAGGATCAAGTTTCTGAGTGTCTTTGGAGATTCCGCTCTCGTGATCAATCAGATCAAAGGCGAGTGGGATACGAAACACCCAAATCTTATTCCTTACAAAGAGTATGTGTTGACGTTGATTCCCCACTTAGAGGAGATAACTTTTGAACACTTCCCAAGAGAGGAAAATCAGTTGGCGGACGCGTTAGCTACAATGTCTTCTATGTTCAAAGTCAAATGGGACAACGAGGCTCCCCAGATCATTATCTGGAAACTGGATGAACCTGCACATTGTTGCGATCTTGAGACTGAAGAGGTAGTTGAAAAACCTTGGTATCATGAAGTGAAGAGGTACTTGGAAGCTCAAGAATACCCCGAAGGTGCATCTGTTAATGACAAAAAGTTTCGGAGAAGATTGCTGCAAAGTTCTTCCTCAGCAATGGCATTCTATACAAGCGAAACCACGATTCAACCTTACTGTATTGTGTGGATAAGACTGAAGCAGAAAAGATCATGGCAGAGCTGCATGAGGGTACCTTCGGAACACATTCCAGTGGACATACCATGGCAAAGAAAATCCTTCGGGCAGGATATTACTGGTCCACAATGGAAGCCGACTGTTATCAACACTCTCGGACGTGTCACAAATGCCAGGTCTATGCTGATAAGGTGCACGTTCCTCCAGTTCCTCTGAACGTCTTGACAGCACCTTGGCCTTTTGCAATGTGGGGCATTGATATGATCGGAGAGATCATACCTACGGCATCCAACGGGCATCGCTTCATCCTGGTAGCGATTGATTATTTCACGAAGTGGGTTGAAGCAGCTTCCTACGCTACGGTAACCAAGAACATCGTGGCACGGTTCATTCGGCATAACTTGATCTGTCGATATGGCGTCCCGGAGAGGATCATTACGGATAATGGTACCAATCTAAACAACAAGATGATCACTGAGCTTTGCGAGCAATTCAAGATACAGCACCACAACTCTTCTCCCTACCGGCTGAAGATGAACGAGGCTGTAGAAGCAGCAAATAAGAATATCAAGAAGATTGTGCAGAAGATGACAGTGACCTACAAAGATTGGCACGAGATGTTACCGTTCGCTCTTCATGGGTACCGTACCTCAGCAAGGACGTCAACAGGGGCAACACCTTTTTCCTTGGTCTATGGCATGGAGGCAGTCTTGCCTATTGAAGTCCAGATACCCTCTCTCCGGATAATGAAGGATTCAGGTTTGAACGAAGATGACTGGATCCAGACTCGACTTGATCAATTGAACCTAATTGACGAAAAGAGACTCACTGCTATTTGTCATGGTCAGACGTACCAAAAACGGATGATCAGGGCATTTAACAAGAAAGTCAGACGCCAAGAGTATCAAGTCGGAGACCTGGTAATCAAGCGCATCATTCTTCCTCAAAGTGATCCTAGGGGAAAATGGACCCCTACGTACGAAGGGCCATTTGTGGTTAAACATATCTTCTCAGGAGGAGCTATGATTCTAACTACCATGGACAGTGACGGCCTTCCTCACCCCGCCAATGCAGACATAGTAAAAAGATACTACGCATGAATTAAAGACCTGCTAGGTTGACACACCTAGACAAAAGTAAGGGCTTCCCGGCGAACCAAAAGGGTTCGGGCAAAAATAAGGGATGAAATGAAAAAATCTGTACACCCGGCAAGTCGAAAACCTGAAAAGGCGGCTTGGGCAAAAATAGGTATCCTGGTGGACTGAAAACCCGAAAGGGCGGTCCAGGCAAAAGTTAGGGATAAAGCGTAATACTATGTCTCATTGGATCACCTTGCATCCAGAATTCGACATCAACTATCAAGTTCAGACGGCATCAATCAATCAGATTCCTCTTCAACTAAGCAGTAAAGTGATGAGATGCTTGAAGACATAAAGGCAATAGCAGAGTGGGAACCCAGTGGATTTTTTCACATAGCTGTTTCGTTTTTGCACAAAATTGTATAAATTCTCTTGTTCGGCGGCGTTCTCTTACTAGGACGCCAGCCTCTTGTACATAAACGCCTATTTACAGGCAAATTCAAAAATCAATACAAATTCATTTTTTCCAGACAAATTGCCAACTGTTTTTCTTTTTCTGTCTTGTTTTGCAAAGAACGTCCAATGTTCATTTTTGATATATGCATTTGACACTAATTGCTAATCACAAATATTTGCATACGAAACAAAGGATTAATTACAGGTGACATTAGAAACAGGGGCAATAATGAGTTGTCTAAGCGGTCTAGTTGCTCCGTCCACCAAGGTACCAAGGTAAGTTCGGCTGAAGAATGTAACCAAGATACCTTCACTCCCCGCAGAGTAAGGCAAGACTCAGCAATACTCTCCCCGAGCAAAGTTGGTCTCCCGTCAGCCCTAAAAAGGCACAATATCTCCAGCAAGTCAGCAACGCTCTCCCCAAGCAGAGTTAGCTTACTGTCAGCCTTAAGGAAGTTGGGTATCCCCAGAAGATCTCAATATTCCCCAGCGGAGTATACAGATGTTCCTAAGCAAGCATCCCCGGCAGTCTTGATCTAAGATTGTTCCCCTGCGGAATACCAGACCCCCCAGTGGAGCCATTTCTCAGTACAGTCTCGAAAGTCTCCCCAGGAGAGTTGAATCAATCTCCTCAGTAGATTCTGGAAGCTTATCCCCAGTAGATTCTGGAAGCTTATCCCTGCAGAGCACGAACGCGTCTCCCCGGCTTTATTTAAAGGTTATTCCCCACCAGAGCCTATAACTGGGTTATCCTCAGCTAATTGCCACGGAAAGATCGTCCTCGGCGAAGCTCTTCCTATCCCCAGCGGAGTTCATCAAATTCCTCAACAAAGCTTATCAACAGGAATCCTCAGCGGAGTTCTCATCAAAACCTCAGCGAAGTATCTCTCCCCCCACAGAGTAATTCCCCGCAGAGTATCTCTCCAACAAGTTCATTCCCCAACGGAGTCATCTTCTCCTACCGGTTTGTTCTTGCAATCATCATCCCCAGCGGAAACGAAGAACTCTACTCTTCAACATCAGCCCAGGATCCCACAAACTCCCGGCAGTCGTCAAGGATTTATTTTCCTAGACAAAAATATATTCATAAACATTTCACATTTTATACACCATGAAGCATGCATATACACATCATATCACACAAGCTCGTTTATTTTTGAGAACATCATGACATCATGCATTTCATACATCATGACATTGCATACAACTGATGTCTTGCCTTTTCAGGAAAAAGGTCAATCCAAAGATAATCACTATCAACTGTCGCAATTCCAGATTCGATTCCTGTATCCAGCCAGGGCATATCTGTAGATGACTAATTCCATATTCGATTCTTGTATCTAGACATGGCATATCTGAAGAGTTTGAAGATTCGGTACCTGTATCCAGCCAGGGCATATCTGTAGATGACTAATTCCAGATTTGATTCCTGTATCCAGCCAGGGCATATCTGAAGAGTTTGAAGATTCGATACCTGTATCCAGCCAGGGCATATCTGTAGATGACTAATTCCATATTCGATTCCTGTATCTAGCCAGGGCATATCTGAAGAGTTTGAAGATTCGATACCTGTATCCAGCCAGGGCATATCTATAGATGACTAATTCCAGATTCGATTCCTGTATCGATCCAGGGCATATCTGAAGAGTTTGAAGATTCGATACCTGTATCCAGCCAGGGCATATCTGTAGATGACTAATTCCAGATTCGATTCATGTATCTAGCCAGGGCATATCTGAAGAGTTTAGAGATTCGATACCTGTATCCAGCCAGGGCATATCTGTAGACGACTAATTCCAGATTCGATTCCTATATCCGGCCAGGGCACATCTGTGAGTAACTGATTGTAGATTCGACGCCTGTATCCAGCCAGGGCATGTCTGCATGAAGAGTTTAGAGATTCGACTCCTGTATCCAGCCAGGGCACGTCTGTAAGCAACCTTTTGAAGTTTCAGATTCGATACATGTATCTAGCCAGGGCATGTCTGTGAGCGAGTGAGTGAAGATCAACACCTGTAACAGGTCAGGAAACCATCTTTCTTTCTCAAAGTATGCAAGTTCTCGCTAAGGAATCTCTTACGCGATCGACACCTCCCGATGGCATCTATAATCCCATCTCCACAACTATCCATTACACTTCCAAATGGCATCTATAAGCCCATTCCCGACAAGATTCTGTCACACCTCCAGATGGCATCTATAAGCCCATCCTCCTATCCATCATCTCTCCAAATGGCATCTGTAAGCCCATCCTCCTATCCATCATCTCTCCAAATGGCATCTGTAAGCCCATTCCCGCCACCACACTGTTGATATTCTACTATGCGAGTGCAAATTTCTGGGCACTCTAGTGTTCAATCATCTTCCACCTTTGGATCACGAAAGGCACGTAAGCCAATCTACATCCTCAGGTCTAAGAAGATTGAACAGGGGCAACTGTTGTACCCCAAAATTTGCCCTCCCATATTCTTCAAAGTTTGACAAGAATCAATCTTCAAATGGTTCAAGATCTCTCAAGGGTTGCACAGCCAACCACCCTCCTAAGCCAGTCAAAATTAGGGTTTTGGTTCTTGCAAGGAAGTTGAGGTTTTCAAGGGCTCAATCAAGTCCCACATGCCTATAAACATTGTCAAGCACCTACATGTCAAGTTTCAAGGCTCACAAGGTCAAGTTGCACAGTCAAAAACCCTAATTGCTTCACAATCAACTGTAGGGGCAAAATGGTCATTTGGCAATCAAAAGTCAAAAATTTTGGTCAACATCTTATTTTGAAGCCACAATCATCATTTGATCAAGTCTTGATCATGATTCCACAAGAATGGCTCAAAAATCATCAAGGTGTCAAAAGTTTCTATTTTTGGACAGCTGAAAAGTCAACTGTAACTTGACCAAGGCATAACTTTTTCATGGTTCATCAGAAAAATCCCATCCAATGCTCATTTTGAAGGGGAGGACATTTCCTACGACTCATATTCACATTCCAAGTCCAATAAATGCTCTCACAAAAAGTTATCAATTTCAACATTATAGGTCATTTTCAAAAGTCAACAAAAAGGCACTTTAAGTCAAAGACCATAACTTGATATTGGTAAATTCAAATGACATGGGACCAAAGGCATTGGTTAGAGGACTTCAAGACCTTTCCAAAATGTCCAAGAACATGTTCATATGATCAAAATTGAGCAAGATATGCATTGGAGAAGTTGGGAAATTTTTGTGAAATGGAAAAAGTCAACTATCCTTAAAACTTCAATTTTTTTACAAAAGGGCCCACTTTTTCCACTTGATTCAGCCTTGTCATGCCACCCACGTGTCCCATGATCAATTTCAAGACCAAATAATTATTTTTCTATTTTTATTTAATTTTTATGGATTTAATTCATTTTAATCCATAATAATTCAAGTAAAATCAAAAAAATTGATTAAATGGTATCTTGTGGTTTGATTAGCCTTCATGAAGCATATTCTAGTTGCCAAATTCGTGTAAAGCTCATTTATGCATGAAAATTCAAAATTTGGACAAAGCTTTGAAAGGCCTTTAATGGTGGTTAAGAAGAAATCCAAAACTTCAATGCACAAGTTTAAGGCTCCTAATGCTGACTTAAATCCCTTGATACATACATATGCAAGCCTCTCCAACCAAAGGCACGACCTGAACATCTCTAAAACGGCATAACCAAATTCCAAAAATTGAAAGAAAAACCAAAAACTGTTTTCCATATTGCAGATCAATTCAGAGCCCTGGAGTGATTCAAACGCATTGTTGACATTCCCAGGAACGATTTGCAGTCAAGAACAAGCCTTAACACTCCAAGAATCATCCACAACAAGTCCCACGGTTTGAATATTTTTCCATAATCGCATATCCTTATTCATGCATTTTTAACCTCTTTTTTGGATTGATTTGTGTTAATAGGACCATTCTGAAGCTATTGGTATGATTCAATTTGATTATGGTGCTCTGAATTAAAAAACACCATTGAAGCAACCTAGGGTTTCGAAGCTTGGATTTTAGGGCTTTACAGCATGAGGAAAATTGGACCACATAATGCATATGGCTGAATTCGTCAAGGCCAGACGAATTCAACCCAACCATCGCGCCTTTTTTATATACACTGAGCGCCTAATCGCTATTTTCTGCAGTTTTGCTTTGTGGGGGTTAAAAACCCCCGATATCTTGTTCTTTATTTTACAGGAAAAGGTAGAAGATGGAGTACGTGGAAGGATGGGATTGGGTCATTCAAACATGACGCGCGCTTGTTTATGTTTCCAGACTATACTTTTGTTTTCACATAATATATTTAATGGTCACTATATTAACAAACGCAACACAATGGCTCAGTGGTTGATGACGCGTCTGGCAATCGTTGGGACCTGGGTTCGAATCCCAGGTCCCCCATAATTTCCATGCATTTTTTCTTTACATGCTTGTGTGTAGGTTCCAAAATAACGTCCATCATGCGCCTTGCTCATCCAGCATGCCAAGTGTCTTCAACAACAATCCAGTGGCCAGGAGATGTAGAACATCATACTCCAAGTCAAAGCTGCTCCAGGCAATCTCCAAAAGTCAACAAGGTTGGTTAATGGGCCAGCAATTTCTAGGCTTCACACCTCCATTGGGCCATCAGCACCCCCTTTGGTTTCTATTTCTTTTTTTTTTCTATTTTCCTGTTTCTTTTTTTATTTTCTTTATTAATTATTCTTAGTATTTAATTAATTAACATAATCAACATTTTCACAAGTAAAAATTCAAAAAATAAAAAAAATGTAAATACTTTATTTTTATTAATTTCATTTAGGTAATTATTTTGTAAATAAGCATTAACTCAAATTAATTAGTTTAATTAGTTTAATTTTCACCTTTTCTATAATAAATAAAAATAATTTAGAATTAGGTTTTCTTTTTGACTTTTAATTTCTTTTATTTTTTTATTTCCATTAAAAATATTAAAAAAACACAAAAACATTCTTTTTCCTTTTAATTAATTAGTTAGTTATTAGTTTTAATTTCATTAATTACAAAAAAAAGGACAAAAATTCAATTCTTTCTTAAAAAAGGGTCAACACCCTAAGACATCCCGATTCGATTCTCTCGCGCTTTAATTTATTTTCATTATATTTATGTAACTGCTCCTGGAAATGTAATAGTTAAATGGGACCTCTTTTACCGCTTTATTTACTTTTCTCGCACTTTATTTCCAAACGGGTTTGTTTTTTGGCGATGTATATACCCGCGCCTTGTAATAGCTAGATTTACATTCTCGCAATTTATTTTTCCGCACCCCTAACTGCTAATATGCCTGCAAGAATGTATGTAAATAAAATCAATCCGTAGCTCACAAATAACATGTACAAGATAACCTTAACTGAAAAACAACACACAAAGCACATGCCACTTCTAGGGTACGCCTCACGGGTTGCCTCGACGTGGTCATCAAGTATAGGACGTCTTAGAGGTCGCCCTTCTGTCCAAAAGATCCAGTTGCCTCAAAGCGGTCGCCTCGGATACAAAGGATCTAGGACATTAGGGTTACTTCTAAGGTGTCCTACCATTGCTTCGGTGACCACATTGTCCCTAATAATCGAATTGACCTGAACACCTCCAACGACGGTGCTACCTACCTCTCAATGGTGGGATAGCACTGTCTAAAGGACTCTTATACAGCCTAATTCCTTAGAGTAGGTAGATTCTCCTGGGTACTTGCTCTTTCAAACAAACAAAAACAACTTTTTGCACTCACACTTTCTAAAAGTTTTCAAACAAATTTTTCATACACTCTTGAGGACAGATACAAGAGTTACTTAGAAATTTTTCAAACGAACTTTTTTCAAAACCCACACACACTTGAAAAGCAAACAATTTTTGAAAACATAAGAGCAAATACCTAAGAGCCCATGGATAGAAAGGGTGCTAACACCTTCCCTTTCTATAAATCTACCTCCCGAACCGAGAGACATCTCGAATAAGGAATTTTGCTGTGCTTTTGTCCTTTTCATGTTGGAGAACATAAAAGACGGTGGCGACTCTTGCTTACCGCGACATTTCGCGAAACCAGCTAAAAATAGTCAGTTCTATTTCCACCGATCACAATACTCTGAGGGAGGTGTGAGCTATGAAACTAGCAACATTAGACTTGGGAATCCATTGTTTCTTCTTTTTGCTAGTTTATTGAATCTTACCAGTCTTGGGAGGAGGAGGAGTCTTAGGATACCCATATAACTTGAAACAGAAGGGCCTTATATGATCAAGCCTTCCACAATGATGACATCTCCAGGGCTGGGGATTCTCCTTGGTGTAATTAAACTTTTTCTTGCCATGACGTCCTTCCTTGCCATGATGTTTATACATTTGATTCGACATCCTTGGTTTAGGATTGGAATGAGTGGAATCTAGTTATGGTTCTTTAGAATTTGGTTCCTTTTTCTCATTAAACCTTAGACCACTCTTGTCTCCTGTCACTCTTCCTGCTTGAATAATTTCATCTAAAGTGTCAGACCCATTATTCAACATTTTGAGAGATTTGACCATTCTATCAAGGTTTTAATTCAAGGAGTTCACTTCATTTTCTGGTTTAAAAATAGTTTTTAAATGCTCTTCCCTTTATGCCTTCAGCTGAGTTATGAGGACTTTCTGTTTCTCCCTATCAAGGCACACTTCTGCACTTTTGAGACACAATTCTTTGTATGAAGCATCTAACTCATAAAAGGTTAGTTCCCCATCACTAGACTCTTCATCAGATATATATTTCACTGTCAATGCTTTAACATACTTGGCAGATTATTCAAGATCACTCTAAGCCCTCTTCAGACCAAGTAACAGACAAATTATTCTTTTATTTCTTAAGATATGTAGGACATCCAGCTCTAATGTGACCAAATCCTTCACATTCATGACATTGTACTCCCTTCCCTTGAGTGGATTTTTCTTCAGCCCTTTTTATTCCAAACTCATTTGACTTATGGATGTCAGATGAGATGTTCTTGACATTTGATCTTTGGTTCCTATCCATTCTTTTTATCACTTTGTTAAACTGTATTCCAAGCATAGCTAAGGCATTTGATATTCCTCCATCTATATCCAAATCACAGACTTCCTCTTCATATTCAGTATTTGATACAAAGGCTATGCTTTTGTTCTTCTTTTCAGATCTTTCATTGATGCTTAATTCAAATGTCAGGAGGGATCCAACAAGTTCATCCATTTTCATTTTATCAATGTCTTGAGCTTCTTCTATAGCAATCACTTTCATATCAAATCTCTTGGGAAGATACCTGAGCATCTTTCTCACCAATTTGTCTTCTGGTATTTTCTCTCCTAATGCACTGGATGCATTAGCAATTTCAAGAATGTTCATATGGAAGTCATTAATACTTTCGTCATCTTTCATTCTCAAATTCTTAAATTTTGTGGTGAGCAACTGAAGTCTTGACATCTTAACTTTGGATGTGGCTTCATGAGTATATTGAAGAATTCCCCATGCACCCTTAGCTACTTCACATGTGTTCACTAATCTAAAAATATTCTTGTCAATTCCATTGAATATAGCCTTCAAGGCATTAGAATTCGCAAGAGCAATTTCATCTTCTTCTTTAGACCAATCTTCTTCTGGTTTTAACTCAGAAGTAGGTTCTCCATTTTCTCCCAATTTGACAGGGTGTTTCCATCCTTTTAAAACAGATTTCCAAGCCCTGCTGTCCGGAGACTTTAAAAAGGCCACCATACGTGGTTTCCAGTAGTCATAATTACTTCCATCCAGAATGGGTGGTCTGTTCACAAATCCTCCTTTCTTGTCCATAGTACCAGAAAGTATCTTCCCCGGATCTCACCCAGATAAAGAGCAGTATGCCTGCTCTGATACCAATTAAAATTATGGTATCAGATATGTGATGTCGAATAAGATGTCACGACACAAATATCGGTTTACAAGTAAAGAGCAGTAATAACAAAAGCAGTAAAAACACAAGAGATTGTTCACCCAGTTCAGTGTACAACAACACCTACTCTAAGGGCTACCAAGTCAGGAACAAGTCCACTAAATAGTATCAATTCATAGACCCTCAGTAAACTACCATTTTACGATCTAATCACTTAATCACTACTCGTGTTATACTTCTACCTAAGACTCACCTAGGTATGAGGCCTTCCTCAAATCCCTTCAATCACTTACAGTGAAGAAACAACATAAATAATAAGTTTAAAAACTTCAATTATTCAATGCTTAAAAGCTTATGAATGATACACAATTGGAAACCCAAATAACAACACAAGTATTAAATCAATACTAGAGTGTTTGACAATTAAAAGATTTAGACTTCTAACAGAAAGAAAGTATTCTTCTTCAAAAGCTTCAGTTGTTTGAATAAGGAAGCAAGTCCTTATATATGCGCAACTGTGGGCTTGGGCTTAAAACCAAATATTAAATTATTTTGAATATTTCCATAAAAATGGGTCAAGATAAAATCCATGCATTTTGAAAAATATCCCTCCATATTTTTTGCAGCCTGTGAGTCACAAATCTTGAATTATGGTACGCGGAAATCAGGAAACATAAAACATCAACTGATGTTGGCTGAGTTCAGTTCAGGAGGCAGATGTCAAGACATCTGCTTTGACATCATTCAAAACAGTTTTCTACAAATGTCAAGACATTTAGCAAAATATTAACAGCACATTGTTTTACCAAAATTACTTTAAACAAACACTTACATTAACAATGCTCACTTCTACCAGTGAGGCGGTCTTTACATCCGTTCATATAAACCAAACCATAAAAATAAATATAATACATGATTCTATTGGCAAGAGAAGCGCCAGAGTCCTAGCTCCGATCGTCTTCTCCGGCAACCTGTACGATCCAAAACCTGCAAAATCAGAGGATTAGTGATCCAAAACTTCCTAGCCCCCCTAATTCGACCCCCTTGAATCTGAATTTGGACTTAGTTTTTTGCTATAGGTCCTTGTAATAGGAGTTTCGAACCAAATGAAACAGATCGGAGCAACTATGGTATCTCATGGTTCTGACTGCATGGGATCATAATACTGATCCAAACCTGTTCAAACATGACACATAAACTTGTTAGTAGCATCAGTACAGTTTAAGACAAGACAAAATTAAAGATATGAATTTACAAAAAAATGCTAAATTGGTTATGCCATGCTATACGGTTTCACATACTTAGGATCATGGTAACTGATCCAAACTCACCCTTTAACGTTCCTGGAAATGAATGGGATCAAAGTTTTGGAATGGGAGGGTTTGTAACACAAGTTTTGAAACTAGAGGGTTTAAAAAAAGTTTGGATGTTTTTGATAATTTTAGAGGCAAGCAATCAGTGTCATGTATGTCTGATCTTGTATATATATATATATATATATATATATATATATATATATATATATATATATATATATATATATATATATATATATATATATATATATATATATATATATATATATATATATATATATATATATATATATATATATATATATATATATATATATATATATATATATATATATATATATATATATATATATGAGGTAGGATTAGGTCAACAAAAGTGGTATGAAATCATGCAATCATGGCCAAGATTAAACAAGAATCAAACATGTTTTTCTGACTTCCATTTTTGGAGATTCTTGCCATTTTTAAACTCGCACGTTTTAGGCATGTTGTCATGAGTTATCTTGGGCCTCCAACTGATCCAAAAACCATCCATGCGCCTTGGCCCAATGGTCTTGCATTTTATTTTATTTATTTTGTATTTTAATTAAATAAAAACAAAATAAATATAAATAAAAAATAAGGTAAGGCAATAATGAGTTCAGGAGTCTTCTATAAGGTCATGGACATGTTTGAAACCTAAAAAGTTAAGCCCACTAATTAAAATTTTCAAGTTTGCTCACTTTGAAATTCATGCATTTCCTCAAAATTTCCCAACTTGAACTAGTCATAACTCTCTCAATTTTCATCTTTTGAAGGTGATATTGGACTTTTTAGAAAGCTCAAGATGTAATTTACAATTTTTATGTTTATCATTTTTTCATTTGGAGAATATATCTTGATGTAAGTTTCCTTGACAAAAAGTGTCTTTTTGTTGACTTTTGAAATGACCTGTAATGTATTGGCTCATATATCTCAAATGAAGCACTTTTTGGACTTGATCATAGAGATACAAAGTTGTATAGAATTGAATTTCCTTCAAAATGGGATTTGGTTAGGGAAAAGTTGATGAAGCATGTGAAAGTTATGCCTGGTCAAAGTTCAGTTGACTTCTCCTAAGGAAACCCTAATTTGACAACTTTTGACTTTTGATGATTTTAGGGATTTTATTGAGGAATCATGATCAACCCTTGATAAAATGATGAATATCACTTAAAATGTTGATGTTGACAAAAAATATTTAAGTTTGACTGTATGTTGACCATAATTGACTTTTTACCTAATATAGTTGATTTTCCATCATCTGAGCAATTGATTGAGCAAACTTGTGGTGCAAGGCTTGAAACTTGACATGAGCATTGTTTAAGACCTATGGATAACCCTGAAAACCCCTTGAGACCTTTGAAACCTAATCTTCTTGAGAAATACAAAACCCTAGTTGGGGACCCCTTGCTTAGGAAGAGAATTTGTTTGATCAATTCTTGAGCCCCTTTGAGCAAATGAGGACCTCATGAGAAAGTCTTGAAGAAAAATGGAAGGGAAAATTTTGAGGTATAATAATCATATTCAGACAACAACATTTTCCAACAGGCAAGTCTTCCAGTAAGAGCAAGTTTTTCAAAAATATACTTGATTGGATCCATTTTGGAAATTAACCAAGTGGTATGATTCAACATATATTGCCGCAATCACTTTGCCGCCTAGGCCAAAGCACAACTTGTTTTTTATAGCATAGAATACAGTGACTCATACAACCTTTGGCAATCGTTCGTCCACACACAACCTTGATCTTTTTATAATAGCTTGAAAACCGGTCCACATGTTGCAGTCATGTGGGAAATGAATTTGGAAATGTAATTAAAAGTCCAAGGAAGCCTCTAACTTGCTTTTCAGCTCTCGGTGCAGGAATTTCTTGAATTGCTTTAACTTTATCAGGATCAACTTCAATTCCTTTTTGGCTGACAATGAAACCTAGCAATTTTCCTGAACGAACACCAAAAGTGCACTTATTTGGATTCAAGCGGAGACGGTACTTCCTCAAACGCTGAAACAATTTCAAAAAATCTTTTATATGCCCTTCCTCGGTCTTAGATTTGGCAATCATATCATCAACATATACCTTAATTTACTTATGCATCATATCATGGAATAGGGTTGTGATAGCCCTCTGGTACGTTGCACCAGCGTTCTTCAACCCAAAGGGCATCACTCTATAACAGAATGTTACCCAGGGTGTGATAAACATTGTTTTTTCCATATCCTCAGTAGCCATTCTGATTTGATTGTATCCAGAAAATCCGTCCATGAACGAAAACACTTTGAATTTTGTTGAACTGTCAACCAACATATCAGTATGCGGTAATGAGAAGTCATATTTTGGACTAGATTTGTTTAAATCTCTATAATCAATGCACATGCGGACTTTTCCTTCTTTCTTTGGTACTGGAACAATATTGGCCATCCACTGAGGGTATAATGATGTCATGAGAAAACCAGCATCAATCTGCTTTAAAACATCTTCTTTAATTTTCACTGCCATGTCAGGGTGAATTCTTTGCAACTTCTGCTTGATTGGTGGACATTCTGGCTTTAGAAACAAATAATGTTCCATAATATCAGTATCCAAACTAGGCATGTCTTGATAAGACCAAGCAAAGATATCCACACTCTTTCAACAATTTAATCAACTTGCTCTTCACATCAGGATGAAGCAATTCTCCAATCTTGACTTCCTTTGGATCTTCCTTTGTACTCAAGTTAATCATCTCCAACGGCTCTTTATACAGTTGAATGGTACTTTCCTCGCGTTAAAGCAATTGTGAAACCTCTTCTGGGATTTCATCATATTCTTCTTCTTCGACCACATACATAGGATATTCAAAGTTGGGAGAGGATGCAGGGTCATTGTACTCAACGGGTTTTTTAATTAATCTGCACATGTGATTTATGATTGATTTTAGAAACTAACACATGAAATAAGTGATAATGCAGATTTATTTATAGTTATTATTTATTTTGAAAGACTTTTTCTGATTACCATTTTCCAAGAACAAGCATAAAATAAATACATAATTTTGGAATCAAAAACAACTTTTATTAATGATTTTAAAAATCAAAACAACAGATATGCCCCTACAACATCAATACTTTCACCTTGGGCAGAGTGAAAGATTTTTGAAAAGACTAACAAAAACAAATTACTTTGAAATGTGAATGCAAGAGGGAACATCAACAATGGTCCAATTCTAGACTCTGACTCCATGCGTCACGAAGTTCGACACCTCTTACTTTGATTCATCTTCGAGAATAGAATTGATCCTTGGACTAGTTAGATGAAGATAGCTTGCACTGCAAAAGATATATTGGTATTTACTCAAAGCGGTAGTTCGACTTCATAACTTCTTTTTTCATGGAGAAACCCAAACTAGTGCCATTCATGTTCACAGGAGGATCGATAACCTACCCATATACCTTGCTAGGGCCTTTCTGCACTACCTATTGTGAATCCTTAAATTAGGCAATAGAAATTTAATTCTTCCTTATATTATCAATGGACAAAGCTTAGAATTGTGTTCCAAAAGTGGCTTCATCAGCTTCTACCAACCGAGCTTGCTCACTGTTCATAATGACCACCTTCTCTTCATGAACAAATTTCAGCTTTTGGTGCAAGGTTGAAGTAACAACTCCTGCTTCATGGATCCATGGTCGTCCCAATAAACAGTTGTAGGCGGGGACAATATCCATAACCTGGAAAGTAATTTGGAATAAGTGTAGACCTATGTGAATAGGAAAATCTACTTCTCCAATGACAGACTTCCTCAAGCCATCAAATACTTTCACTATAATGCCACTTGGGTGCATGGGAGCTCCCTGATACTTAAGCTTCATGAGTATACTCCTTGGCATGATATTCAAAGCATACGCATTGTCAATCAGCACATTGGACAAAGAGTCATTCTTATAATTCATGGAAATATGGAGAGCCAGGTTATGGTTTCTTCCTTCATTGGGAAACTCGTTATCACAAACGTTCAAATTATTACAAGATGTAATATTCCCCACAATACTGCTGAACTGATTCAGAGACATATCACTTTCAATAAAAGCCTGATCCAACACTCTCATCAAAGATTCCCGATGAGCAGAAGAGTTCATTAGTAAGGCTAGAATGGAAATCTTAGGTGGAGTTTGCAATAACTGATCCACAATCTTGTAATAACTCATGTTGATAATCTTCAACAAGTTATCCACATCTTTTTCTGAGGCAGCACCACTAGATCCTCCTATCATTTTCTTAGGTTCAATATTCTCAACAACCACTTTATCAAAATTACCATCCCCTTGAAAGGTAGGGGCGAAGACACAACCACTGCGGGTTACCCGACTAACTTCAACAATATTCTTAACATGGTACAAAGGTTGGAAAGGAATTTCCACACTATCTTCCAGGGTAGTTACATTGTACTTATAAGGCACATCTTTGTCTGATTCATATGGGATAGGACCATGCAGACAAATAACCACAAGAGTAACAACAAGCTTGCTATGGTACTCAATCTATATAGGAGCGGGAGCACCAAAACACGGCACAATGACATTCACCCATACTTCAGAATATTTAGGCATCACAAAATCATTATCGGAGAACATACCTTCATCAGAAGAAAAGAACTCATCAGCAGAAACATATCCATCATCAGACATGGACTCAACTGAGTAATTTTCAATCATATTGACTCCATTGTAATCATCTCTATTGCATGTGACTTTGATAGTACCATTATCTAGCAATAACTGAACACCTTTTCTTACAATAGAACAACCACGAGAATCCTTACAGCAGATCTGACATGACCCATAATGACATTCTTCTTGGCCATCCATGTGACAAAACGTAGCGTGTAGCTGTACCAGATCATCATTCATATAATTCATATCAAAGATATGGAATTCTCTGGGACATCCATAAACCATATCACGTCTTCTTCATACTCAACCCTTGGTTTGTTATATGGATAAGACCTTAATCCATCATTTCTTAAAGATCAGCTCTCACTTTATCACATCCTTGGATATCTATACTGAAAATACTACAACCGGCATGGTCATGTGTGTAATAAATGAATTCATAAAGATCGGCATGCATTGTCACTAAATCACCTCTGACTAGTTTGATATCAAAAATTCGGAAATCTCCAGGACATCCAGAGACCATGTTTACGGAATTTCCACCTTTATGTTTGGGTAGTGGATTATCTTTCACATTAGGACCAACATCTTTAAAAGATAGGAGACCGGATCTTACCATCCTCTACACTTCAGACTTCAAGGAAAAGTACTTTTCAATTTGTGTCCAGGGGCTCCTTGATGAAAAGCACAAGTCTGATCCGCCTTGTAAAACCATGGCAAAGGTGAAGTTATAGTATGGGGAGGTCTAGTCTGGACCAATTTCTTTTGAATTAAAGCTGAAAATAATTCTGTATAACTCATTGGAATAGGTTTAAAAGCTTCTCTCCTCTGACTTTTCCCTTGATTTTCTTGAGGAGGTGGTCTCCGGTAAGCAACAGCAGTCGGAGCTACATTGACGACTGGAGTCACAGAAGCAACTTGTTGTTGGTACCGATGATGTCTTCTCAGAGGTATAAGATGCATTTCCTCAACGACAACACTTGTTTCACTTTCATTCTTTCTAGAAAACCCATATGATGATTTATTTATTCCTTCGTCTTTTGTCAAGTGTCCTTCCCTGACAGCTTCTTCTAGACGAACACCCGTACTTACCATCTCAGTGAAATCACTTGGCGCACTGGTGTAATACGGTGGGAGAACTGACTTGGTGTTTTGCGTTTTATCACAAATGTTGCGGATAGCAAGAGTCGCCATCGACTTTTCTTTTATCCAATAAAGGAAAGGGTGAAAAGAACAGGAAAGACTTTTTTAGAATTTTCTTGAGTTCGAGGGGTAGATTATGAAAAGGGTAGGTGTTAGCACCCTTTTCATCTGTAGTTATCTACAGGCTCTTAATCACTAGCTCACTTTGAAATGCTTTGTGTTTCTGTGTAAGTTGGAAAATGTTTTGAAGATGTTTTGAAAATGGTAATTTTGTAATGATTTTCGTATCGTTGAGAATGTATACAAAATGTTTGTTTTGGAAATATTTTGAAAACGCCTTAGTAAGGCAATTTTGCAATGATTCTCATATCGTTGAGAATGTATGCAAAATGTTTGTTTTGAAAATATTTATTGAAAGGGAGTGTTTGAAAAGATGTTTGTTTTTGAAAGTGTGAGGTGTGAAATGGTTTTAGTTTGTGAGCAAGCAATTACGAGAAAGTACCTACTCAAGAAGTCTTTATTCTTTTCCTCTTCCTTTATATAGTGCTACTTTACCATTGGTTGGTAGGGAGCCATATCATTGGATGTGAGGGACAGGCGTGGGTCATCGTACAGTCATAGAAGGAAACTTGTAGTATGCTTTAGAAATTTTTATAAGGGACTAAGATCGTTCATCGAAGGCAACATCGAAGGGCCATCGAGGGACTACAATTTTTTAATCTAGGGTCTTTGTTAAAACATCTCACGCTCGAGGGACATGGTTGTTTTTATCCGAGGAAACAAGTGAGGTTAACCCTAGAGGTGCATATGTACGAAGTGTGTGTGATTCAATTATTTTATCTTGAATTAGGGTTGTCTAATGTTTGATTTTTAAATCTTGCCATACAAACTCTAATTACTAATAATAATAAGGAAAACGATAAATTACAGAATTTAAATGTCCAACGCTATTACAACGCTTTAGGAATGGGTGGTACAAGTTTATGAATGAGGGGAGAAAAGCAATAAAGTCTAATTATCTAATACAAACCATTGAATATAAATAATAATAAAATGCACAGAAATGTAAAGTAGAGGAAAAAGAGAAGAAAAAAAGAAATTGTTTTGATGATCTTTTTGATGAAAAGGGTTTGTAAATAACCTAATTAAACTAATTACTTTTAATTACAAGAGAGATTAATTAATTATTTAACAAACCCTAAAAATCTAAATTAATTGAAATTAAGAAGAAGATAAAACCTAAGTTTAAAGATTTGTTTAGAAAATAATTTGGATATTCATACCAATTTGGAAAAGAAAATATTTTATGATGTAAATGAAATAATAAAATGTAATAAAAATAAAATGCTTAAATTAAAATATTTTTAATTTAATTATTTAAGAAAATATATTTTATTATGTTTTTGATTAAATAAAATAAATAAATAAATAAAAATAAATAAAATATAAAGAATATGAAAAATGTTGGGTCTAGGTGCTTAAAAGAAAAATGGGGGTGAGAAATCATTTTTGTTAGGCCCAAACAGATTTTTTTGTTGAATTAGAAAATAAAATAAATGATGGGCCTGAGTATAATAAGTAAAACGAGGAGGGGGTATGAAGAAAATTCAGTCAAAGCCCAGAAACAAAAGTCCAACGCCTGTAATAATCATGTGTGAATGATTTCTTGGAGTGCACCATAGGCTGGCACTTGGATGCGTTGGATTTGACTTTATGATGATCACATGGAGAGGGAATGAGGGTGTATATCATACGTGCTGGATGGTTCATACTGGATCTACAAGAAAATAATATGAAAAAACAAAAGGGTACCACTGGGGCTCGAACCCAGGTCCCTATAGACAAATGACTTAGTACGCGTTTCTTTACCACTGGGGTGGCTGTTACATTCAGTGGTAAAAAAAGTTGCAATAAATATAAAGTAAACTCCTTTTTCAAATTTGAATTCATCTTCTTCCTCGTGCGTGTTTGCAGCAAACAACAACAACACTGTTGAATTTTCAAATTTGCTCATTTCTCAACCATTTTCAAAAGTGTGAACATGAAACTTGCTTGTTTTTTCACCATGATTCCAACCATGTAAATAACTTAAGCTAACTCTCAAAGATAAACGTGAATTTTTGTTGGTACCAAAATAAACCCTAATTTTTCAGAAAGTTCAACTTCAAAATTCGCATCACTCAGGCAATATAAATGAAAACTAGAGGCATGGTTAGCTTCAGGGCAATGATGTCTACATTTTTCATTCACAAAATAACCATTAATGATGCTTGTATAGGAAGTTCAAAGTTGAGAAAACTTACCTCAAAATTGGAAATCGTATTTGAAGTTGGAGCACTCCTGGAGGTGTGGTGATGATCTGGATAGCTTCACTGAACTCATAGAAAGCTATTGCAATGCTTACTTTGAGCTGAAAGTGTCTGAAACTTTCTGGAGAAGTCAAGTTGCAGATTTGAATTTTTGGAAATGGAGGATGATGAAGATGGTGTTACAGTTGTGTAGCAAGTGTTTGGATAGTTTCTATATGAGTTATAGAAGCTTTGTGAATTATTTAGAGTGAAAACGCATGAGTGGATTAAGTGTTTGGAGTTTAAGGTCAGAACTTGCAACAATGGAGGATTTAAATGCCAATTCTGATTTCAGGGAGTTTGAGAAGGTTAGGAGGCTTGTAAACTCGTATGTTAGTTTGCAAATACTTCCTCTATTTATAGGAAAGAGGTTTTGGAGGTTCAAACAACCAAATTTGTAAGATGATAAGTTGTGGTTTTGAAACTTAGTTTTGAAGCAACTTGAAATACATTGTTCCAATGCATAGTACAAGCATGACCTGAAATGGCTAGAGGCTTTAGATATGTTTCTTCTGGCTTTAACATTGTGTATGTTCAGAAGAAACAAGTGCAAGGCTCAAGGAAAATGGACTTTATGATTAAAGTCACTTTTCCAAAATGGAAGTCTTGGCTTTCTTCCCTTAATGGAAAAATGGTTTAGACAATGCCTTAACCACTTGGATAATAGCTCAATAAATTTTGTAAACATTAAATTATGGAGTGATTTTAAAGTTAGAAGCCTGCAAATCAAGATTATGCAGCATAGGTTTGAGATTTGATCATGTGTTCTTCATGAAAATGCCTTGTAATTCAAGAATGAATGCTCAACTTCATCTCTTCGAATCTCTTAGCTCAAAAATGATCTCTTCAAGTTCTTGGACATTTTATAAAGCTTGGAACAATGTCTACAACCTTCAAGTTTACCACTTTGGCTAAATCAACTTGGAACTTGGTAAAAATTTTCCAAGAAGTTAGGACAAAAATCTGACAAACTTGTTGAAAATTTCACTAAGTGTTTTGTTGAAAATGTCATGACTTCATGGGCCTATATTTCATAATCTAAGCATTTTTTAGATATCAACCTTAAAGGACAAAGTTGTAAAATTCATCATGATCTACAACTTTCATGTTGAAAATTTTCCTTGAATCATCTTGCATCATGTGAAAAATAGTCATGAAGTAGTGAAATTATCAAGGTAAAAAACGCTTAGAAGTTTTCTAAGTATTGGAAATCTTGACTTTTGTTGACTTTTGTTGACTTTTCTTGACTTTCTTGATTATTGATGATCAAGTTTGATATTTTTAAATGTCTTGATGAATCTTGATCTTGGAAATTCAATGTTGACCAAAAAGTCAAAGTTTGACTTTTGTGTGTCAGTTGACTTTTCATCAGTTGATCCAAATTTCAACTATCAATCACTTGATCTTTAAGGATATTTTGAACCATGGAATTAGGTTAATATATTATGTTTGAATCCTTAAGATCATGCTTCAAGCCATTAGATCATGTACTAGGTCAAAAGTCAATGATCAGTCATTCTCAATTAAAACCCTAATTTTGACAATTTTGCCCCTTTGATGATTTTAATGCTTTCCTTGAGGAATTATGATAAAACCTTGATTAAATGATGAATGTGACTTCAAAATGTTGATGTTGGCCAAAAATATTGAAGTTTTACTGTATATTAATCACAGTTGACTTTTTACCCAATACAACTGATTTTTAGTCATTTGAGCAATTGACTGGGTAATTTTGAGATGCAAGACTTGAAACTTGGAATGAGCATTCTTGGAGACCTATAATGAACCATGAAAGTAACTTGGGGCATTATAAGTCCAATTTTCTTTGATAAAACCAAAACCCTAACTGTGGACTCAATGCTTAGGAGGTGAGCTTGTCTGATAAACTCTTGAGCATCCTTGAGCATTTGAGATCCTTTGTGAGAAATGTCTTGAAGAAAAGGGAGGTAAAATCTTAAGGTATAAAAACTGGAAACCATCCTTTCATAGTAAAATGATCCAAGGGTTTTCAGGAAGACCTTGGTCATTTCTTGCTCTCCCATCGGGGGTACCACCTGGGCAACAACCTCACACCAATGTTGCGCATAGTCTTTGAACGACTCCTTATCTTTCTGAGACATCACTCTCAATTGGTCACGGGTGCCATAAAAATATTATACTTATACTTCTTGATAAAAGCTTCACCTAAATCATTGAAGGTGTGAATATTTCTACTGTCCAAATCCATATACCACTTCAAAGCGGCACCAGTTAAACTATCCTGGAACTTATTCTTCCATGCTTCCTTCTCTTGTTGCATCCTAACTAGGGATAGCTGGAGTTCTTCCACATTATCCAAAGGGGGGATTAGTCCTCACAAACATATCACATATAAGTTCTTCACGGGAATATGGCATCTTCAACTAAATTGCCATTGATTGTACCCAACAGAGATAAGGTTCCAAAGAAACTGCTCCTCTTAGTCCCAAATATTTTCTACTCTTCCTATGAATATGGCGCCAAGCCTTTGCAATATCTTCCTTAACTTCCTTATGATACTCTCCTTATTTGAGGAAGAAACCACTCAGATGAATACAATTTGGCTTGTCTCTCATCGGATACCCAAGTTGACGATGCGCGAGAACGAGATTATAGTTAATTTCTCCCTTTGTACCAAGAAGAGGCACATTGGGGAAACTACCACAGCTATCAATAATCTCCACATCATAATAAGTCTTATGATACCAAACAATATCATAATGAGTGTGAGCCATAATCTTCAGAGCCCAACGAGATTCCTTCTTGATATCCCAGAAAGCAACAGACCGAGGTAAGTAATAAATAAACCACTGATATAACAATAGTGTGCAACAAATGATCATCCCTCCATGATAAAAATCCCGAAGATGGATGAAATAATAAGCATCTCCTAACAATGTAGGGACTGGATTCCCAATCAAAAAAATCTTAATGGCATTGACATCCACAAATTTGTCGATGTTAGGAAATAAGAATAACCCATAAGCAAGCAAAGTAAAGATAGCCTCAAAAGCAATTGTACTCTTCATCTTAGCAAAGTAGTGAGGTTTCTCCAATAAAAATTGAGCAGGTAAACCTCTGATTCCTCCTTCGGTAGTCATGTTAGCCTCAATCTCAGACTTCCCCAAATGAATCATGGCAGAAATCTCATGAGACTTGGGCTCTCCCTCTAAATCGGTGAAAGAAATACGATCAGTAATAGGCAAGCTAAGTTGTGACCGGTGGAAATAGAACTGACTGTTTTTTAAGCTGGTTCGTGAAATGTCGCGGTAAGCAAGATTCGCCACCGTCTTTTATGTTCTCCAACATGGAAAGGACAAAAGCACAACAAAATTCCTTATTCGAGAATGTTTCTCGATTCGAGAGGTAGATTTATAGAAAGGGAAGGTGTTAGCACCCTTTCTATCCGTGGTTATCCACTGGCTCTTAGGTACTTGCTCTTATGTTTTCAAAAATGTTTGCTTTTCAAGTGTGTGTGGGTTTTGAAAAAGTTCGTTTGAAAACTTCTAGGTAACTCTTGTATCAGTCCTCAAGAGTGTATGAAGTATTGTTTGAAAACTTTTTGAAAGTGTAAGGTGTGAAAAGTATTTTGTTTGTTTTTGAAAAGAGCAAGTACCCATGAGTCATCTACCTACCCTAAGGAATTAAGTTGTGTAAGTGTCCTTTAGATAGTGCTATCCCACCATTGAGAGGTAGGTAGCACCATCGTTGGAGGTGTTCGTGTCAATTCGATTATCGGGACATGTGTGGTCACCGAAGCAACGGTAGGACACCTTAGAAGTAACCCTAATGTCCTAGATCCTTTTATCCGAGGCAACCGTTTCGAGGAAACTGGATCTTGAGACAAAGGGTGACCTCTAAGACGTCCTATACTTGATGACCATGTTTCGAGGCAACCAGTGAGGCGTACCCTAGAAGTGGCATGTGCATGTGTGTTGTATTCAGTTAATGTTTATCTTGTACATGTTATTTGTGAGCTACAGGTTAATTTTATTTACATACATTCTTTCATGCATTTAACAGTTAGGGGTGCGGAAAGTAAATTGCAGAAATGTAAATCTAGCTATTACAAGGCGCGGGTCTATACATCGCCAAAAACAAAAACCCGTTTTGAAATAAAGTGCAAGAATTTTAAATAAAGCGGTAAAATTCCTATTTAACTATTACATTCTTGGAAGCAGTTACATAATAATCAAAATAAAATAAATGCGCGCGAATAAAAATTAATCGGGAATGCCTTAAGGGTTTTGACCCTTTTAAGAAAAGAAATGAATTTTTTTTGTCCTTTTTTTGTGATTAAATGAAATTAAAACTAATAATTAAACTAATTAATTAATTTATTAAAAGAAAAAATGTTTTTGTATTTTTATGTTTTTAATGAAATAAAATAAAAGGAATTAAAATTAAAAATTAATAAAAATCTAATTCTAAATTTATTTTAGTTATTAAGAAAAAAGGTTAAAGTTGCCTAATTAAAACTAATTCAATTTATTAGTATTTATTTACAAAAATAACATGAAATTAATAATAATAATAATAACATTAGTTCTTTTTTTGGATTTTTTATGAAAATATTAATTATGTTAGGTTAATTAACAATAATGATAATAATTAAAAATTAGTTAAAAGAAAATAAAAAAGGAAAAGAAAACAAAAGAAAATAAAATAGAACCATAGGGGTGTTGGGCCAGAATTGAGGGTTTGTTTAGCATTGTTGTGGCCCATTTGCACAAAGTCACGTTGACTCCTGGAATCATGTGCGTATGGTTGACTGAAAAGCATGGTGCTCATCATTTCCTGGCCACTGGATTGTTGTTTGTAGACACTTGGCATACTGAAGCGTCAGGGCACATGGTGTACCACTTTTAGAAACCTGCATAGGAATACATTGAGAAAAAATGGAAACAAGGAAATTGAGGGACCTGGGAATACTTACAGTGCTTGATAATGGACCTTAGGACGTGGCAAGGGTTGCTTTAGCTTCAGGGTATGGCAAAGAAGAGAGTCACGTTCTCCTCTTGGCCTGAAAATGCTTGCAAAAACTCCTTTTGATCTCACACTTTTTTTGACAAATTTTGAACTTTTCTCTGGCCGTTTGTGCACTTTTTCTAGGTTTTTTGAATTAGGCTTGCAAGGCTTGTATTTATAGTAATGAGTGAGAATCAGTCACTATTATGAGCTCTTAACCATTGCAATTAAACTTTGGATTTCTCCATAACCACCATTAAAGCAATTTGCCAATTTTGTTCAAATTTGAATTTTATGCTTAAAATGGACCTTACACGAATTTGGTAGGTGCATTATGCTTCATCAAGGTCATTCAAACCACAAGATATCATTGAATTAATTTTTTTGATTTTTATTTGAATTTTATGGATTTAAAATGAATTAAATCAATAAAATTAAATAAAAAATAGAAAAATTAATGTTTAATCTTGAAATTAATCATGGGACACGTGGGTGGCATGACAAGACTGAACCAGGTGTAAAAAAGTGGGCCCTTTTGTCAAAAATTGAAGTTTCAAAGATAGTTGACTTTGGCCATTTCACAAAAATTTCCCAATTTCTCCAATGCATATCTTGCTCAATTTTGATCATATGAACATGTTCTTAGACATTTTGGAAAGGTCTTGAAGTCCTCTAAGCAATGCCTTTGGTCCCATGTCATTTTGATTTACCAATCTCAAGTTATGGTCGTATACTTAAAGTGCCTTTTTATTGACTTTTGAAAATGACCTATAATGTTGAAATTGGTAATTTTTTGTGAGAGCATTTCTTGGACTTGGAATGTGAAGATGAATTGTAGGAAATGTCCTCCCCTTCAAAATGAGCATTGGATGGGATTTTTCTGATGAACCATGAAAGAGTTATGCCTTGGTCAAGTTACAGTTGACTTTTCAGCTGTCCAAAAATGGAAACTTTTGCATCTTGATGATTTTTGAGTCATGCTTGTAGAATCATGATCAAGACTTGATCAAATGATGATTGTGGCTTCAAAATAAGATGTTGACCAAAAAAATTTACTTTTGACTGCCAAATGACCATTTTGCCCCTGCAGTTGACTGTGAAGCAATTAGGGTTTTTGACTTTGCAACTTGGCCTTGTGAGCCTTGAAACTTGGCATGTAGATACTTGACAATGTGTATGAGCATATGGGACTTGATTGAGCCCTTGAAAACCTCAACTTCCTTGCAAGAACCAAAACCCTAATTTGACTGGCTAAGGAGGATGGTTTGACTGTGCAGCCCTTGAGTAGACTTGAGATGATGCTTGTCAAAACTTTGAAGATTATGGGAGGGCAAATTTTGGGGTACAACATAAGTAAATAAGAATAGTCCTCCAATATGGGCATCATCTGATAATCAGAGAAAAAAACACCGACACAACGGATCATAGAACTGGACCAATGTAAAAAGAATACCCTCCTTCATCTTAAGCTTCATAAGAGGCATGATGGATCTATACTTCTTCTGAAAATCTGTAGAGTCCTCGATCTTGGGAATCAAACTCATAAGTTCCTCTATCTTAGGATCCTTGAAACTATACTTCCGCGTCTTTCTTTTTCCATAATTCATGGTCAAAAAGTACCTAAGATATTTGCAAAAAGTCAACTTTTAAGTCCCTTGAAACAATTGTTTTAAAGAATGCTCATGGATGCATGAATGCATGATGCAACAATCACACACAAGATCACAAACATGGGGGTTTATAGGTTCGATGTTAAGAGCATGAAGTCAAAGGTATTACCCACAAGGTATGTACTAATGGTTTATCACCTACCGAACAAGGTTATAAAGGGTTCCCGGAGTCTACATCTTTCATTCGGATTTTACCAACATCCCGATTAACTCGGTAATTAGTAATATTCTCAGGAAAAAACCGTTTGAGTGTAACATCGCGTGATAACCATTTCCGGATTACTCCGTCATAGTTTCTTCACTACACCTAAAAACCCAAGATGCGTTAAGGGTTCTACGGTTCTCAGCTTCAGCAGGCTCCCAGGTCGAAAGCAGCACGTCTTCCTAATTACTCGGTAAATGATACTAAAGTCAAAGGGGCCTCCACTGAGTGGGGGATCTCATGTCTCCTTTTTTAGAATTAATCCCTCAAAGTTAACATGACTATACCGCCCGTCATATCTCAAGTTTCCACAAGTCCAAGTAGAGGACTTATGAGTAATCACCAAGCACCCTGAAAACCAGGAAAATCCAAACAAACACATATACATCATATAATATACAACAAATAATAACACATATACAATATAAACAAAGATAGGCTCAACCCACTTAGAGATGGACCAACATTTGGTAGATGATATTCCCCGGTGAAGTCGCCATTTTTTTGTAGCGGTAGAAATATTGAGACTGAGTCATTGGATTGACTTAACTCACACAGATCAAATAAAAATCACCACCGCGCTTTATTGTTTCTAGAGGAATGAGAAAAAAACGAATAACCCAAAAAGAGGGGGAGAGAATCTAGGTACGGGGGTTGGTTATGAAAAGGGAAGGTATTATTACCCTAAACATCTACGATAATTCGTAAGAACCTCTTTAAAAATTTGTGTATTTTGGCTATATGTGTTATATACAAAAATAGATGGTGGGGATAGGAAAAGAAGTATTTTTTTACAATTTTCGCACCTGCCGCCGTTGTGAACCTTTATTGCCTACGTACCATCTTCTGTGCAATAGGGGATCAGGGTACTCGTAGATCTCCTTTAAACATTTTAAAACACAAGTGTGTTGGTTAATTTCAAGAGACGAGACATCATCGTCATATCCAAGTGGAAGACATACTTACTACCCACGATTATGAGAAAAGAGAATTTGCATCATCTCAAAGTGGAGGACATAACTTTGATTTTAAAATCAACAAAGCCTCACTCAACACCCAAGTGGAAAATATCTCACTTCATTTCATATCATAGAAGTATAGTAACTTGCATCACTACAAGGATCAACAAGAGTCTAATCTTTTGAGAAAATTTTAAAGTAAAAAGCCGAAGTGGAAAAAATGGTTTGAATGAGGTTGATTAACTCTTAGTCTTATCACAAAACATGTCAAAGCATGATTAAGTTGGTTAAAGTTTGATTAAGAAAATATTTTTGAAAATGCATGGACCTAAGTCCATGTTTATTATGAAAGCGGTTCAAGTTAGAAAACAAGGAGAGTTTTGAAAAAGAGGGAGAAGATTTTGAAATTAATGAAGATGGAAGGAGATGAAGGGACTATCCTAAAGCATGAGGTAAAAGCTAAGGAAAATAACCATCTAATCAATAAGAAGTCAACACTTGACATAAAGAGTCAATGTAGAATTCTCATCCTTTGGATTGAAAACAATCAAGTAAAGATACTAAACCTCTTAAGAATACCAAGCTTCAAATGCATTAAGTCTTCTAAAAAATTAGACAGAGTAACGGTTGTATACAGAGGAATTCCCAATCACAGACAAAGTACATAATCAGAATAACCTGCACACAAAGAAAATCAACCCAATGTCTTGGGGTAAACCCCAAGAACTCCAGACAAAATAACAACAGAGTCACAAGGTCCCAAGGGTATCAAAGGCTTCTAATCCTAAGTCCAAGAGCTCCACAATCTCCATAATGCCAAGGATAGTAACCAAATAATCCATGTAACGTTAAAGTGTTTTAGTGGTCAAGTGGATTATTAAGTGTCTTTAAAAAAAATGAAAGCTCAAGTGAGCAAAATAAAAATGACATATAGATAAGCGCTCAAGTGAGCAAAGATAGAAAATGGAGTGAAATGTAAATGTTAAGGTAAATGGTGCATAAAATTAAAGGCATAAAATAAAAGCATAAAGTAAAAGTCAATTGTTAGTGAATTAGAAGTTAGAGGTTAGTTGAATGACCATCTTGAAACTTGCATTTGAAAATTTATTAGAAGATTGATAAAATAAAATCTTCTCAACAATAAGTTTCATTTGCTTTTTGTCAAGTATATCATTCATTTCAAATTCTCAAGGCAGCAACATATGATCAATGATGTTTAAATGATCTGCTTAGACCAAAGTTTATGAAGGTTCATTAGAGGATCGATAATATCAAATCCTCCTAACAATAAACTCCAAGGTTATTGGACCAAAGGTTTCAAATTAAACATACTTGGGCTTCCAAACATAGGTTTGGGCCACAAATGATCATTTCTCGAATCGGGACAAAATTTAACGATATGTTAGGCAATCGTAAGTGGACTTATGTAGAAGTCACACCTATTTTAAGGCCGGTCAATAGCAATCTATGTACCATATGTTTAAAGAAATTATATGTATATAATTCTCCAAAAACATGTAGAACAAGTAAGAAAGGGATAAGATGAAGAGGGAGAGGATGTATTTGATGAAATTAGGATTTCAAATATCATCAACATCATTCATCCATTTCAGTGGATTTGGTTTTTCAACCTATCAACACCCAAGATCCAATGAAGTTGAGGAATTTGTCAAAAAATAAATCACAAGTCAGTATCACATGCCATATCAAAAGTTAAACAAAAATTGTGCACAAAAATTCTGAAACACAAACTTTAAACAAAGGCAAAACCCTAAGTATACTTCTATGTCAAAAATAGGTTAAAATAGGAAAATGACTTGAAAAAATATGTCCATTTAATTATAATCCCCTAAAGTATTCTAAAAGTCAAAGGCATAGTCAAAAGTTCCTGAAAAGAAGAGGAAATATGTTTTTGAAATTCAAACATCAAAATTAGCTAGTCGAAGACTAAAACTAGGCATGTTTTACAAAATATTTTGAATAAAATGGAAGATCAAACTTTAAAAAAAAAAAAGGTTTAAATGATCTTGAATCATCCAAGAACTTTGAAAATATTTTCTTTGATTTTTATAAATGAGGGAAATTAGGGAAGTAATTGTTTCTTTATGCTTAAGTAAGAAAACATCTCAAAAATATCAATTAGCTTCAGAAAATTTGAAAAAAATAAGAAAACAGACATGTAAACTCAATTAAAAATCATAAAAAATTAATTCAATATCTAAGAACTAGTAAGTATATTTTTATTGAATTTTATCTCAAAAATAAGAATTAAATAAAAAATATTTACACAATATGTAAAAAAATAACAAAGAAAAAGTGATACAACCAATCAATTAATTTAATTGGCATCCCACAAATTTTATAAATTTGGAAAAAAATATTTTCAATAAGAAGACTTAGATGGAAGCTATAAAATATTTTTTTATGTATTTTTTTTTATTTAGTAGAAATAGGAAAATAAAATTCTAAAACCTATAGAATGATTAAAACCCTAATTAAACTACTTGAACTAATTAATTATACAAAAATGATAAAATAATGAAATAAAGTTTATAATCAGAAAATAGACTAAAAATAAAGTCTAAAATATTTTTTTTATAATTTTTTAATCAAAGAAAACATTAAAACAAAATTTAGGAAAAACAAATAAAATTGAATGAAATTCACATAATAAAAGATCTACTACATCTGTTCTTTCAGAAAAGTGTTGTAAAAGTTTTAATGCATGCACAAATCAAAACGCGCCACCTCTTCATCCTTACCAAACATCAACCCTAACTTGTTTTTTCAGTTTAGATACGCGATATTCAGATCATGATATCTCACTTGTTTCTCCATAAAAATCCAAAATGTAAACATCAAACTTCAAGATTAAAACGTGTAGAGCATAATAGGATCAAAAATTTTATGAAATGATGCATGACTCATAGATAAATTATGTCGTGAAGGTTTCTGCATGAACATGATTTGAGTTAAGCAATTCAACAAACAGTTTTCATGTTCAAATATCTCACTCGATTCTCAACCATTTTACTTGATCCAAACATCAAAATTCATCACAAAAATGCAAGGAACATAAAGATGCTTCTAGATTTCTTAAATGATGCAAGATTAAGAAGAAATGTAAGCATGAAATCACTGCCATAAACAAAATTTCAAGGAATTTGCAAAGCATGAATTCATCATCATCAAAACACACACACACACACACACACACACACACACACACACACACACACACACACACACACACACACACACACACACACACACACACACACACACACACACACACACACACACACACACACACACACACACACACACACACACACACACACACACACACACACACACACACACACACACACACACACACACACACACACACACACACACACACACACACACACACACACACACACACACACACACACACACACACACACACACACACACACACACACACACACACACACACACACACACACACATATATATATATATATATATATATATATATATATATATATATATATATATATATATATATATATATATATATATATATATATATATATATATATATATATATATATATATATATATATACCTCTGATCTAAGATCTGGCCAGCTAAACCAATATGAACAAGCTCTATGATGAAGATGCAAGCTGAAATCGTGGATTGAAGTTCAAAGGAATTTACCTCATGTGTGAAAAATAAATTCACAATGCCTCTTAACAATAGCACGAAATTCAGAGATTCTTCCCCTTCAAGCTTCAATGATGATGAATTGATGAAGAATTTGCAGCTGGAAGCAAGATAATTGAGAGTGCTCGAAAAAATTGAGCAATGAGAATTCTGATTTTTCTTCTGGTGAGGGAGCATGTGTAAGATCAAGAGGGATGTCTTGCTTTTGTTTTGAATATAAAGTGAGGTTGGGTTTATATAGAGTGAGGAATAGATAGTGAGGGTAGAAGTGGAAAAAGAATCAGAAATATAAAAAATATGGTGGTGTGATGTGTGTCTTGCATTTTGAGGCTTGGCTTATGCATTTATGCTGTAATTTTTAAGTGAGAAAAGAGAGCATAATTGAGTGAAATAAGCATACACGATGAGCTGGAAACTTGATGTTGTTTGAAGAAAGCATCATGCAATTCCATGCAAACAGATTTCCCTCCTTTGAACTTGATGAAATCATGACCATTTGAGATGAGATTTGAATTGTTAGAAAGAGGGCCATTAAGTGAGGAAGTTTCATGTTAACTACAAGTTGAAATAAGGCCTTGAAGTTATTTGAAAATGGCCACGAAGTCAATCTCAAGATGCTGGCCAATGCACTAGTGTAGTGACCATGCAAAATATTGAAATTTTAACTATTTTGGGACCATGACTTTAACTCATCGTATCTCTCTCCATAGTGCATGAAATGAAACAAAATTTGAATCAAAATTGAAGAGGGCATAACATACTCTAACTTTCATATTCAAAAATTTTCAAAACAAGGTTTAAATCAATGAGATAAATGACTATGAATGTATGCACATCATGTGCCTTGTTGCTGGGAAAAATTCAGCTTCATGACACCTAATTCTCATAATCATATCTTAAAATGTAGGAACTATTTTGAGAAAATTCCTGAAGAAAAGTTGTTCATAACAAATAGAGCTTGATCTTTGATGTTGGATATTTTTCAAAATAATTAATATTTCAAAGAGAAAAATAATGATGAATGTGTGCTCATGAATTGTTTGATTAAATGCTTGGCCTGGCGCGCGTGTGACTAGGAAACATGACATCTCAAGGCTCCAAATCCTAAGCATTGTATCTCTCTCTACACTTAACCATCTGAGATGATTCTTGAATAATGAAGAGAAAGCTTTAAACTCCAACTTTGATGTTGACAACTTTTTGATTTGAACTCAAATGGACATTCAAAATTAACCATGAAGAAATCAGGTTTTGTGCACATATTCAAAAATTTCATTAAGTGTCCAGAATATTCCAAGCTCAATAACTTCTTCTACTTTCATTTTTTGGATTTGAGCCCTCAATGACAAAGTTGAAGATCTTTGTATCCTGTTTTCGAACATGTAAAGTTTGCATTTTTCCAATAATAAATGAAGAAGTTATGATCATCCAAAGTTTAGTACTAGGAACACTTAGAAAATTTCAAAAGTTCAAATAACTTCTTTGACAAGTTATCTCTAATTCAACACTTCCTCTTAAGTTTATGCCACCATTGACCATGAAATGTGAAAATAGGGACATTGAGTTGATGGTTGACCAAAAGTCCACTTGGTCAACAGTTGACTTTTGACAAAATGACCATTTTACCCCTTTTGATCAATTCAACCTTTTCAAATCAAAATTGATGATCAAACTTTCAAATCAAGTCTTGCCCAAAAAGTCAGAGATTTCCTGATTAAACACAAAACCTTAATTTTGACCCTCTGTGCTAGGAGATGGTGAGATGAATACAATTATGCAATTACCTGCAATATGATCATTCAAAGAGACATATACACATATTTTGATGTTAGTTAAAAGAACATATATACAAGATACACAATTAAAGGTGTTTGGCAATACCTCAAGAGCAAACTTGAAGATGGGATAAAGTAAAAAGAGAGAGCCAACCCTAATGTATGATCTTGGTGTATTGATGAAAGTGAGATGATGAGAAATCTTAGGGGGGAATTGGGATATAACAATAACAGAGGTAGAGAAAGCTACAACAATTCAAATGGTAGAGGAAACCAGCAAGAAGGAATTGTGTTGAATCAGAGAAGACCTTTATACCAAATCAACCAAAGAGATTGTGTTGTAGGTAGAGGAAGAGGTGATGGTCGAAAGTCTGACAAGAGTCACATTTAGTGTTTCAATTGTCAGAAGTATGGTCACTACTCTAGTGATTGTCAAGAAAACAAAAGAATCAAGAAAGTGATGCAAAGTTTTCAAAACATGAATAAGAAGAGATGATGTTGATGGTCACAACAAGAGATAAAGAAAGATTCAATGACCAATGGTACTTGGGCTCAGGATGCTCATCACACATGTCTGGAAGGAAATATTGGTTTATCAACATAAATCCCTCGATGAAGAACATGGTGAAATTTACAAATGACAATATTTTATAAAATTTGTAATGTTCTGATTATGAGGAAAGATGGCAAAAAGTCAGTAATTTCCGATGTGTTGTACATACCAGCATGAAGAGAAATTTGCTCAGCATAAGGCAGTTGGTCGAAAAGAATTATAAAGTGTCGATTAAAAATAAAATGATGATAGTTATCGACACAAATGAAAGGTTAATCTTGAAGGCTCATATGTCTCATAATAGAACCTTCAAGATTGAACTTAATGTGATGGAGCACAAGTACCTTGTGACTGCAACTAGAAGGGATGAATGGATATGGCACTATCGACTTGACCATCTCAACTTTAAATACATCAGAGATTTGAAAATAAGAAATATCGTTTTAGAATAGCCAGAAATAAACATTCCAAACAAGGTGTGTGAGGAATGTATGCAGGCTAAGAAGCACAAGAATAGCTCCAGCAAGGATGCAGGAAGCAAGTCAAAGGCTATTATTGAAATCATATACTCTTATGTATGCAGACATATCCATGTTGATTCGATTGGAGGTAACAAGTACTTTGTCACATTCATAGATGATTTCAATCGAAAACTATGGACTTACCTCATCAAGAAGAAAACTAAAGTGATAGATGTTTTTTCCAAGTTTAAATCTATGGTCAAAAGATAAAGTGGTTGTAAGCTCAAGATTTTGAGGATTAATGGTGGTGGAGAATATATGTCGAAAGACTTCGACATGTTATGTGAGAAAGAAGGGATTGTGCATGAGGTGATGCCACTCTACACTCTACAGTGGAATGGAAATGCAGAAAGAAAGAATTAAACCATCATGAACATGGTGAGAAGTATGTTGAAAGGCAGTATTTACCTAAAGAGTTTTGGGGTGAAGTTGTGTCAACTACAACATATTTCCTGGATAGATGTATGACGAAGAAGCTAGAAGGAAATTGTAGCGACCGATTTTTAAATCAAGAGTCGCCACTATTAGTTTTTATTCTAGGGAAGGGAATCTAACAGAAAACCCTAATTCGCGGACAAAGATTCTAGGTTTCGGACTCAATTAGACGAAAGGAAGGTGTTAGACACCTTTCATCCACCTTGTTCACAAGGATATTAGCCCTAGGTTTAGGTTTGGGGAAAAACAATGTTTTAAGTTTTAATTAGCAAGACTCGTCACAATTTTAGATCACGTATGAGGAATCAGAGTCCCAATTCGTCGTTCGTATAGGTTGGTGTTTTTTATAGGATCGCGTTGAATTGCTTTCAAATTTATCCTTGAAGCTTGTCTGGGTTTTGAAAAGTGAGTGATTGTAGACGCAGTTCGCAGTTAATTTTGAAAGTAATTCTCCTTAATCCTTTTTCGAAGATATCTTGGGTTTTTATTATGTTAGTAGAAAATGTAGTTTGTAAATGGTTAGCTGTTTTGGTATTTGATTTGATTAAGACGTGAGGCGGGGAGTCTGATATAGTCTCCTCACCACGCGGTCAGATATTGACTTCGTGCTGCTTGTTATGAAGGATGCGGAGGAAGTCTGATATAGTCTTCCTCCTCCACGTGGCCAGATATTGGCCACGTGTCATTCGCAGATGGTGTATTTGGAGTTGTGTGGATTTTAATTGTTTGATTCTAAATAATAAATCGATAGGCGGTGTGTCGACCAATTTAATTTCTCGAATAAGGACATCCTTTTATTAGAATGTTTTGAATTAATTATATTCGAGAACCAATTTAACTAATAAAAATATTTAAATTATGTCCATGCCATGAATTAAGTTCTACAGTTTTTGTATTATTAACATAATTAAGGTATAATCTAATTAAAAAAAAAAAAAAAAACTAACCTAAAAACGTAATTGAAATTAATCTAACTAAGTACATAAAAGGGTGCGAATTACATTATCCAAAGCCTATTTCCTAAAATATCCATTGAACATAAACTTAAAAAATAGTTATTATTATTATTATTTAAAACGAAAACTGCAGTTAGAATGCTTACCTATTATTTGTATTCGCTTCATCACTAAATTTACTAAGTAAAAGAAATTAATAATATAAAATTACTTTTTGAATTTTCAAATCAACTTTATGAACCGTCGATCTTGCGACACATGGATATAATTATGTGAGAAGAACAAAATAGATGTAATATGAAAGATAGTAAAAGACATTAGTGAAAAAGAAATAACTAAAGGATAGATTCTATCTTGATATGTCAGTAAAATAAAAAGAAATAAACCTTATAAAGAGAGAATCCAATGCAAAACAAAAGGGGCACTCTTTATCCCTATCACACGACATATCTCCTTTCTCTTTCTTCTCTTGTGTGCTTCTTCAAACAGACACAATCCTCTCCCTGTTCCGGCGGTGGTTCTGATAGGTTTCAATTTGTTCTGTTTCTTCTTCTTTCTTGTAACAAAAGAAATTTCTATACAAGAATATATTGTTAATATGAAGAAGTTCTATTTACAAATTAGTTTATGGGGTTTAACTTGAAACTACCATTGGGGTTTTTTTCACAGCAAAATTGAAATTGAGGAGGTTTGGAAGTGGTGATTAATAAGACTATATGAAAGAAGAAAAAAGTTTTAGAACTTATGGTACATCTATGTGGTTATGTTAGTGAAAAACAAAGTGCATAGTATGAACAATTGTTACTGTATATGTGTTGAGAAAGTTCTTGTGAATTATTATTGTAACAAAAATTGTAATTTGTAAAGTAATATGAAATAAAAGTGACTATTGAATAAAACGTGAAAAAAATTTGAGGGATGAGATTTAGTGTAAAAATATAATTAAAAAAAAAATCAGATAAATCAACAATTTAAAATTAAAAAGGATAAAAATTGGAAATCAACGGGAGACCTCATATAAAATTATTGGCCAAAATTAAATAAAAAAATCCCAAATATTTTTGAAAAAACACTTTGAATAGAAATCACAAAATATTGTGAATGAAGTGTAGTGAAATATTGTAGAATTGTCGATCATTGATATTTCTGGATGAATTCTTGATGTTTCTTCCCCTCCATTAGGACAACAAAGAGTATTATTTATAGAGTAAACACTACAAGAAAATGCTTACCCAGCCACGTGAAGTTGCCACGTGATTTTCATGTGGCTAAATAAAGTCAGTTGCGACGTGAAAATAACGTGGCAACGTGTTTTAATAATATAATACATAAGCATTAAGTGTATCAGTTACTTTTTTGTGTTAAAAAAAGTTGCGGCGTGGGATTCACGTCGCTAATTAAAATATCATAAAAATTAAATAAATCACAACTTTCAACACTGGCGTGTTCAGGTTTTGAAGGAAGAGAAAACAGTTGTAAGTTTGTTGCGACGTGAAAATCACGTGGCAACGTTGCGGCGTGATTTTCACGTCGCTACTTGGTTTATCTAATTTATCAAAACGTTCCACAACGCACACAGTAACGTTTTTGTTTCTCATTCTTCTTCTTCAACCTTCCCTACTCCTCTTCATACCCATTTTCTTCTCCAAAAATTTTTCTTCTCCACACTTAAATTCCTACCATCTTCATACATTGGTTGTAAGGTAATTTCAATTTCATGTTATTTATATTTTGTTAATAGCTTTTGATGTGTTATTTGAGTATAATTTTTTTTCAATTTTTCTTTGAATAGAGAAGGAGAATATAGAAGTATAGATTGCAAAAAGGGACAAGAAGATTGAAGGAGTTACAAGATAAAAGGTATGTCTTGAATTATTTTTTTTGAAATTAGTATATTTTCTGAATTTGATTAATTTATAGGTTATATATATTTTCTGAATTTCATGAATTTGCATTGGGTTAAAATTGTTGAATTTGAGTTATATATATATATATATATATATTTTTTCTGTATTTGAGTTAAATGTTAGGTTTAATTATTTAGTTTATAATAATTATTAATTATTAATTTGTGATGAATGAGTTTAATTATTTTAGGAGTTTAAGTTTTTATATTTTTAGGAGTTTATAAATTTTTAGTGTTTAAATTAAATTTTTAGGAGTTTAATAAGTTTTTAAATTTTTAGGAGTTTATAAAATTTAGGTGTTTAAATTAAATTTTAAGTGTTTAAAAATAAATAAATATTTTTAGGAATTTATAAATTTTAAGTGTTTAAATTAAATTTTTAGGAGTTTAATAAGTTTTTAAATTTTTAGGAGTTTATAAAATTTAGGTGTTTAAATTAAATTTTAAGTGTTTAAAAATAACTAAATATTTTTAGGAGTTTATAAATATTTTTGAAAGCATATATTTATCTTTAATTGTATATGTTTGGGATTATTATTAAGTTGATTAATTAATATTTCTAATTAAATAGGTTTTAATTATATAAATTTGCAGTAAATGGAATATTATATGTATTATCGTAGTTGGATGTACGATAGACTATATCCAGGAAAACGCGCACTTAAACCCAATTTTATAGACGGAGTTAATGGTTTTATCGCGTGGACGTTTGCCCAGGAACGTTGTCGAAGTGAAGGGGGAGTTAGGTGTCCTTGTCTTAAATGTGGATGTATATATATAATTAGTGACCCAGAGGAAATAACACGTCATTTGCATAGGAAAGGTTTCATTGAAAATTATTGGGTTTGGACGTATCATGGTGAAACACTGCCGAGTAATGTACCAGAGACTAGCAACACAGATGCTTCAAGTAGTCAACCGGTTATACAACCACCTATGGAATTTGAAGAAAACTTTAATCTGATAGGTGACATGGTTAGTGATGCTTTTGGTGTTAACGTGACCTATGATCAACCTGAAGACTTTGACGGGGAAGAGTTGCTGAATGAGGAAGCGCAGAGATTTTATCAGTTGTTGAATGAGATGAATACGTCGTTGTTTGAGGGGTCGTCGGACTCAAAGCTATCAATGTGTGTTAGATTATTGGCCGCCAAGTCAAATTGGAATGTTCCTGATCAGTGTTTGGAGCACTTCGCAAAAATGATGTTGGACTCAACTGCAACGAAAGACAACTTGCCTGCGAGTTTCTATGATGCAAAGAAGTTGGTGTCGAAGTTGGGTTTAAGAGTAAGAAATATTGATTGTTGCATTAATGGTTGTATGTTGTTTTATGACAACGAGTTTGGTACTCAAGATGGATCGTCAGAGGAATGTAAGTTTTGTCATAGTCCAAGATATAAAGTTCGCAATAGAGCCATTAACAGTAACCAAAAACGGGTAGCAGTAAAGTCCATGTTTTATCTTCCGATAATACTAAGGTTAAAAAGAATGTTTTCTTCAATGCACAGTGCAAGTCAAATGACATGGCATCATACAAACAAAACAAGCCCAGGCAATATGCGACACCCATCTGACGGCCATGCATGGAAGTACTTTGATGAGGTACATCCTGATTTTACCGCTGAACCTAGAAATGTCAGGCTTGGATTATGCTCTGATGGTTTTGCTCCATATGTCCAAGCGTCCGGAAGTGCGTATTCTTGTTGGCCAGTTATTGTAACCCCTTACAATCTCCCTCCTGAGATGTGCATGACAAAACCATACATGTTTTTGACGTGCGTCATTCCAGGACCGTCGAGTCCAAAAACCGGAATTGATGTGTACTTACAACCTTTAATTGATGATTTGAAGAGGTTGTGGAATAATGGAGAATGGACTTATGATATATCCCGTAAACAAAACTTTTCTATGCGAGCTGCCTTGATGTGGACCATTAACGACTTTCCAGCATATGGCATGTTGTCTGGTTGGGGTACGCATGGCAGAATGGGTTGTCCGCATTGCATGGAATGCACTAAGGCGTTTACATTGGAAAAAGGGGGGAAAAGCTCGTGGTTTGACTGTCACCGCAGATTCCTACCATCAAATCATCCCTTTAGAAAAAACAAGACAAATTTCAAAAAGGACGAACGGGTAACAGATCTGCCTCCGCCTCGATTGGCACCAGTTGCTATATGGAACCAAGTTTGTGAACTTCCAAAGTTTATAGATACTGGCAAAGCATGTAGAATTGAAGGATATGGGGTCACACATAATTGGACAAAAAGAAGTATATTTTGGGACCTCCCGTATTGGAAAGATAATTTGTTGCGCCATAATCTTGATGTTATGCATATTGAGAAGAATTTTTTTGATAACGTATTTAACACAGTGATGGATGTTAAAGACAAAACAAAAGATAATGTGAAGGCTAGACAAGACATGGAAATTTGGTGTAATCGTAAAGAGTTGGAATTGAAGCCTCAACCAAATGGAAAATTATTTAAACCCAAAGCTTGTTTCAGTCTGACCCCCCAAGAAGCTAAAGCGGTTTGTGGATGGCTAAAAGGTTTGAGAATGCCCGACGGGTATTCTTCAAATTTAGCAAGGTGTGCTGATGCTAACTGTGATACGGTGGGAGAACTGACTTGAGGTTTTGCGTTTGTATTCGCACTTGTTCGGTTTAGCAAGAGTCGCCACCGACTTTTTATTTTATCCTAAAGGAAAGGTTAAAAAGCACAGGAAAAACCTTTTGAGATGTTTCGTGGGTTCGGGGGGTAGATTATGAAAAGGGAAGGTATTAGCACCCTTTTCATCCATGGTTATCCATGGGCTCTTAGTTACTTGGTTTAGATCACTTGCCTTTGATTTTCAATTGCTTGAAATGGTGGTGTGTGTGTGTGTGTGTGTTTTGAAAATGTTTTGAAAAAGACGCCTTGTCTAGGCAACCGTTGTAACAATTCTTTACTCGAATGTTTTACAAAGGTGTGTATCTTTTCGAAAAGATGTTTCAAATGTTTTTGGAAGTTGTTTGGAAATTGTGTTTGTGAAGTGTGGTTTTGAAAAGTAGGCAAGTGTGTTTTGCAAGTTGATCAAGTAACTAAGAGTTGTCTACCCCTAAATTTACTCAAAGGTTTTTCTCATGTTTTAACCCTTTTAACAGTATTGTTCCACCATTGCATTTGGTGGACAATCTTGTGTTAGGATGTTAACGGGACATGCGCGGGTCATCGTATGGACCATGAATGCAATGGTGCCAAGTGTCTTTGGCAATTTTGCTTGAAGGGACTTGATCATTTTGTAGGCAACTTTCGAAAGCGTCATCGAGGAACTATGATCATTTGAATTGTTTTGTTTTGCCAAAGAAACTCAACGTGCAAGCATGGCCCATTTTGGAAGGCAACGAGTGGGATTACCCTAGGGGTGCAAGTGTGATTGTGTATTAATTTTCATGCATTTGTCTTTGTATTAGGTTATCTAGCGGTTGATTTTATTTACATACAAACCCTAGGTCTAAACATGGTGTGATACGGTGGGAGAACTGACTTGAGGTTTTGCGTTTTGTATTCGCAAATGTTTTGGTTGAGCAAGAGTCGCCACCGACTTTTTATTTTATCCTAAGGAAAGGTTAAAAAGCACAGCAAAAACCTTTGAGATGTTTTCTTGGGTTCGGGGAGTAGATTATAGAAAGGGAAGGTATTAGCACCCTTTCTATCCATGGTTATCCATGGGCTCTTAGTTACTTGCTTAGATCACTTGCCTTTTGTTTTCAATTGTTTTAAATGGTGCTTGTGTGTGTGGGTTTTGAAAATTATTTTGAAAAGAGGCCAATGTGGTGGCAATCTTTGTAATGATCCATGTGGGGATGTATACAAAGATGTATGTCTTTTGAAAAGGTTTTCATTTGTTTTTGAAAGTTGTTTTGAAAGTGTAGTGATGTGTGGTTTTTGAAATAGGCAAGTATTTTAGTTTGCAAGATTGATTCAAGTAACTAAGAGGTTATCTACTCCTAAATTTCTCAAAGATTTCTCCTATGTTTTTAACCCTTTTAACAATTTTGTTCCACCATTGCATTTGGTGGACAATCTTGTGTTAGGATGTGAAAGGGACGGGCGCGGGTCATCGTTTAGGCCATAATTGCAATGGTGCCAAGTATCTTTGGGCATTCTCTTTAAGGGACTTGATCATTTGTTTTGGCAATATTTTGAAAGTGTTATCGAGGGACTATGATCATTCAATTTGTTTGTTTTGCCCAAAGAGACCTAACATACAACATGGCCCAATTTTGAAAGGCAACAAGTGGAATACCCTAGGGGGTGCAAGTGTGATTTGTGTGTCCATTTTCATGCTTGTTTGTCTTGAGATTAGGTCATAACTATTTTGTCGTTTTTCGCATACAAACCCTAATTCTAACATGGTATAATTGGAAAGCAATAAAGTGCGAAAATAAATTTACTAAGCTATTACAAAACCAAATATGGGAAGGGGGGTACAAATGTTCAAATGGGGATTTTGACAAGGAATTTAAACTTAAAACTATTACATCAATATTAAAATATTTTACAAGATGATTAATTGTACAATTAAATGGAGATTTAAATAAATATGCAAGATGCCAAGAAATGATTTTTATGTGTATGAAAAAAAAGAATATTATTTATGTGAAATAAAAAGAGAAATAAAAAGGTATTATTTTTTTAGAATATTTTAATATTTAGGGAAAAACCCTAATTCTATTAAATAAAATGTATTATTATTTAATTTAATACAAGTATTTATCTATTATGCACAAAAATAAAAATAAAATGAAGTATATTTATAAAAAGTATTTTTTATGTCAAATATTAATAAAAATGAAAAATATAGGTATTTTTGTATTCTAACCTAAATATACTAATAAATATATTTATATATATATATATATATATATATATATATATATATATATATATATATATATATATATATATATATATATATATATATATATATATATATATATATATATATATATATATATATATATATATATATATATATATATATATTATGTTCTAAATATGTATTATATATAAAAATAATAATATTTAATATTTAATAAAAAAAGTATTTTTTCTATAAAATATTTTCAGAAAGTAAAACAAAAATAAAAATGTATAGAAATGCATTTGCACTATTTTTTAGTATTTTAAACAAAATATATGTATTTATCTATTTATGTATAAACTAAAAGAAAACTAAATAAATGCCTAATAAAATCAAAAATGGTGAGAAAAAATATTTTTATATTTTTAATGTCATGAGAAAAAATAAATAAGTCAATCAAAAAAAAAGAAAAAGTCAAAAAGTCAAAGAAATAAGCAAAATGGGCTCAGGGGGATCAAAAGCAATTTTGTGGTGCAAAAAGAAAAGTCAACACAGGCCCAGCCCATGAAGACCTTTCTTCAATCTCCAGCCTTCTGTTTGAACAAAACGCGCGCCACTTTCCTCCATTGCAAAGTCATGATTCCTTGAGTTTTAGCAAAAACTTCCAACATCAAAACTGTTAAGCATCTTCCCACGAATTCACACATAAAAAACATGTTTTAATTCTCAGAAATGAGAGAGAATTTCTTCTCTCCCAATTCTTAACCTAATTTTTGTTCAAAGTTCAGACATCAAATTCTTGCAACACACATAATATAAATAAAATCTAATTATATGGGCATGTTCAGGGCAATGATTATGACATCTTCTCTTCACAAACCTAAAGCTAACAATGCCTAATAAGAGAGATACGAATTCAAAAACTCACCTGTTCAGTTGAAGTTCTATCTGGCAATGGAGAAGCTCTTAGTGCAAGGTGATGATTGGAAAAGCTTCCTTGAGGTCCAGGGATGCTATTCCAATGTTTACTTTGTCTTGAAAGCTTTTGAATCGAGCTAGAGCACTTCACCTGCAAGTCAGAAATGTGAAAATGGTGGAACCAGTTAGAGGGATTACAGGTCGTGTTTTTGCTTTTGGTTATCTTGCATAGATGTTAGGGAATGTATGTGAGTTGGTTTGGGCAAGAATGCTTGAAAGGATTGACAGTTAAAACTCAATCTGCAGAGGTTTCTCTGTTTGAGCAGTTCCAAGGTGATTCTGAGTTTTGGGGGAGATTGGAGGTAAAAGGCTCGTGCAATAGCTTGGTTGAGATGTGTGGAATGTGTTTGATAAGTTTGTCTAAGTGTTTGTAAGCTGAGATGGATGTTGGCACAAGATATGCTACCTTACTTGAATTTGAAGCAAGCAATGGCCACTTGATCATTCTAGCCTGTACAGGCCCTCACACTATGCTGCATCTTTTAGTCTTGATCAGTGTGTTATGTCTATGAATCTTGTGTCCAAAGATATGCATTGTACCATTTGATTTGCAAACTTGACATAAAGTTCTACTTTACAAAAATGGATAAACCACTTTTTCCAATTAAGGCTTAAATCTTTGTACAATGACCAAACTCAAAGAATAACATTTTGGCACAATGGATTAGCATTAAATTTATGAGTGTAAAAGGGTTTTAGGACCTGTAATGTAGCACAAACTATGCTGATTTGAAAATGGCCTAAGTTATGAACATGTTCATGAACCATTCAAAAGTGGATTTTTGCCATATTGTGAAATTCGATTCTCTCAAGTTATGAGGTTGTTTGAGAAGTTATTGGACATTTTGGAAAGCTTGGAATGTGTACTACAATCCATATTTGAAATGCAAATTGAAATTCCAAGTGGAAGTGTATGGAAAATGGTCTTGAAGTTAGGTAGAAAACCTTGTCAAAAAGGTCAAATTTTCACTAAGTTATGAATGGTTTAGTGCCTTTATTCAAAAATTTATAACTTGAGATACAAGCCTCTTTTGGGAAAACTTTGTGAATCAAAGTTGTAGACTATGCAACAAGATACAACTTTCATGTTTTGACTTTTGTTTGAATCCAAATAAATCTTGGTGAGAAAGTGGGGCAAAGTTGGGAAAAAATTAGGGTTTTCCATAACTTAGAAAAATTCTAAGTTATGAAAAATTCAATTTCAAACCCTAATTTGCATTTCTTGGTTTCTTGGTGAACAAGTTTCGTGATTTGGCATGTTTTGATGAAAAATGAATCTTGACTCTTGGTTTTGACCAAAAAGTCAAAGTTTGACTTTTCAGTATACAGTCAAAATTGATCAATTGACTGGGAAATTCAACTGTCAATCTTGTGTACTTGGGATTTTTTGAGTTTGTTGAGCATGTCAAGATAATTCCATGGGGTCCTTGAGTCCATATGTGAGCTTGGTTTGCCATTGGCTAGGTCAAACAGTCAAAAATTGCCTTTGTGCAGTCAAAACCCTAAAAATGACCATTTTGCCCTTTTGATGATCTGATCAGATTTCTTGTGGAATTGTGATCCAAACTTGATCAAATGGTCCATATGAGTTCATAATGTTGATGTGGGTCAATTTTCATGAGATTTGACTGTCAATTGGCCACAATTGACTTTTTCCCCAATACAGCTGATTTCTAGGTCATCTGTCCAATTGACTGGGCAAAACTTGGAATCAAGACTTGAAACTTGGTATGGATAAACTTGGGAGTCCAACATGAAGCATGAAAGACATCTTAGGCATTTTAGGTCAAAACATCTTTGTTCAACCACAAACCCTAATTTGGGTTAACAGTGCAAGGAGAAGTCTTGAGCAGAGGAAACCCTAACTGGATCTTGATCTTCAAAGGTCTTGTGATGAGAAAATGTTGAGGAAATGGGAGGGCAAATTTTGGGGTACAACAGTTGCCCCTGTTCAATCTTCTTGGACCTGAAGAGTTAGATTGGCAGGTTTTCCTTTCGTGACTCGAGGGTAAAAGGAGATTGGACACTAGAGTGCCCGGAAATTTGCACTCGCATGTTGGAGTCTCAACAATGTGATGTCGGGAATGGGCTTACAGATGCCATTTGGAGAGATGGTGGATAGGGAGATGGGCTTATAGATGCCATCTGGAGATGTGACAGAACCTTGTCGGGAATGGGCTTATAGATGCCATTTGGAAGTGTTGATCGCATAAGAGATTCCTTAGCGAGAACTTGTGTATTTGAGAAAGACAGATGTTTTCCTGGCTTGTTACAGGTGTTTGATCTTCAGTCTCCTTATGTAGATATGCCCTGGCTAGATACAGGTATCGAATCTACAATCGGTTGCTCACAGATGTGCCCTGGCTGGATACAGGAGTCGAATCTGGAAATAGTCGTCAATAGATATGCCCTGGCTGGATACAGGAATCGAATCTTCGAACTCTTCAGACGTGCCCTGGCTAGATGCAGGAATCGAGTCTGGAAATGTGGTCAACAGATATGCCCTGGCTGGATACAGGAGTCGAATCTGGAAATGTTGTAGTTGATAGATGTGCCCTGGCTGGATACAGGAATCGAATCTTCGAACTCTTCAGACGTGCCCTGGCTAGATGCAGGAATCGAGTCTGGAAATGTGGTCAACAGATATGCCCTGGCTAGATACAGGTATCGAATCTGGAATTGTGACAGTTGAAGGTAGTTGTCTTTGGGATTGTCTTTTTCCCTGAAAAGGCAAAAACATCAGTTGTATGCAATGTCATGATGTATGATATGCGTGATGTCATGATGTTCAACATGAGATAGTGTCGTATGCACTTTATCATGTATGTAAGCAAGATGTATGAAAATGTGAAATGTTTAGGAATGTATTTTCGTCTTAGGAAAATAAATCCTTGACGATCGACCGGAGAATTGCTCGGTGGAAGAGATACTTTGCTGAAGTTTTGATGAGAGGCCTGCTGAGGACTTCAATGATGGATTCCGCTGGGGATAATGATGATAAACTCCGTTGGGGAACACCAAAGATAAAACTCCGTTGGGGAATACCAAAGATAGACTCTTGCCGGGGGTTGAAGGGACTTTGCCGAGGGCGATCTTCCGTGGCAATTAGCTGAGAATAACCCAGTTATAAGCCCTTGTGAGGAATAACTCTGAATAAAGCTCGGGAGAGACGTCTGTGCTTTGCAGGGAACAAGCTTCCAGAATCTACTGGGGATAAGCCTTAAGACCTGCCGGGGAATGTTGTGATGATTTGGTCGCATTCTTCAGTCGCACCTACCTTGGTACCTTGGCGGACAAAGCAACCAGACTGCATCAGACAACTTTACATTGCCCCTGTCTCTGATGTCACCTGTAATTAATCTTTTGTTTCATATGCAAATATTTATGAATCAGCAATTTAATGTCAAATGCATATATCAAAATGAACATTGGACGTTCTTCGCAAGACAAAACAGAAAAAAGGAAAAACAATGGCAGTTTGTATGGACAAGTGAATTTGTATTGATTTGAATTTTGCCCGTGAATAGGCGTTTTTGTACAAGAGGCTGACATCCTAGTAAGAGGACGCCGCCGAATAACATAGAGTTTACAATTTTGAAAAGAAAACAAAACAGCTATGTGAACAATCCCACTGGGTTCCAACTCTGCTATCGCCTTTATGTCTTCAAGCGTCTCATCTCTTTGCTGCTTGGTCGAAGATGAAGCTGATTGGTCGATGCCGAAATCTGAGCCAGATAGTCGATACCGAATTCCGGATGCGAAGTGATCCAATGAGACATAGTGTTACGCTTTATCCCTAACTTTTGCCTGGACCGCCCTTTCGGGTTTTCAGTCCACCGGGATACTCATTTTTGCCCAAGCCGCCTTTTCAGGTTTTCGACTTGCCGGGTGTACAGATTTTCATTTCATCCCTTATTTTTGCCCGAACCCTTTTGGTTCGCCGGGAAGCCCTTATTTTTGCCTAGGTATGTCAACCTAGCGGGTCTTTTATTTATGCGTAGTATTTTTTCACTATGTCTGCATTGGCGGGGTGAGGAAGGTCGTCACCATCCATGGTGGTTAGGATCATGGCTCCTCCTGAGAACACATGTTTAACCACAAATGGCCCTTCGTACGTAGGGGTCCATTTGCCCCGGGGATCACTTTGGGGAAGGATGATGCGTTTGATTACCAGGTCCCTAACTTGATACTCTTGTGGTTTGACTTTCTTGTTAAATGCCCTGATCATCCGTTTTTGATACGTCTGACCATGACAGATAGCGGTGAGTCTCTTCTCGTCAATCAGATTTAATTGATCAAGTCGAGTCTGGATCCAGTCATCTTCACTTAAGTCTGCATCCTTCATTATCCGGAGAGAGGGTATCTGGACCTCAATTGGCAAGACTGCCTCCATGCCGTAGACCAAGGAGAAAGGAGTTGCCCCGGTTGACGTCCTTGCTGAGGTACGGTACCCATGAAGAGCGAACGGTAACATCTCGTGCCAATCTTTATAGGTCACTGTCATCTTCTGCACAATTTTCTTGATATTTTTATTAGCTGCCTCTACAGCCCCATTCATCTTCGGCCGGTAGGGGGAAGAATTGTGGTGCTGTATCTTGAATTGTTCACAGAGTTCAGTGATCATCGTGTTATTGAGATTGGTACCATTGTCCGTAATGATCCTTTCCGGGACGCCGTACCGACAGATCAGATTATGCCGGATGAAACGTGCCACGACGCTCTTGGTTACTGTGGCGTAGGAAGCTGCCTCAACCCACTTCGTGAAGTAATCGATCGCCACTAAGATGAAGCGATGCCCATTGGATGCCGTCGGTCGGATCTCACCGATCATATCAATCCCCCACATTGCAAAAGGCCAAGGTGCCGTCAGGACGTTCAGAGGAACTGGAGGAATATGCACCTTATCAGCATAGATCTGGCATTTGTGACAAGTTCGGGAGTGTTGGTAACAATCAGCTTCCATTGTGGACCAGAAATATCCTGCCCGAAGGATTTTCTTAGCCATGGTGTGTCCACTGGAATATGTTCCAAATGTACCTTCATGCAGTTCTATCATGATCTTCTCTGCTTCAGCCTTATCCACACAACGTAGTAGAGTTGAATCATGATTCCGTTTGTAGAGAATGTCGTTGCCGAGGAAGAATTTTGCAGCAAACCTCCTCATGAACTTCTTGTCATTGACAGATGCGCCTTCAGGGTATTCCTGAGCTTCCAAGTACCTCTTCACCTCATGATACCAGGGTTTTTCAGTCACCTTTTCAGCCTCAAGCTCACAGCAGTATGCCGGTTCATCCAACTTCCAGATAATGATCCGGGGAGCCTCATTGTCCCATTTAACTTTGAACATTGAAGACATCGTAGCTAGGGCGTCCGCTAGCTGATTCTCCTCTCTTGGGAAGTGCTCAAAAGTTATTTCTTCAAAGTGGGGAAGCAAGGTCGACACATACTCCTTGTAAGGAATAAGGTTTGGGTGTTTCGTATCCCACTCGCCTTTGATCTGATTGATCACGAGAGAAGAATCTCTGAAAACACTCAGAAACTTGATCCTTAAGTCGATTGCAGCTTGAAGACCCATGATGCATGCCTCATACTCCGCCATGTTGTTGGTGCAGTTGAAACATAACCGGGCGGTGAGCGGAGTATGAGTTCCTTTGGGAGATATGATTACAGCGCCGACGCCGTTACCCAAAGCATTGGAGGCTCCGTCAAAATGCATAGACCATCGGGATCCTTCCTCAGGTCCTTCATCCGGTCCAGGTACTTCACAGTCAGTTACCACCATGATGTCTTCGTCTGGAAAATCAAAGTTTAATGATTGGTAATCGTCCACAGGTTGGTGTGCCAAATGATCTGCCAATACACTTCCTTTAATAGCTTTCTGAGTTGTATACTGGATGTCATATTCTGTCAAGATCATTTGCCATCTTGCTATTCTTCCAGACAGAGCAGGCTTTTCAAATATGTACTTGATGGGATCCATCTTTGAAATTAATAGAGTAGTGTGAGTCAGCATATACTGTCTCAGCCGGCGAGCAGCCCATACTAGAGCGCAACAAGTTTTCTCAAGCAGTGAGTAACGAGACTCACATTCGGTAAACTTTTTGCTCAAGTAATAAATAGCGTGCTCTTTTCGGCAGACTCGTCATGCTGCCCCAGCACACACCCCATTGAATTGTCAAGTACTCTCAAGTATAATATTAGAGGTCTTCCTTCCACTGGTGGCATAAGAATGGGTGGCTCTTGGAGATATTCCTTTATCTTTTCAAAGGCGGCCTGACATTCATTGTTCCAACGCACTACTTGATCTTTCTTCAGTAATTTGAAGATTGGCTCACAAGTAGCAGTCAGATGTGAGATGAATCAGGCAATGTAACTCAGTCGTCCCAGGAAGCCTCTGACTTCTTTCTCTGTCTTTGGAGTCGGCATCTCTTGTATGGCTTTTACCTTGGCAGGGTCCACCTGAATACCTTTATCACTTACAATGAAACCTAGCAATTTTCCGGATCTTACCCCAAAGGTGCATTTGCTGGGATTCAACCTCAGCTTGTATAACTTGAGTCAGTCAAATAACTTCCTCAGATGGTCAAGGTGCTCCTCCTCAGTTTGAGACCTTGCAATCATGTCATCAACGTATACCTCAATCTCATGATGGATCATATCATGAAATAAAGCAACCATGGCACGTTGATAGGTTGCCCCAGCATTTTTCAATCCGAATGGCATGACCTTATAACAGAAGGTGCCCCACTGAGTCACAAAGGTAGTCTTTTCCATATCCTCCGGAGCCATCTTGATCTGATTATACCCTGAAAAACCATCCATGAAGGAGAAAACCTTGTGTTGAGCGGTATTGTCAACAAGGACATCGATGTGAGGTAAGGGGAAGTCATCCTTGGGGCTTGCCCTGTTCAAGTCCCTGTAGTCGACACACATCCTGACTTTGCCGTCCTTTTTCGGCACTGGCACCACATTGGCCACCCATTGAGGATAAGAAGTTACCGCTAGAAACCCGGCATCGAACTGCTTCATGACCTCAGCCTTGATCTTTTCATACATCTCTGGATGCATACGGCGGACCTTTTGCTTTACCGGAGGGCAATCTTCCTTGGTTGGCAGGTGGTGAACTACAATGTCGGCATCCAAACCAGGCATGTCTTCATAGGACCAAGCAAATATCTCCATGTAATCATGTAGCATCTGGATCAATCGTTGCTTCACGCTGAGCTCTAGATTAGCCCCAATCTTGACCTCTTTCCTATCTGTCTCAGTACCCAGGTTAATCGTTTCTACCGGCTCTTCATGTGGTTGAATAGCCCTCTCTTCCTGGAGTAGCAGTCTTGCGAGTTCACCAGGAACTTCGCAATCATCTTCACCTTCGTCTTCGGCCAAGTTGATCGGATTCTCGAAGTCATAACTGGCGGTAGCAGAGCTGTTACCAGTGAGATCCAAAGTGGATTGAAACCTGTATAAGTGAGTGTGTGTAAATATAGCTGTTTTGCAATATATATATAACACAGAAAGAAAAAGAGCACAAGATTTGAAATGCAACAAACGTCCAATGTTTTGATTGATGATATATGGAAATGTCATACAAAAAGCCCTCACAAATGGAGCTACGATGCCCCGGGTAGGACACCGAGCCAACAAAGTTTTAACATATTGTTTGTTACAACTTGGAAATCAAAAGAAATTAATTACTGCGTGACAAATGTGATAGGTGTAAAATCCTTTGCCATCCAATTGCTTGGTCCGTCGCCGGTAGTCGGGTAGATCCAACTGTCAAACTCTGCTTCCTCTACATCCTCCTCGATAGCATTCACCCTTGGGTTGGAGATAAACACCGGAGCCTTTCTGATCTTTTCTTTGCGCACAGCCCTCTGAGCCTCTGCAGTAAAGCCCAGCCCAAACTTGTCATTCTTTTGAGTGAAGTCAGGAAGCTGACCCCAGTTTGCACAATTGCCTTTCTCGATTATAGCCCGGGCATCCTTCAAGGACGCCATCTTCAACGGAAAATCTTCTTCAACTATTACTTCAGCTGATGCCAACACTGGAGGTACTTCCTCAAAATGCTGAAAGGGGGTTTCAATAAACTCCCCGTCCATCTCGATATACCGAAATGAATTCAAGTGACTGACCATGTATTCCTCCTCACTCTGCACAATAACAATCTTCCCTTTGACAGGGTATTTGAGCTTTTGGTGTAGAGTGGATGTTACTGCCCCAGCTTTGTGAATCCAGGGTCGACCCAACAAGCAGGAATAAGATGGACGAATATCCATTACATAGAACGTTGAGTTGAAAACTTGGGAACCCACACGAATAGGGATGTCTACTTCACCGTGCACCATCCTCTTAGAACCGTCGAAGGCTCTAACAATGATGTTACTAGGTTTCAACTCCAGGCCCTCACAATCCAAGCGATCCAATGCTTTCTTGGGCAAGACATTCAGGGAAGAACCGGTATCCACCAACACGTGTGCGAGAGTAGTGCCCCTGCATTCTATGGAAACATGCAGGGCATCATTGTGATTTTTCCCTTTGGCGGTAAGGTCAGCATCCGAGAACCCTAAGCCATTGTCAGCCGTCAAATTAGCCACACAGTCGGTGAATTGATCCGCGGAGGTCTCTTGCGGAACATGGGCCATTTTCAGAAATGAAATCAGGGCTTTTGCATGGGCCTCTGAGCATAGCAGTAATGATAGCATAGATATTTTGGAAGGAGTATGCCCCAACTGTTCAACGACGTTAAAGTCACTCTTTTTGATGATTTTAAGAATTTCCTCCATTTCTTGTTGGGAGGCTTCCACAGCAGTCTTCTTTTTTGGTGCCTCCGTCCTGGCAGGCAAATCGGTAGCAACTTCTTTGCCCTGAGCATCAGAGGACTCGGCAGCAGTAGTGGACACAGGGACTTGAATTGGAACATGCACACTTGCGGGTGTGATGGTGAGCGGTTTTCGGATAACTGGCGGTGCAATGTCAGGTGAGAAGAGCTTGCCACTGCGGGTAATCTTGGCGGGACCAGTGATGTTACTGATACTGGTAGTGGTGTTGAATTCCTGCTTCACCCCAAGCACATACACGTCGGCTCCATAATGCCATGGGACCGCTTTATCAGACTCATATGGGAGAGGCCCCGGAACAGTAATAGTAATGGGTGCAACAGACATAATTTGGATTGGTTTCTTTACGGGAGCTTTGGCAGGATTGTAAATCGTGACAACAGATATTTCTTCAATGGAAACAGACGGAACAGCAGTTTTCTTGAACAGAATCTCCTTGCTATCCATCAGGCCTTGGATGCCTGATTTTAGCAGTGGACAACCGGTAGGGATAACAGCACACAGGAGGCAACCCTTACTACAACCCGGAAATAAACCGGCTAGTAGCAAGTTCCTCTTAACAGTCAAAAGAGGGGTAACAACTTCATTCACCGAAACATCATACAACTCTTCCTCAATGGCATTTACTCTATGCTGGGGCATAGGAGCAGTTACAACATTTGGTCTTTCAGGCGCTTCAAACTGAATTTCCTTTGCGTCGATAAGATCTTGCACTTTGTTTCTCAAGGCCCAGCAATCATCAGTAGTGTGCCCGGGACTATCAGAATGATAAGCACACCGGGCATTCGGATTATATTTAGGAGACGCAGTGTTGACGACCTTAGGAGCTTCTTTGAGGGTCACCAAGTTGGTTGATAATAGTTGGGGTAAAATTTGAGATAAGGTCATACTCAGCCGAGTATACTGCCTCTTGGGCCTTTCACTTCTTTGTTGATTGTACTGCTGAGGAGCAGCAACAGGTTTTGAAATGACCAAAGCATTGACGGCTTGGCGACTTTCGGGCTTGACTTGTCATCTAGGACCATAGACGGCGCTTGCTTCTTTCTTAAACAGCCTCTTCTCAGTACTTGTAGAGGCAGCCTTTTGTATCTTGCCTGACCTGATGCTAGCTTCAATTATTTCTCCCGTTAGAATTAAATCCGTAAACCCAACGGAGGAGTTACCAACCAAATGATTGAAAAATGGACCAGACAAAGTCCCTAGGAACATATCCACCAGCTCACGATCAGTCAATGGAGGCTGCACCCTGCCAGCCAAATCTCTCCATTTTTGTGCATATTCTTTGAACCCTTCACCCGTTCCTAGAGACATACCCTGAAGTTGGGTACGCGTAGGAGCGAGATCAGAATTGTATTGGTATTGTCTGTAGAATGGGGTTTCCAAATCTTCCCAGTGTCGGATGCTAGTTCCATCTAATTGGTAGAACCATTCAAGCTGTGACCCCGAAAGGCTATCTTGGAAGAAGTGAATCCAAAGGTTCTTATCCGCCGTGTAGGGTTGGATCTTCCTTACGTACGACCTTAGATGCAGCTTTGGGCAGGAGACCCCATCATACTTGGCAAAGGCAGGCGCCTTAAACTTGTGTGGAATTACTACCCCAGAAGATAACCCCAAATCTCCGAAATCCAGCCCCGGCACATTCTGAATTTCCATGGCGCTCAAGCGGTCCTCCAATTGCTTGTATCTGTCAGCAGCAGGCGGGTATTGTTCGTCGTTGTAGTCCGTCTCGTTGTCGGAGACTGCGGGACTAGGAGCTCCTCCCCCTTGGGGACTGTTTTTCTCAGCAGAAGAAGTAGTTGGATCAGCTTCATTATGGAGTGTGTTCCCAAATCTGCGTCCGGTGTTGAACAACGCAATCCTCTTTTTCTTCTTCTTCTTCAGGAGTAGAGTCTTCAACTCTTGCTGACCTTGGGCTAGGCTTAGGACCATCTCTTGAAACTGTGCACTTTGGGCCTGAAGGGCCTTGATTGCTTGCTCACTGGATGAGTCTGGATTCATGATGACTGTTCAAAATAAACAGCGAAGGAGATTAAGCAACCTGTGAAATAGGGTACCTGCTATGCATATGGTGCAATGGAATGCGTATGTTTTATGTTTTCAAAGACAAACAAGATTCAACTTTGTAGACAAAAAGGGAAACACACTTCATTAGATTAAAATTTTCAATTGTTCAACAATTTGCCCTTAGGCATTACAGGAATGAAAAATACTGGAAAGGAAATAAAAACTATAAAAGGAAATATCCAAAGCTCATCAATGCTCCCATGGCCTCCTTTTCTCAGTGCTGATGTAGTTGTTCAGGACCCGCTCTTCCTCCAATTGCTTAGTCAGCCTCTGGATCTTCCGTTCCTGCTCGTTGAACTTCTCCCGATAGAAATCCCGTTCTTCCTTTAGCTGCGCCCAAGATCTCTTCATTGTGTCAAAATCAGTAGGTATCTGAGGAGGGAGGACAGTTGGAGGAACCCCATCTTCATCAGGAGATTCAAGAAGGAGAGGTCTAACAGCTTCGTACGGCATACCTAACCTCTGAGCACGGATGCAGACCCATTTGCAATAGGGCTCCATTGGTAGAGAAGTCTTTGGCCCCAACTCATGTGGGTCAGCTTTGTGAATTCTGTCCCAAGCTCTAATGAATCCATGGCGTAGTTTGTCACTGTCGGCCTGATACTCAAAATGAAAGTGAGGAACCAGCATTTCATGAGGCCCAACTCCTCTGGCTCTTCCAAACTGACGGAGAGCTAAGCATGGATTATAAGAGATTCCTCCTTGGATACCAATCAACGGAACATTCGGGTATTCTCCGCAACGATCAATAACAGCTACCTCATCCAAACCTCTGAGAGTCCAAGTGATGTCATTATCTGTGAGAGACATTAACCTCCAAGCCCAACCTTTTCCTTCTTCATTCTTCAGCACGAACTTAGGAAGGTGCGAAATAAACCACCTCACTAGTAAAGGAGCACAACACCACGGAGTTCCCTATTTTCGAGCAGTACGAGCATAGAGTTGTTGCAGGATATCGCCCAAAAGAGTGGGTACAGGATTCCGAGACATGAAGATCCTTATGACATGGATACTGATAAAGGTGTCAGGATTGGGAAACAATACCAGGCCATAGATCAAAAGAGCCAGAATATCCTCGTACGCCTTGAAGTCCAAGTAATTCCAGAAATCATTAGCCTTGCCAACCAGAAATTTGACCAAAAATCCCTTAACTCCACTTCTAGTTTCCCAGTTAGCTAATACCTCTTCTTTAGTCAGGGGGAGGACTGCAACAACCTCTTCAGGCCTAGGAGTCTTTTCCAAACCAGTGAATGGAGTTTGTTCCAAGACAGGGATCCCAAGAAGGTAAGAGAATTCTTCCAGGGTAGGAACCAGCTGGAAGTCTTGAAAGGTGAAATAATGATACAGAGGGTCATAAAACTGGGTCAGAACACTTATCAGTTGTTGGTCCCATTTTGCAGTGATCAAGCCAAGGAGAGAACCATGTCTGTTGATGAAGGAAGAAGTGTTTGGAATCCTGCCAACCAGATCCTTGAGCAAAACTGGTGGTTGAACAAAGTTGAGCCGGATAGTATTCCTACGCACGGGCATCATGATGTCCTACAAAACAGAGCAAAGATGAAACTTTTTGTCTTTGAAATGGGTTAGTCCTTTATACAGGATGCATGCAATGGTATGATGGCATGATGTTATGATGAAGCACACCACAAGTATTCACATAGGCAAGCATAGTAAGGCACACAAGACACCCTTAGGTTTCAGGCCAGCATGGAGTTTAGGTATTACCCTCTTTTAGTTTCGTCGGTTAAAACCTGTCCTATCAAAATTAACCGGGTTCTAGAGGATCTCAAATCATTGGCTACCCTCAATCGGTCATAACTCCAGCATCGCAATCTTTTCTTGCAGCCAGAACCATCTCGAGAGATTAGCCTCAATGAGTGTAGCATACTGCTACTGTCCTAATAGCCAAGTTGGTCAATTTAGGGTTCTAAGGTTGGTTGGTGTTTAATGACTCCTTAGAAGACCTATATTCTCCTCATTGCAACATAAGGGATATAGGTACAGGCTAATGTGCCACACCAATGTAGCCACTACTTCACCCATGTCGGTCTACGCCGGACAGGTCCATCACAGATTATGCTACCTAAAAAGGGTATTTCCCAGATCCGGGTTAGGATCTATGAAACTCCGATGCAAAGCCCACAAATATAAAAGCAAACAAAGCAAACAATTGAAAACAAAGGTGATCTAAATCCTAAGGTTACTCCACTTTTAATTTTGTCCCCAGCAGAGTCGCCAGTTCTGTGATACGGTGGGAGAACTGACTTGAGGTTTTGCGTTTTGTATTCGCAAATGTTTCGGTTGAGCAAGAGTCGCCACCGACTTTTTATTTTATCCTAAGGAAAGGTTAAAAAGCACAGCAAAAACCTTTAAGATGTTTTCTTGGGTTCGGGGAGTAGATTATAGAAAGGGAAGGTATTAGCACCCTTTCCATCCATGGTTATCCATGGGCTCTTAGTTACTTGCTTAGATCACTTGCCTTTTGTTTTCAATTGTTTTAAATGGTGCTTGTGTGTGTGGGTTTTGAAAATTATTTTGAAAAGAGGCCAATGTGGTGGCAATCTTTGTAATGATCCATGTGGGGATGTATACAAAGATGTATGTCTTTTGAAAAGGTTTTCATTTGTTTTTGAAAGTTGTTTTGAAAGTGTAGTGATGTGTGGTTTTTGAAATAGGCAAGTGTTTTAGTTTGCAAGATTGATTCAAGTAACTAAGAGGTTATCTACTCCTAAATTTCTCAAAGATTTCTCCTATGTTTTTAACCCTTTTAACAATTTTGTTCCACCATTGCATTTGGTGGACAATCTTGTGTTAGGATGTGAAAGGGACGGGCGCGGGTCATCGTTTAGGCCATAATTGCAATGGTGCCAAGTATCTTTGGGCATTCTCTTTAAGGGACTGATCATTTGTTTTGGCAATATTTTGAAAGTGTTATCGAGGGACTATGATCATTCAATTTGTTTGTTTTGCCCAAAGAGACCTAACATACAACATGGCCCAATTTTGAAAGGCAACAAGTGGAATACCCTAGGGGGTGCAAGTGTGATTTGTGTGTCCATTTTCATGCTTGTTTGTCTTGAGATTAGGTCATAACTATTTTGTCGTTTTTCGCATACAAACCCTAATTCTAACATGGTATAATTGGAAAGCAATAAAGTGCGAAAATAAATTTACTAAGCTATTACAAAACCAAATATGGGAAGGGGGTACAAATGTTCAAATGGGGATTTTGACAAGGAATTTAAACCTAAAACTATTACATCAATATTAAAATATTTTACAAGATGATTAATTGTACAATTAAATGGAGATTTAAATAAATACGCAAGATGCCAAGAAATGATTTTTATGTGTATGAAAAAAAAGAATATTATTTATGTGAAATAAAAAGAGAAATAAAAAGGTATTATTTTTTTGGAATATTTTAATATTTAGGGCAAAACCCTAATTCTATTAAATAAAATGTATTATTATTTAATTTAATACAAGTATTTATCTATTATGCACAAAAATAAAAATAAAATGAAGTATATTTATAAAAAGTATTTTTTATGTCAAATATTAATAAAAATGAAAAATATAGGTATTTTTGTATTCTAACCTAAATATACTAATAAATATATATATATATATATATATATATATATATATATATATATATATATATATATATATATATATATATATATATATATATATATATATATATATATATATATATATATATATATATATATATATATATATATATATATATATATGTATTATGTTCTAAATATGTATTATATATAAAAATAATAATATTTAATATTTAATAAAAAAAGTATTTTTTCTATAAAATATTTTCAGAAAGTAAAACAAAAATAAAAATGTATAGAAATGCATTTGCACTATTTTTTAGTATTTTAAACAAAATATATGTATTTATCTATTTATGTATAAACTAAAAGAAAACTAAATAAATGCCTAATAAAATCAAAAATGGTGAGAAAAAATATTTTTATATTTTTAATGTCATGAGAAAAAATAAATAAGTCAATCAAAAAAAAGAAAAAGTCAAAAAGTCAAAGAAATAAGCAAAATGGGCTCAGGGGGTTCAAAAGCAATTTTGTGGTGCAAAAAGAAAAGTCAACACAGGCCCAGCCCATGAAGACCTTTCTTCAACCTCCAGCCTTCTGTTTGAACAAAACGCGCGCCACTTTCCTCCATTGCAAAGTCCTGATTCCTTGAGTTTTAGCAAAAACTTCCAACATCAAAACTGTTAAGCATCTTCCCACGAATTCACACATATAAAAAACATGTTTTAATTCTCAGAAATGAGAGAGAATTTCTTCTCTCCCAATTCTTAACCTAATTTTTGTTCAAAGTTCAGACATCAAATTCTTGCAACACACATAATATAAATAAAATCTAATTATATGGGCATGTTCAGGGCAATGATTATGACATCTTCTCTTCACAAACCTAAAGCTAACAATGCCTAATAAGAGAGATACGAATTCAAAAACTCACCTGTTCAGTTGAAGTTTTATCTGGCAATGGAGAAGCTCTCAGTGCAAGGTGATGATTGGAAAAGCTTCCTTGAGGTCCAGGGATGTTATTCCAATGTTTACTTTGTCTTGAAAGCTTTTGAATCGAGCTAGAGCACTTCACCTGCAAGTCAGAAATGTGAAAATGGTGGAACCAGTTAGAGGGATTACAGGTCGTGTTTTTGCTTTTGGTTAGCTTGCATAGATGTTAGGGAATGTATGTGAGTTGGTTTGGGCAAGAATGCTTGAAAGGATTGAGAGTTGGAACTCAATCTGCAGAGGTTGATCTGTTTGAGCAGTTCCAAGGTGATTCTGAGTTTTGGGGGAGATTGGAGGTAAAAGGCTCGTGCAATAGCTTGGTTGAGATGTGTGGAATGTGTTTGATAAGTTTGTCTAAGTGTTTGTAAGCTGAGATGGATGTTGGCACAAGATATGCTACCTTACTTGAATTTGAAGCAAGCAATGGCCACTTGATCATTCTAGCCTGTACAGGCCCTCACACTATGCTGCATCTTTTAGTCTTGATCAGTGTGTTATGTCCATGAATCTTGTGTCCAAAGATATGCATTGTACCATTTGATTTGCAAACTTGACATAAAGTTCTACTTTACAAAAATGGATAAACCACTTTTTCCAATTAAGGCTTAAATCTTTGTACAATGACCAAACTCAAAGAATAACATCTTGGCACAATGGATTAGCATTAAATTTATGAGTGTCAAAGGGTTTTAGGACCTGTAATGTAGCACAAACTATGCTGATTTGAAAATGGCCTAAGTTATGAACATGTTCATGAACCATTCAAAAGTGGATTTTTTCCATATTGTGAAATTCGATTCTCTCAAGTTATGAGGTTGTTTGAGAAGTTCTTGGACATTTTGGAAAGCTTGGAATGTTTACTACAATCCATCTTTGAAATGCAAATTGAAATTCCAAGTGGAAGTGTATGGAAAATGGTCTTGAAGTTAGGTAGAAAACCTTGTCAAAAAGGTCAAATTTTCACTAAGTTATGAATGGTTTAGTGCCTTTATTCAAAAATTTATAACTTGAGATACAAGCCTCTTTTGGGAAAACTTTGTGAATCAAAGTTGTAGACTATTCAACAAGCTACAACTTTCATGTTTTGACTTTTGTTTGAATCCAAATAAATCTTGGTGAGAAAGTGGGGCAAAGTTGGGAAAAAATTAGGGTTTTCCATAACTTAGAAAAATTCTAAGTTATGAAAAATTCCATTTCAAACCCTAATTTGCATTTCTTGGTTTCTTGGTGAACAAGTTTCATGATTTGGCATGTTTTGATGAAAAATGAATCTTGACTCTTGGTTTTGACCAAAAAGTCAAAGTTTGACTTTTCAGTATACAGTCAAAATTGATCAATTGACTAGGAAATTCAATTGTCAATCTTGTGTACTTGGGATTTTTTGAGTTTGTTGAGCATGTCAAGATAATTCCATGGGGTCCTTTAGTCCATATGTGAGCTTGGTTTGCCATTGGCTAGGTCAAACAGTCAAAAATTGCCTTTGTGCAGTCAAAACCCTAAAAATGACCATTTTGCCCTTTTGATGATCTGATCAGATTTCTTGTGGAATTGTGATCCAAACTTGATCAAATGGTCCATATGAGTTCATAATGTTGATGTGGGTCAATTTTCATGAGATTTGACTGTCAATTGGCCACAGTTGACTTTTTCCCCAATACAGCTGATTTCTAGGTCATCTGTCCAATTGACTGGGCAAAACTTGGAATCAAGACTTGAAACTTGGTATGGATAAACTTGGGAGTCCAACATGAAGCATGAAAGTCATCTTAGGCATTTTAGGTCAAAACATCTTTGTTCAACCACAAATCCTAATTTGGGTTAACAGTGCAAGGAGAAGTCTTGAGCAGAGGAAACCCTAACTGGATCTTGATCTTCAAAGGTCTTGTGATGAGAAAATGTTGAGGAAATGGGAGGGCAAATTTTGGGGTACAACACATGGTATATTTGAAAGCGATAAATTGCGGGAATTTAAAGTCTACGCAATTACAAATAAGTATCCGGGAGTGAGGGTACAAATATTTACAAATGGGGATGAGACTTATTAGGAGAGTAGTGTCCAAATATATTTACAACCAAATCGAATCGATCGCAATATAAAATGTATCAATGTATAAGAATAAAAAGAAATGTAAATGTATCAATGTATTTGTGTAAGTGTATGTGATTTATTTACAAGTGATAAAAATGTGAACTTAATGTATTATTAAGTATTTATTTATTATTTGTGTTTTTGTTAAATATGTACAAACAAATGTTTAATAAAAAGAAAAGAAATTGCTTAAGAATTCTATTTTTTATGTATTGATGTTTTGTATACAAAAGTTTTAAAGAAAAAGAAATGTTTTATGTATTTTTAATTATACAAATAAAAAAGTATTTTAAGAAAAATTTATATAAAAAGAGTTTATCGTATTGTTTTATTTATAAACAAAAATGGCATATATTAGTTTAAAAAAATAAGAAAAAATAAAATGATAAGTAAAAGTATAGAAAATAAATAGAAAAGAAAAGTTAAAGGTTTAATGGGCTTAAGGGGGATTCATGGCCCAAAACAGAATTTGTAGAGAATGGAAAAGGGGGGTATGTGCGCCAGGAGGGGGGTCAAGCGTTGAAATCAATGGGCTTAAGCATTTTTGTATGGGGCAAGGCCCAAGACGTTTTAACAATTGTTTTGTAAGGGTTTCAATATTTGTCTCACTTTCTGGATTAGGGTTACAGTTGAGCGGCGTCGTTATCTTCTTCTCCTCTTCGTTCTCACTGAGCCAAACGTTTCTGAACAAGATTCTTCGTCCCCGTTTCCAGGCCACCAAGCGCCACCTCTGGCTCCTTCCCTCTCCATGGTTGGGGCAAAGCAAAAACGAGAAAAAGGTAACGATTTCGCCCCCTTTCTTTATGTTTTAGGTTTTTAGGAATTGCATGATTTTAACCTTTTATGTACTGATTCTATGATTATTATTATGTCTTGTGAGGTGTTTAGAGAAAGGGAAAAGGAAATTTATACCTTTGCTGGATCGTTGCTTGGAGAGGTGGAGAGGTGGAGAAGGAGGCGCTTTAGGCGGCCGGACGGGGAACGCGATGCTGAGAGCTGACTAGCCTGGTATTCGTATCTTTGCCTCTTTTAGGGTTTTGTGATGATAACCTGAGAACCCTTGCTTTAATTTCTTTTCCTCTTCTGTCCACTTGAATGCTTGCTCTGATTACTGGCTTCTTTTCCTCTTCTGTTTGCCTCTGATGATGTTCTTGATGATTTTGATATCTTTGATATTTATGCACTAGCCCTGTGATGAAATCCTTCTGAGGGCTTGGATGTATTAGCAGGTTGTTTGAATTTTTTATGCTTGTGGTCTTGATGTACTGGTTTGAATACTTGGGGCTGTATCAGTTTGAAGTTTTTAGGCTTGGTGTTTTGATGTATGTTTAAGCTTGGACAGGTTTAGGCTTTTTGGCTTGATGCAGGTTTAAGCTTGGACAGGTTTAGGCTTTTTGTGGTCACAGGCTGGCTTATGTTTTTGTTTAAGCTTGGGTTACAGGCCTGGAAGCCTTTTTTCTGGTTTTACAGGGCTTGAGGCATCATGCTTGACAGGTTGAGAGCTTCTGGTTTAGGCTTGAGGGCTTTGAGGCTTGGTTTCCGTTGTTCTTGTTGATACAGTTGTGGTCTTTTGGCTTATTGGTTTTGAAACAGGTTTATGCAGGATGAGGCAGGTTAAGGTTTTTTGGGAGGTTTTTTGAGCTTATGAGCTTTGTGTTATTTTGTTATGTGTTGGTTCTGCCCCCCTTGTACTGTGTTGTGGTATGTTTGTTTTATATCTTTTTCTTCAAGCCTAAGCCTGCTGTAAGCCCTTTTTTCCCTCTCTTTTCCTCTCTCTCTTTACAGATTAAAAGCATAAAATATTGCTTACACTGTATTTCTGAAAAGGTGACTGGCCTTGGAAAGTGATGTAATTTTGAAATAAGCTTGCATTGGTCATTTTCCTCTGCATAATTTCCAGTTTTCCTACATACTTTGTGTACTTTGTTGACAGCTTTTGGATAGCCTTTGATATCTTTTTGGCAGCTTGTGGACAGTTTTTAGTTTGTTGTCTAGTTTGGACTTTGGTTAGGCCTTATGCAATTCAGTTTGCCTTTGGACTTTGGTTGGAATTTTTGGAATTATGCAGCTTTGCTTGACATTTTGAATTTATGCAGTATGTTTGACAATTTGAATTTGTGCAATTGTAACTTTGTGCATTTCATACTTTTTCGCAAGCATCTTTCTATCCTTCTTTGCGAACCGAGAGTAATCTCGTGATTTGCAGAGAGGGGAACAACTGATTCCGGCCAGCCACTTTTAATGATGATTTTTGAATTAACTGTCTGCTCTTTTATTTTATCTGCTTTTGACTTCTTTTCTTTTCTTTTTTGCAGGTAAAAATTAATTGATCAACAAGGGAGCATCAGATAGAAGATGAAGACTTAGGAAATTTTGGGATAGTTTCAATTTATTTTCAATTATTGTAACAGTATTAATGTAAACATCTGTAAATAATTTTACAGTGTTCAAATAATAATTGTAACAAATAATTAAAGATGAATAAAAAATCTTCCTTTGATCAGTTAATTCTTTTTCTTCTTCAACTGTTTATTTAATTATTTATAATTCTTAAAATTATAATAACTGGAAATAAATCCCAACTATTTTAACTCAGAATAATAAATGATCAATAAACGTCCGGAGTTCCGAATAATCATAGCATTGCACAGCTAAACAACAAACGTCCACATGTCCTCTTTTCACTGATTAATGCAACCTTTCAATTCAAATGCCTCAGCTCATATCCAGGATAAATTGAAAAGAACTAATAGAAATAATTCTTTCTGAGAATGCGCGCACAAACCCTAGTTCTTGATTAAACGCCAAAGAAGCGTTCGCTTGATCAAAACCTGAGCCAAACTCAAACAAAACCCTAGCAATCTGCTTGAACTGTTCCAGAGTCCATGAAAACCCTAATTTTGTATAGATTGATAAGAAAAAGTCTGTTTGACTGATTCTTACGCCAATTTGAAAAATCAGGAAAAGCCCGAAGCCGTGATTTCTTGTGGAAAAATAGGAGGGCAAATTCTGGGGTACAACACTAACACTGGGAAGTTGCATGGTATGAAAAGTCATGATTGCCATGTTTTTATGGAACAATTGCTACCAATTGCGTTTGGTTCTCTACCCAAACATGTGCTTAATCCACTCACTGAAATTAGTCAATTTTTTAGAGATATTTGTGCTTCAGCTTTAAGAGTGGATGACATCATTAAGTTGGACCAAAATATTCCAGTCATTCTCTATAAGTTGGAATAAGTATTTCCTCCTGGTTTTTTTGACTCCATGGAACATCTACCTGTGCATCTTGCATATGAGGCTTATCTAGGAGGACCTGTTCAATATAGGTGGATGTATCCGTTTGAAAGGTTCATGGGTGATTCAAAGCGATCAGTGAAAAATAAAGCTAGAGTTGAAGGATCAATATGTGCACATTACTTGCATCGAGAAACTTCACATTTTTGCAATCACTATTTCAAGCACTTGATGTTAACTCCAAGAATCATAAGGAATCCTGTAAATGTTATCGAAAGAAGTCATTACACCTTATCAGTCTTCGGGCTTCCAGGTCGTCCCTCTGGAAAGAAGGGTGAGCATTGGTTGACCCAACAAGAAATGCAATCTGCACATGTTCATGTCTTGATCAACTGCATTGAAGTTAAACCATATCTTGAGTAAGTATAATCCAACTTCTTGATTTTCTTTACAGTGTGAATATAAAATTGATTACCTTGAAACTTATAGTGTGTTTCTTTTTAGGGAATTTAACAACGCCTACTTTGATAGTACCGGTGTACAATCAACATCTGGTGTCATTCATGCCCAATATCCAACATGGTTCAAGGAGAAATTGTATAGGGTTGTTGCACCGACTCCAGAAATACTCCATTTGAGAAACTTGTCTAATGGCCCTCGTCAAAGTGCAAACAAATGGCACACATACTTTGTGAACGAATATAAATTTCACACTCATGAATGGACTGAAGGGAAAAAAACCATAAACAGTGGCGTATTTGTGAAAGGAGTTACAGATGGTGGTGAAGATGACTTCTATGGTTTTGTTAAACATATCTACGAGTTAGTATACAATTACTTGGACTCGGAAAATAAAGTTGTCTTGTTTTATTGTGAATGGTATGATCCAACTAGAGGCACAAAAATAGATAAGACATGTTCTGGACTGGGCCGGGATGGCCCAAAAGCAAGGATGAAGGCCCAATCCAAACGGCCTTGCAGGGGGTCGCGCCGACCAAGAAGCTACAGCCATGTCCACGACATCCTCGACTTCATGCAGTCCAGCTCGACCTCAGCTCGAGCACTCCTCGTAGGGCGGACTATGACCATTACACCATCACCTGGATTCCGAAAAGACCGCGTCCCCGTCCGTCCGTACTTCTCGCAGAACACCCAGGAAGGAGACCACGTGCGGGTCCCCACTACACACGTAGAACCTGGGAATTCCTTCATTGGGCCAAACCTGCCCGGCCCAATGAAGGAACCTTGGCCCAGCGCTGGGGGATATAAATACCCTTTGTTCCCAGAGGGTCAAGTATTCATTCTTTTACCATACACACACTTTCTTGCCTGCTCGTACTGCCACTTACTTTAGCATCGGAGTGCCTTGCAGGTACCCCCCCCCCCCATCTCGTTCAACTTCAGCTCGGAGCCAGTCGTGACGGTCCAAGTCTGATCAGGTAAGATCAGTGGCGCCATCTGTGGGAATCTAGCTTCCCTGTCTTGCAACAACTCAAAGACCAAAGCTCAACTCAACTACCACCGTCATGGCTGACCAAGTTCGTGATGAGCAAAACATTTGTGCCGTCGACACCAACCACGGCCTCGTGGATAAAAATGGACACCTGGATAACACCGGTAACCCCGGTCACAACACCACCCCTGTGTCAACTGCCCCAGGGCCTTCAATCCACCGCGACGGAGCTACCGCGTCATCCTCCTCGGTCCCTCCGCCACTCGAAGAGGACGATGCGGCTCTCGTGAACTATCGGGATGCCCAGTTTCAGGAAGTCCCCGTCCCTGCCGGGGCGGACGCCACAACCCGAGAGCTTTTTGCAGCGATCAATCAGACAAATTACCTCATCTTCGCCCAAGGGGAAAGATTGAGGGCACTTGAAGACGATCGAAGACCCCCGAGGAGGCACCGGAGGCCCCAGACTCCACCTCCTCGAGTGACTGAAGTTCACCTCCCGTCTCCCCCACAGAGACATTACAGAGATACCTCTCGAAGCCCGTCGCCCCGCCCATCGGGGAAACGACCCCCTTTGGAGAGGCAACCCATCATTGAAGCCGGAGGACGCGGCCGCGCCCCCGCAAGACAGGAGAGAAGACACTCCGGAGACGGGTGTGGGAGAACCAATCAGCGAGCACCACGCTCGAGAGATACCCAGCACGACCAGGACCGTCGTGCCCGACAGTATTACAGGTCCCCATCTCTGTCCCCGGAACGGAGCGACGAGGACGACCCCCGCGGTCCCCTGTTGCAGGCTATCATGGAGGCGCCCATCCCCCCGGGCATGGAGAAGCCTCCACACTTGAAGGAATACGATGGAGTCGCGGACCCGGTCGACCACATAGACGGGTTCGAGGCTATGCTGCACTATCACAACGTCGAGGGGCCCATCAAATGCCGGCTGTTCCCCACGACCCTCAGGAAGGCGGCAATGGACTGGTACAAAGGACTCGCCCCGGGGTCAATCACCTCGTGGCGGAACCTGAAGAACCAGTTCATCAGTTCATTCACGGCATCTCGGCGACACCTGAAGACCGAGGCGGCTCTCGAGGCCATCATCCAGAGACAGGATGAAACCTTGAGAGAGTTCATCAATCGCTTCATCCGCGAAGCCATACAGGTCCCCTGCGTGGACCATATGAAGAGATATCTGATGGAGAGGGGGCTCCTCCCCGACACGGAATTCAGAAAGGCTGTGGGCATCGAGCCACCCAGAACATTCGATGCCCTCCTCGAAAAGGCCCGGGCATACATGGACTATGAGGAGAGAGAAGCGGCCAACAGAGCCCGAGACCCTATGACTCGCGGTTCCAACAGAAACTCGTGCCAGGAAGCTCCTCCTCCTCGACGAACCGGGGAGAAAAGAAAAGAAGACAGACCCCGGGAAGCCCGAGAGCAACGGGGACCCTCGGGGCGTTTTACCGAGTACACTCCGCTCACAGCTTCCCGCGAGCGCATTTTGGCGGAGTGTGCCAGCACGGACTTCAAGGACGGCGACGTCAAACGTCCCCGACCTGATCCCGCCAAGCCCGGAGCGGACAAGAACAAATATTGTCAGTACCATAGGAGCCATGGTCATCTGACTGAGGATTGCGTCCACCTCAAGGACGCCATCGAAACCCTCATCAAGGGAGGAAGGCTCGCACAGTACCGGCGAAACGACGCTCCTCGCCGTGACGCCCGGGAGACAGGAGAGCCGGAGGAAGACGCCCGACCATCTGACGAGTCGGTCCCCATCCAGACCGCCTTCTCCGTGACCAGACCCGAGGACTTCGACATCCCCGAACACCTGCAGGAGCCGCTCACAACACATAGCAGGTGGGAATATTTCCCATCCGCCATGGTCATCAACGGCGGAGGATTCAGCGACTTGACCATTAATTCAGCAAAGAGGAAGCTGGATGAGCTGGTCGACGCGGCACCCCCGCAAACAGTGACAGGGTGAAGGGCAGGTCAGAACCCATCACCTTCTATCTAGAAGAGCTCCCCGGGGGAGCCCCTAACGCGGTCATCCCCTTACTGATAAGGGAAAGAATGGCCAACTTCGATGTGCATCGCATCCTCGTCGATGAAGGAAGTTCCGTCGACGTAATGTACAGCCAATTGTTCCAAACTCTACAGCTGGACGACTCACATCTCTCGCCATATGTAGGGTCGGACTTACAGGGTTTCAACGGCTCGACCTCCAAACCTTGGGGATATGTCGAGCTCCTGGTTACATTCGGCGAGGGAACAGCGATAAGGCAGGTCAAAGTACGCTTCCTCGTCATCTACTGCCCGTCCCTCTACAACTGCATCCTGGGAAGACCAACACTGGCAAAACTGACAGCGGTGCCCTCCACCGTCCACCTGAAGATGAAATTCTACACCAAAAGGGCACGGGTAGCTACTATCCAAGGAGACCTAGCCGTTGCTCGGAGGTGTTTCAACGCTGCATCTAAGGGACGCGACACTGTCGACGTAGAGACAAGGCCCGCCAAAAGGACACGACAGGAGCCCGACAAGCAAGAGTCCGTCAAGGAAGAAGTCCAGAAAGCTCCACCAAAGGTCGACTCTATAGCTCTGGACGCTCGTTTCGACCAGGACGAACCTCCCAACGGCGAGCAATTTCCACTCTGACCGATACCGGACGGGGATTTTGAGCTCGTCCCCCTCGGCACAGACCCGAGCAAAGGAGTAAAGATTGGCAAGGATCTCCCCGACCTGGCAAGGAAGCAAATCAAGGCCTGCTTGCGCGAGAATGCTGACCTGTTCGCCTGGAGCGCCGCGGAAATGCCCGGACTCGACCCGGAGGTCGCCTGTCACCACCTCGCCATAGATCCTGTCGCTAGGGCTGTAGTACAACGTAGGCGTAGGCAGTCTCTAGAGAAAATGGAGGCTGCTGAAAAAGCTGTAAAAGACCTCCTAGAGGAAAATTTTATTTCTGAAGCCCGGTATTCCACCTGGTTGTCAAACGTTATACTTGTTAAAAAGAATAATGGAAAATGGAGGATGTGTGTTGACTATACCGATCTCAACCGGGCTTGCCCGAAAGATGCTTTCCCTTTACCGAACATAGACATGCTGGTCGACAACTCGGCCGACTACAAAATGTTGTCGTTCATGGACGCTTACTCGGGCTATAACCAAATCCCGATGGCCGTGGGCAACAAACACTGCACGGCTTTCATGACCAGCTCGGGAAACTATTACTACAATGTAATGCCCTTCGGACTAAAAAACGTCGGGGCAACTTACCAACGCATGATGAACAAGGTTTTCCACAAGCAGATTGGGGACATGCTCGAGGTTTACATGGACGACATGATCGTCAAATCCCGAGCAGACACCGACCATGTAGCACAGCTCAAGACAGTCTTTGCCCAAGCAAGACAAAGTAAAATGAGATTCAACCCCGAGAAATGCACGTTCGGAGTCAAGGCAGGAAAATTCCTCGGATTCTACCTAACAGAACGAGGAATCGAAGCTAACCCCGACAAGTGTCGAGCGTTCTCCGACCTCCCGACACCGACATCGAAGAAGTCGATACAAGTCATGAACGACATGCTCACATCATTGTCCCGTTTCGTCGCGAGGTTCGCTCAGCACGCCCTCCCCTTCTTCAAACTCCTTCGTAAAGAAGCAGCCTTCGAATGGAACGAGGAGTGTGAACGGGCACTGCGCCACCTAAAGCAAAGTCTATCTCAACCACTCGTATTATCTCGACCATCCGACGGGGAGCCACTGTTCCTATACTTGGCCGTCTCAAACGAAGCCATCAGCGCGGCTCTCATCCGCGAGACCACCGACGGACAGAAAACTGTCTACTTCACAAGCAAAGCCCTACAAGGACCCGAAAGCAGGTACCAACAGATAGAAAAGGTAGCTCTAGCCCTCGTCAACGCGGCGAGGAGACTCAGAAATTATTTGCTGGCCTACACAATCATCGTGCAAACCGACCAACCAGTGAGGCAACTCCTGGGTCGGCCCGACATGGCGGGCAAAATGTTGGAATGGTCCTTGGAGCTCTCCGAATTCGACATTCAGTACGAGAGTAGGAAAGCCCTGAAAGCACAAGCCCTGGCCTACTTTGTCGCAGAAATGACCGCTCATGATCCACCCGCTGGGAAGGAACACAAATGGACCATCTTCGTCGACGGGGCCTCCAGCTCGTCTGGAAGTGGCGCGGGAATCCTCCTAGAGAACGAGGAAGGTGTAGTGGTCGAACACTCGTTAGCTCTCTCCTTCCCGACGTCGAACAACCAAGCAGAATACGAGGCCCTGCTCGCAGAACTGAGGCTAGCCGAGGACCTGGGAGCCCGCGAAATACAAATCTATACAGACTCCTAACTCGTTGCCTCCCAAGTCCAGGGGAGTTACCAAGCCAAGAACGACAACCTCGCCGAATACTTAAACTTAGTCAAAAAATACATGACAAAGTTTGAACGAGCAGAGATTTCACATGTCCCCCGCGAGCAAAACACAAGGGCAGACATATTGTCCAAACTCGCGAGCACGAGAAAGAAGGGCGAAAACAAATCCGTCATACAAGAATCCCTAGCACACCCGAGCATCGAAAGATCCTCGACACCAGTCGAAGTCCACGCCATAAGAGACGCCTCGTCCTGGATGACCCCGGTGTACAATTTCCTGACGAAAGGTGAACTCCCCACGAACCAAACGGATGCGACCGCCATAAAACGACGAGCATGCTCCTACGTGGTGCTCGAGCACAAACTGTATCACAGGGGATTCTCCATTCCCCTCCTAAAGTGCATCGATGAATCCACAGTCCCCGAGGTACTGCGGGAGATACACGAAGGGATCAACGCCCAGCACATGGGCAGTAAGTCCCTGGCGAGGAAAGCCATTTGAGCGGGGTATTACTGGCCGACGATGCAGCAGGACGCCAAGGAGCACGTCAAGAAGTGTGACAAGTGCCAGAGGCACGGTGACATGCACCTCGCCCCCCCTCACGAACTGAGCATACTGTCGTCCCCGTGGTCGTTCGCATGGTGGGGCATGGATATCCTCGGCCCCTTTGTGCAGGGGACTTACCAAAATAAATTCCTCATCATGGCCGTGGATTACTTCACGAAATGGATAGAAGTCGAGGCTCTCGCGAAGATCACCTCGCACAACATCCTCCGTTTCTACAAGAGAAACATCCTCGCCAGATTTGGAATCCCGAGGAAACTGGTGACCGACAACGGCACCCAATTCACCGACCACGGGTTCCAGGACTTCATCACCAAACTAGGAACAAAACAACACTTCACCTCGGTCGAGCACCCTCAAACCAACGGGCAAGCCGAAGCTGCGAACAAGGTCATTCTCCGGGGACTCAAACGCCGACTCGGCGAAGCAAAGAGGGGTTGGGTCGAGGAACTGCACAGCGTCTTGTGGGCATACCGCACCACGCCCCACTCAACGACGGGCAAGACCCCCTTCCGACTAACGTACGACACCGAGGCCGTCATCCCGGTGGAAATCAGGGAACCCTCCAGACGGACAGAGAATCCCCTCAACAAAAAAATGAACGACGAGGCACTTAAGGACGAACTCGACTTAGTCGAGGAAATCCGATCGGGGGAGGCCCTACGTGAAACCACCCTAAAACAACGAGTGGCTCTGCGCCACAATGAAAATGTCATTAAACGCGAGTTCGAAATCGGTATCCTGGTGTTACGAAGGAACCAGAAAGACGCCCGTGAAGGGAAATTGGCCGCGAACTGGGAAGGGCCTTACCGCGTCCATGACACCACTGGTACCGGGGCATATTACCTCGAGCAACTGGACGGAGAACCACTACCATGACCCTGGAACGCTGCTAAACTAAAGCAGTACTATAGTTAAAAACCCTTAACACCGAGGACCCTCGCCGTCGACACCCACGTCCGGCCAACGAGGAAAAATGTCTGACCCCGTAGAAAGGCCAAGGTACAGGCCCGACCTACGCCTAAACGGCATAACGTCGTTCAACAGACGAGTATGAACGATAGTGCCCGACGTGGACACCTCAACCGAGCTCCACCGTCGAAGTACCTGTAGGGCAGAACACCTAGCTCGCGATGGGCAGTTCACGCCACGGGTGAACATCCCCGATCCGGGTCATGTACCCGAACAAGCGGCTTCGCTCCGCATGCCCGACGAATCTCGAAGAACGTCGGGCCATCCAAAAGGGTCGAAAGAGAAATCTCTCCTCGAGGTCGTTACTTAGGCGAATTTTTCCACCGAATAGAAAGCCGAGCACGGGCACGACCCGAACAAAAGACTTAGGCAAATTTGCCAACAAAGTCACAACCACGCACGGGCAAGACTCGGGGCCATAACTTAGGCCAGTTTTAGCACAAAAATATTAAAACATAAACACAGGCAAACAATCAAAAGTCGAAACAAACATTCATTCGAAAAGCCCGTGGGCAACAAAACAAATAGAGATAAACCGACCAAAAAGGCCAGTGATGTTCAAGAATTACAAAGAACGGGAAGGCCCAAAAAGTAAAATATGAACGGGCACGCAGGCCCCCAAACAACCATCAATAAAGGCACGCAGGCCCTACTAGAATCTCACAGCTAGACTTCCCCGGAGCTATCACCGCCGACAACAGGAGACTCGGGCGGGGGCACGACCTGGCCGTCGATAATCTGAGACATGTAACCCACTCCTTCAGTATTCAGATCGGGATTCAATAGGGCGAGCTGGCTAACCGCGGCTTCAAAGCCATCCGCCAAAGCACCGATGCAATCCGCCTCGAGGAGTTGAATGCGAGCAACCAGTTCTGACCGACTTTGCAAAGGAGTTGTCTCCTCCGACTCATCCTCGGCAGGGAGTGTGATCGGTGGATCTGAAACTGACTGTTTAACGCTGGTTCGCGAAATGTTGCGGAAGCAAGAGTCGCCATCGTCTTTTATTTTCTCCAACATGGACAGGACAAAAGCACAGCAAAATTCCTTATGAGATAGTTTCTTGGTTCGGGAGGTAGATTTATAGAAAGGGAAGGTGTTAGCACCCTTTCTATCCATGGTTATCCATGGGATCTTAGATACTTGCTCATTGTGTTTTCAAAAGTGTTTGCTTTTCAAAGTGTGAGTGGGTTTGAAAAAGTTTCGTTTAAAGTTTTAGATCGACTCTTGTATCAGTCCTCAAGAGTGTTTGAAAAATCATTTTGAAAGCTTTTTGAAAAGTGTCGGTGTGAAAAGAAGTTTTTGATTTGTTTTGAAATTAGAGCAAGTCTCTACGAGTCGTCTACCTACCCTAAGGAATTCGTCTGTGTAAATGTCCTTAAAGTAGTGCCATCCCACCATTGAGAGGTAGGTAGCACCACCGTTGGAGGTGTTCGGGTCAATTCGAGGGTTCGGGACAGTGTGGTCACTAGAGCAATAGGAAGACACCTTAGAAGCTACCCTCATGCCATGTTCATGGACATGAGGACTTACTAAAACATCCTCTACTCGACGACCACTTTTCGAGGGGCAAGGCAACAGTGAGGCGTACCCTAGGGGTGGTGTGTGATTTGTGTGTCGTTTTCAATTATGTTTATCTTGTTCATGCATTGGTGATCTACGCTTTGTTTTTATGTTTGGCATTCATTCTTTCATGCAAGTGATTAACAGTTTAAAAGATGCGGAATTAAAAGTCCTACGCTATTACAAAGGCGCTGGTCTACATCGCCAAATTAATCCAAGACCCGATTTGAAATAAAATAAAATGCGGAAAAATAAATGTTCTAATTAATCTATTACAAGGCTTTGGAGCAATTACATGAAATTTATAAGAAAAGAAATAAAATAAACCAGCGAAACGAAATTATAATCGAAAGCGAGGGCGTTGGACCCTTTTAAAGAAATTAAATTACAGTTAATAAATTAATTAAGTTAAATAAAAGAAAAAGACTTGTTTTTTTGTTATTTTTGTATTTATGGAGTCTAATGAGAAAATTAAATTGGAACCCTAATTCTAAACTATTTTTAATTTATTAAAAAAAATGTTTAAGTTTAACCTAGTTTTAACCTAATTATTTAATGGCAAATTTATTTACAAAAAATAATTAATTATTAAATATGGTGAAAAAGGAAAAAAGAATAAAAGCTTAAAACCCTAATTTCTACCTTTTTTAGTTTATTACAAAAAAATATTAAAATTAAAACCTAGAATTAGAACTAAATTAATTATTACATTTATTTACAAAATAAAAACATTAGTGAATTAAATAATAAAATATATTTTTATTTTTTGACTTTCTGATTTTTTTGGTATTTTTATATTAAAGAAAAAATTAATTTAAAGAATTAAAATAAAACAAATAATGTAATTAAAATAAATAAGAGAAAAAATAAAAAGAGAGAAAAATGCAAACATGGGGGGTTTGTTGGCCCTTTTGGAGGTAAATTGAGCAATTTGGCCCACCATATTCAGGCCCTTGGTTGACTTTCTCAGCACGCGTGTGGCATGGTCAACAGAGGTGTTTGATGGACCTCTCGCCCTGACCTTCAGATTCGTCTCCTGGGCCATGTGGCAAGCTTTGATAGTGGATGCATGGTGGACCACTGGACACGTTGAGTACCTAATCACGTTGCAAGAAAAAATAGAAAGAAATATGGGGGACCTGGGGATCGAACCCAGGTCCCAAGGCTTGCCAACAACGCTTTCCACCAACTGAGCTGTTTAGTCACTTTGTAATAATAATGGATAACAATTAATATGATAAAAAATAAGGGTTAGTGATGTCCAACGAAAAAACGCACTGGAAATTTGAATGGCCCTATCACGTTGTGACAACTCAGCGTCTCCTTCATGGTTGCTTCGTTTTACCTACAAATATGAGATAGATAGCGGGGGTTTTAAACCCCCACTAAATATACCCTGCAAAAAATAGCGATTAGAGCATCATTGCTCATAAATTGGGCGCGATGTGGTTGTTGTATTCGTATGAAGGTCGTGAATTCAGTGGTACCAGTCTTATAGACTAATTTTTCCAGAGGAACAAAGCCCTCTTTTAAAGTCTCTGCAACCCTAAAGGGCTCCCATGGTGGATTCGTGCACAGGCCTTAAAAACTCAATTGAATAATACTGTTAGCTTTAGAATGATTCAATTAGTATGAAACAACAAGAAAAATGCATAGATGATACGTATAAATCAAAACATGAATGTGAGAAATATTAAGAACCGGACGGTTTCGTTCTACCGTTTCTTGGGGTTAGAAGCTGTGGTTTTGATCCAGAAACTTTCCTTGAGGCCTTGGCGAGCTATTGGAATAGTTATCTTGCCTTGAAACGCACTAGAACTGTGTTTTCAGTTTTGACTTTTTTCACAAAAAATGCAAAGTGTGTATGTTCTTCTGAGCGCAGCTTTCAGGTTCTATGCATTAGGGTTGCCTTCTGTTTATGTATGGGAATGAATTAGGGTAAGAATTTGAGTCCATGAACCTTTGCATTGATGAATCAAATATTTGATTTCCATGGAATCTCTTCCAATCTTTTCCTCATGAAGAACATGCCAATTTGCACAAAATCTTTCCTTTTTTGATGTGCACGAGATCTTGAGTGAATAATGAGGGCATATGCTGCATAAAAGGATATAAAAACATTTGTTTAGTATTTTTGTCATATTTTATTTAATTAAATGAATTAATGGTGATAAAAATTCAAATAAATAATAAAAAATGATGAAATAAACCCCCTTTGGGTCAAATGGTCGTGCATAGCCTTTGGATAATGATTCTTGGAAGAAAATGTGGCCCATTAGCAATTTTGAGGCATTTGAAGCAAAGTTGACTTTTCAAAATTCCCAAAAATTTCCCAACTTCCACAAGGCATATCTTGCTAAATTTTTAAGCTTTGATCATGTTCTTGGACATTTTGGAAAGGTCTTGAAGTCCTCTAACCAATTCCTTTGGTCCCATATCATTTTGATTTACCAATCTCAAGTTATGGTCTTTGACTTAAAGTCCCTTTTTGTTGACTTTTGAAAATGACCTATAATGTTGAAATTGATAACTTTTTTTGAGAGCATTTATTGGACTTGAAGTGTGAAGAGGAGTTGTAGGAAATGTCTTTCTCTTCAAAATGAGCTTTGGATGGAATTTTTCTGATGAACCATGTGGAAGTTATGCCTTGGTCAAGTTACAGTTGACTTTTTCAACTGTCCAAATATGGAAACTTTTGCATCTTGAGACTTTTTGAGCCATGCCTTGAAAATCATGATCAAGAATTGATCAAATGATGTTTGTGGCTTCAAAATAAGATGTTGACCAAAAATTTGAACTTTTGACTGTCAAATGACCATTTTGCCCCTGCAGTTGACTGTAGGGCAATTAGGGTTTTTGACTGTGCAATTTTGTGCTGTGAGTCTTGAGACTTGACATATGGATGCTTGAAAATTTTTATAGGCATGTGGGACTTGATTGGACCCTTGGAAACTTCAACCTCTTTGCCATAATCAAAACCCTAGTTTTTTGACTGTTAGGAGGCCATTGAACTGTGCAACCCTTGAGAGATTGTGAAGCATGCTCTTTGCAAATCTTGAAGAATATGGGAGGGAAAATTTTGGGGTACAACAGTTGCCCCTGTTCAATCTTCTTAGACCTGAGGATGTAGATTGGCTGACGTGCCTTTCGTAATCTGAAGGTGGAAGATGATTGAACACTAGAGTGCCCAGAAATTTGCGCTCACATGTTGGCAGTGTGATGGTAGGAATGGGCTTATAGATGCCATTTGGAGATTGATGGATAGGATGATGGGCTTATAGATGCCATGCTGAGATGTGATGGATAGGTGGATGGGCTTATAGATGCCATCAGGGTGTCGATCGCGTAAGAAATTCCTTAGCGAGAACTTGCGTACCTGAAAAAGAAGATGATTACCTGGCCTGTTACAGGAGCTGGTCTTCAAACTCTTTGTATAGATGCGCCCTGGTTGGTTACAGAAATTAGGTCTGGAGCTTCAAACAGTGATGAATGAACCAGGGATGGTTACTACCTCAATGGGACGGTGAGAGAACCTTGGACGATTACTACCTCAACAGTAACGATGAGAGAATCTTGGGGCGATTACTACCTCAACAGGAACGCTGAGAGAATCTTGGGTGATTACTACCTCAACAAGAACGCTGAGAGAACCTTGGATGTCTTCTACTGGGATAAGAATCAGGGAGATCTTAGGGTCGATCTGACTGAACCAGAGAAGGCCTTTGACTGGATAAGAATCAGGAAAATCTTAGGGTCGATTTAACTGAACCAAACAAGGTCTTGAAATCTTCAACTGGATAAGAATCAGGGAGATCTTAGGGTCGATCTGACTGAACCAGAGAAGGCCTTTGACTGGATAAGAATCAGGAAAATCTTAGGGTCGATTTAACTGAACCAAACAAGGTCTTGAAATCTTCAACTGGATAAGAATCAGGGAGATCTTAGGGTCGATCTGACTGAACCAGAGAAGGCCTTTGACTGGATAAGAATCAGGAAAATCTTAGGGTCGATTTAACTGAACCAAGCAAGGTCTTGAAATCTTCAACTGGATAAGAATCAGGGAGATCTTAGGGTCGATCTGACTGAACCAGAGAAGGCCTTTGACTGGATAAGAATCAGGAAAATCTTAGGGTCGATTTAACTGAACCAAGCAAGGTCTTGAAATCTTCAACTGGATAAGAATCAGGGAGATCTTAGGGTCGATCTGACTGAACCAGAGAAGGCCTTTGACTGGATAAGAATCAGGAAAATCTTAGGGTCGATTTAACTAAACCAAGCAAGGTCTTGAAATCTTCAACTGGATAAGAATCAGGGAGATCTTAGGGTCGATCTGACTGAACCAGAGAAGGCCTTTGACTGGATAAGAATCAGGAAAATCTTAGGGTCGATTTAACTGAACCAAGCAAGGTCTTGAAATCTTCAACTGGATAAGAATCAGGGAGATCTTAGGGTCGATCTGACTGAACCAGAGAAGGCCTTTGACTGGATAAGAATCAGGAAAATCTTAGGGTCGATTTAACTGAACCAGGCTAGGTCTTGGAATATAGCTGAGAACTTAACTGGATCTTTCCTGAAAGGTAAAGGTCAGTCATATGCAATGCATAATATGGATCAAGCAATGATGTTCTCAACATAAATGAGATTTGTAAGATATGATGCATATATGCATGCTATAATGTATGGAAATGCGATGTTTATGAACATATGTTTTTGTCTAGGAACATGAATCCTTGACGGGTGCCGGGAAGCTAAATCCTGGGCTGATGTAAAGCTTCTGTTTCCACTGGGGAGTGATAGTTGCAAGAATACCGGTAGGAGAAGATGACTCCGTTGGGGAATAAACTTGGCGAAGAGATTACTCTGCGGGGAATAACTACTCTAGCGACCTTGCTGGGAAGCGATACTCTGTGGGGAGAGAGGTACTTTGCCGGGATATTGACGGTAACTCCGCTGGGGATACCGTTGTTACGTTGGAAGTGTTGATAGACTTCGCTGGGGGATAAGAAGACTTTGCCGAGAACGATCTTTCCGTGGCCTTTGGCTGAGGATAACCCAATTATATCCTGGTAGGGAAATAATCTTTGAATAAAGCCGGGGGACGCGTTCGTGCTCTGCAGGGACAAACTTCCAGAATCTACTGTGGATAAGCTTACTGCTTGGGGAGATGGATTCCAACTTTCCTGGGGAAACTGGATTGGACTCTCCTGGGGAAATTTTGAGATGTACTGGAAGTAACTCCACTGAATGCCTGTTTGACCGCCGGGGAACAATCTTAGATCAAGACTGTCGGGGATGCTTGTTAATAATGTCTGTATATTATGCTGGGGAATGTTGAGATCTGCTGGAGGATACCCAACTTCCTTAAGGCTGAAAATAGCTTTGCTTGGGGAGAGTGCATTGACTTGCAGGCTCACTCTCTGGGGAATTAAGATATCTGGTTATGTTCTTCAGCCGAACTTACCTTGGTACCTTGGTGGACAGAACAATTAGATCGCTTAGACCGCTCATTATTGCCCCTGTTTCTAATGTTACCTGTAATTAATCCTTTGTTTCGTATGCAAATATTTATGAGTTTAGCAATTAGTGTCAAATGCATATATCACAAATTGAACCTTGGACGTTCTTCGCAAGACAAAACAGAAGAAAAAAAAACAATTGGCAATTTTAACTGAAAAGTGATTTTTGTATTGATTTTTGAATTTGCCTGTAAATAGGCGTTTATGTACAAGAGGCTGACGTCCTAGTAAGAGAACGCCGCCGAACAAAAGAGTTTATACAGATTTGTACAAAGAAAATAAAACAGCTGTGTGAAATGAATGATCCCACTGGGTTCCAACTCTGCTATCGCCTTTATATCTTCGAGCGTCTCATCACTTGATGACCTAGTTGACGATGAAGCTGATTGATTGATGCCGTCTGAACTTGATGTTGATACCGGATTCTGGATGCAAAGTGATCCAATGAGACATAGTATTACGCTTTATCCCTAACTTTTGCCTGGACCGCCCTTTCGGGTTTTCAGTCCACCGGGATACCCATTTTTGCCCAAGCCGCCTTTTCAGGTTTTCGACTTGCCGGGTGTACAGATTTTTTCATTTCATCCCTTCATTTTGCCCGAACCCTTTTGGTTCGCCGGGAAGCCCTAATTTTTGCCTAGGCATGTCAACCTAGCGGGTCTTTTTTTCATGCGTAGTATCTTTTTACTATGTCTGCATTGGCGGGGTGAGGAAGGTCGTCACCATCCATGGTAGTTAGAATCATGGCTCCTCCTGAGAACACATGCTTAACCACAAATGGCCCTTCATACGTAGGGGTCCATTTGCCCCTTGGATCACTCTGAGGTAGGATGATGCGCTTGATTACCAGATCCCCAACTTGATATTCTTGTGGTCTGACCTTTTTGTTAAATGCCCTGATCATCCGTTTTTGGTACGTTTGACCATGACAAATAACAGCAAGTCTCTTTTCGTCGATAAGGTTTAGCTGATCAAGTCGTGTCTGGATCCAATCATCTTCACTCAGATCTGCATCCTTCATTATCCGGAGAGAGGGTATCTGCACTTCGATCGGTAAGACTGCCTCCATACCGTAGACCAAGGAGAAAGGAGTTGCCCCGGTTGACGTCCTGGCTGAGGTACGGTACCCATGTAGAGCGAACGGTAACATCTCGTGCCAATCTTTATAGGTCACTGTCATCTTCTGCACAATTTTCTTAATATTCTTATTCGTTGCTTCCACAGCCCCATTCATCTTCGGTCTGTAAGGAGAAGAGTTGTGGTGCTGTATCTTAAACTGCTCGCAGAGCTCAGTGATCATCTTGTTATTGAGGTTGGTACCATTGTCTGTAATGATTCTTTCTGGGACGCCGTATCGACAAATCAGGTTGTGCCGAATGAACCGTGCCACAACAGTCTTGGTTACCGTAGCGTAGGAAGCTGCTTCAACCCACTTCGTGAAGTAATCAATCGCTACCAGGATGAAGCGATGCCCATTGGATGCTGTAGGTTTAATCTCGCCGATCATATCTATGCCCCACATTGCAAACGGCCAAGGCGCAGTCAGAACATTTAGAGGAACTGGAGGAACATGCACCTTGTCTGCATATATCTATCATTTATGGCATGTCCGAGAGTGTTGGTAACAGTCGGCTTCCATTGTGGACCAGAAATACCCTGCCCGAAGGATTTTCTTTGCCATAGTGTATCCACTGGAATGTGTTCCGAAGGTCCCTTCATGTAGCTCTTCCATGATCCTTTCTGCTTCTGTCTTGTCCACACAACGCAGTAAGGTCGAATCATGGTTTCTCTTGTACAGAATGCCGTTGCTGAGGAAGAACTTCGCTGCGAATCTTCTCAGAAACTTCTTATCGTTGACAGATGCACCTTCAGGATATTCCTGAGCTTCCAAATATCTCTTCACCTCATGGTACCAAGGCTTCTCAGTCACCAATTCAGTCTCAAGATCACAACAGTATGTCGGTTCGTCCAGTTTCCAGATGATGATCCGGGGAGCCTCATTGTCCCATTTGACTTTGAACATGGAAGACATCGTAGCTAATGCGTCCGCCAGCTGATTCTCCTCTCTCGGGAAATGTGCAAAGGTTATCTCTGTGAAGTGGGGGATCAAGGTCAACACACATTCTCTATAAGGAATAAGATTCGGATGTTTCGTATCCCACTCTCCTTTGATCTGATTGATCACGAGAGCGGAATCTCCGAAGACACTCAGAAACTTGATCCTTAGGTCGATCGCAGCTTGTAGACCCATGATGCACGCCTCATACTCCGCCATGTTGTTGGTGCAGTTGAAACATAGCTGGGCAGTGAGTGGAGTATGAGTGCCTTGGGGAGATATGATCACAACGCCGATACCGTTACCCAAAGCGTTGGAGGCTCCATCAAAGTGCATAGACCATCGGGATCCTTCCTCAGGTCCTTCATCCGGTCCAGGTACTTCACAATCAGTCACTATCATAATGCTCTCGTCTGGAAACTCGAAGTTCATTGACTGATAGTCGTCTACTGCTTGATGTGCCAAGTGGTCTGCCAATACACTTCCTTTGATGGCTTTCTGGGTCGTGTACTGGATGTCGTATTCTGTCAAGATCATCTGCCATCTTGCTATTCTCCCAGACAGAGCAGGCTTTTCAAATATGTACTTTATAGGATCCATCTTTGAAATCAATAAGGTAGTGTGAGTCAGCATATACTGTCTCAGCCGGTGAGCAGCCCATACCAAAGCGCAGCAAGTTTTCTCGAGCAATGAGTATCGGGTCTCACAGTTGGTAAACTTTTTGCTAAGGTAATAAATGGCATGCTCTTTTCGGCCAGACTCGTCATGCTGCCCCAGCACACACCCCATTGAGTTGTCAAGTACTGTCAGGTATAGTATCAGAGGTCTCCCTTCAACCGGTGGCATAAGGATGGGTGGTTCTTGGAGATACTCTTTGATTCTATCAAAAGCAGCCTGACATTCATCATTCCAACGTACTACCAGATCTTTCTTCAGCAGCTTGAAGATTGGCTCACAAGTGGCAGTTAGGTGCGAGATGAATCGAGCAATGTAATTCAGGCGTCCTAAAAAGCCTCTGACCTCTTTCTCTGTCTTAGGAACTGGCATCTCTTGAATAGCTTTGACCTTGGCAGAGTCCACTTGAATACCCTTATCACTTACGACGAAGCCTAGCAACTTTCCAGATCTTACCCCGAAGGTGCACTTGTTCGGGTTCAACCTCAACTTGTACAGTTTTAGACGGTCAAACAATTTCTGCAGATGATCAAGGTGTTCTTCCTCAGTTTGGGACCTTGCGATCATGTCGTCAACATACACTTCTATCTCATGATGGATCATGTCATGAAATAAAGCAACCATGGCACGTTGGTAGGTTGCCCCAGCATTTTTCAACCCGAATGGCATGACCTTGTAGCAGAAGGTGCCCCACTGAGTAACAAAAGTAGTTTTTTCCATGTCTTCAGGAGCTATCTTGATCTGATTATACCCTGAAAAACCATCCATGAAAGAGAACACCTTGTGCTGAGCAGTATTGTCAACAAGGACATTAATGTGAGGTAGGGGGAAGTCATCCTTGGGGCTGGCCCTGTTCAGATCCCTGTAGTCGACACACATTCTGACCTTACCATCCTTCTTTGGTACTGGCATCACATTAGCAACCCACTGAGGGTAAGAAGTCACTGCGAGAAACCCGGCGTCAAATTGTTTCATAACCTCGGCTTTGATCTTCTCAGACATCTCTGGACGCATACGACGGACCTTTTGCTTAACCGGAGGGCAATCTTCTTTAGTAGGCAAATGATGGACCACAATGTTGGTATCCAACCCGGGCATGTCTTCGTAGGACCAGGCAAAGATTTCCATATAGTCATGTAACATCTGAGTCAACCGTTGCTTCACGCTGAGCTCTAGGTTAGTACCAATCTTGACCTCCTTCCTGTCCGTCTCAGTACCCAGATTTATCGTTTCCACCGGCTCTTCGTGTGGTTGAATTGCCCTCTCTTCCTGGAGTAACAGTCTTGCAAGCTCGCCAGGCACTTCGCAATCATCTTCACCTTCATCTTCGGCTAAGTTGATCGGATTTTCAAAGTCATAACTGGCAGTAGCAGAGTCGTTACCAGTGAGATCCAGAGTGGATTGAAACCTGTATGAGTGAGTGTGTGTAAATACAGCTGTTTTTTGCAATATATAAAGAAAGGAAAGAAAGAAAAGGAGCATAAGATTTGAAATGCGAGAAAACGTCCAAGGTCTTTATTCATGATATATGAAATGACAATTAATATACCCTCACAAATGAAGCCACGGTGCCCCGGGTAAGACACCGAGCCATAGAGTTTTAATTCATTGTTTATTACAAATAACAAAACAAAGGAGTTTATTACTGCGTAACGAAAGTAACAGGAGTATGATCTTTAGCAATCCAATTGGTCAATCCACCATCAGTCGTCGGGTAGATCCAGCTTTCAAACTCTGACTCTTCCACTTCATCTTCGTCCCCAATAGCATTCACTCCTGGGTTGGTAATGAGCACAGGAGGTCTTCTGGTCTTTGCCTTGCGCACAGCCTTCAGACCCTCTGCAGTAAAACCCAGTCCAAACTTGTCAGTTTTAGGTGTAAAATCAGGGAGCCTGCCCCAGTTAGCACATTCACCTTTCTTGATCACAGCCCGGGCATCCTTCAAGGAAGCCATCTTCAAAGGAACATCCTCTTCCGCCACTGTTTCCGCTGTTGCCAATGTTGGAGGTACCTCTTCGAAATGCTGAAAGGGGGTTTCAATAAACTCCCCGTCCATCTCAATATACCTGAAGGAGTTCAAATGGCTCACCATATACTCCTCCTCTCCCTGCACAGTGACAATCTTCCCTCTGACGGGGTATTTGAGCTTCTGGTGTAGGGTAGAGGTCACTGCCCCAGCTTTGTGGATCCAAGGTCGACCCAGTAGACAAGAATACGATGGACGGATATCCATCACATAGAAAGTAGAGTCGAATACTTGAGAGCCCACACGAATAGGAATGTCTACCTCTCCATGAACCATCCTCTTGGAACCGTCAAAGGCTCTGACAATGATATTGCTAGGTTTCAGCTCCAGGCCCTCACAATCCAACCGGTCTAAGGCCTTTTTGGGTAGCACATTTAGGGAAGAACCAGTGTCCACCAACACGTGCGCAAGAGTAGTGCCCCTGCATTCAATAGAGACATGCAGGGCATCATTGTGGTCCTTTCCCTTAGCAGTAAGGTCAGCATCCGAGAAACCCAAACCATTGTCGGCTGTCAAATTGGCTACGCAATCAGTAAACTGGACTGCAGATGTCTCCTGTGGCATATGGGCCGTCTTGAGAAATGAAATCAGGGCCTTAGCATGGGCCTCTGAGCACAGTAGTAAGGAGAGCATAGAGATTTTGGAGGGTGTATGCCCCAGCTGCTCAACAACATTAAAGTCACTCTTCTTGATTATTTTCAAATTTTCCTCCATCTCTTGTTGGGAGGCCTCAGCATTCACAGATTTTGGTGCCTCTATCCGGGCAGGCTCATCTTCAATCCCTTTGCCCCGAGCATTAGATGACTCGGCAGCAGGGGAAACAACTTGATCAGAAATGGGAACAAGTACACTTGCAGGTGTTATAGTGAGAGGTCTTCGAATGACGGGTGGCGCAATGTCAGGCGAGAAGAGCCTGCCACTGCGGGTTACTTTGGCTGGACCAGTGATATTGCTGACGCCGGTACCAGTGTTGAACTCTTGCTTTATTCCATGTACATACACATCTGCCCCATAGTGCCATGGGACAGCCTTATCGGATTCATAGGGGAGAGGCCCCGGAACAGTAATCACAATGGGTGCAACAGTCATGATTTTAACCGGCTTCCTTGGGAGAGCCTTGATCGGATTATTGAAAATAGTAACAACAGATACTTCTTCCACCGGAACAAACTGAACAGCAGTCTTCTTGAACAGAATCTCTTTGCTGTCCATCAGGCTTTGGATGCCCAACTTCAGCAAAGGACAACTAGAAAGGGAAACATCACAGAAAAGGCAACCTTCACTACAACCCGGAAATAAACCGGCCAGCAGTAGGTTCCTCTTAACAGTCATCAAAGGAGTAGCTACATCCTTCACAGAAACGGCATACACATCTTCATCAACGGCATTCGCTCCATGCTGGGGCATAGGAGCAGTCACCACATTTGGCCTCTCAGGTGCTTCAAATTGTATCTCCTTTGCGTCAATAAGGTCTTGCACCTTATTCCTTAAGGCCCAACAGTCATCAGTGGAGTGCCCCGGGCTATCGGAGTGATAAGCACAGCGGGCATTTGGATTGTACTTGGGAGAAGCCGTATTCACAACCTTCGGGGCCTCTCTGACAGTCACCAAATTGGTGGATAGCAACTGCGGCAAGATTTGCGATAGGGTCATACTCAGACGGGTAAACTCTCTTCTGGGTCTTTCAGCCCTTTGTGGATTAGTTTGCCGAGGAGCGGCAGCAGGCTTTGCAATCATCACCGCGTTGACAGATTGGCGGTGCTCTGGTTTCTCTTGTCTCATAGGCCCATACACAGCACTGGCCTCCTTCTTAAAGGGTTTCTTCTCAGAACTTGAGGATGCCCCTTTCTGAATTTTTTCGAACTTCATTCCAGCCTCTATTCTCTCCCCAGTCAGAATAAGATCAGTGAACCCTGCAGACGAATTCCCGATAAGATGATTGAAAAATGGCCCAGATAGGGTCCCCAAGAACATATCTACCAGCTCGCGGTCAGTTAACGGAGGCTGCACCCTGCCAGCCAGATCCCTCCACTTATGTGCATACTCCTTAAAACCTTCGCTTGATCCTAGCGACATACCCTGGAGTTGGGTACGTGTAGGAGCAAGGTCGACATTATATTGATACTGCTTGTAAAAAGCAGTAGCCAACTCCTCCCAGTTACGAACCTTGGTCCCATCCAGCTGATAGAACCATTCGAGATGAGTCCCTGAAAGACTCTCCTGGAAGAAGTGGATCCACAAGTTCTTGTCCACTGTGTACGGTTGAATCTTCCGCACATAAGATCTGAGGTGTAGCTTGGGACAAGACGCCCCGTCATACTTGGTGAAAGATGGTGCCTTAAACTTGTGAGGAATAATCACACCAGTAGATAAACCCAAGTCTCCGAAATCCAGCCCAGGCACTTGTTGGATCTCCATTGCATTCAGTCTGTCCTCCAACTGCTTGTACCGGTCTTCAGCAGGAGGATACTGTTCCTCATTAAAGTCAGTCTCGTTGTCAGAGACTACTGGACTTGAAGCCTTTCCCCCTTGGGGACTGCCTTTGCCTACAGAAGAACCAGCTTCTTCATTCTGCAGAGTGTTGCCAAACCTTCGGCCCGAGTTGAAAAGAACATTTCTCTTCTTCTTCTTCCCCTTCTTCAGGAGTAAAGCCTTCAGCTCTTCTTGGCCTTGAGCCAAACCCATGATTAGCTCATGAAATTGCGCGTTCTGCGCCTGAAGGGCCTTGATAGACATCTCGGTTGATGATGAGTCAGGGTTCATGATGCTGAAATAAACAGCGAAGAACAATAAGCAACCTGAAAAGAAGAAAACCTGCTATGCACATGATGAATGGAATGCGTATGATTTATGTTTTCAAAGACAATCGGGAATCAACTTTGTAAACAAAAAAGGAACACACTTCATTAGATTCAACTTTGAAATTTAAATTGTTCAACAGATTGCCCTTAGGCGTTACATAAAAGGGAAATACTGAAAAGGGAAATAAAACTGTAAAAGAACATCCAGAGCTCCTTATTGATCCCATGGTCTCCTCTTCTCGGTACGGATGTAGTCATTCAGAGCTCGCTCATTCTCCAACTGCTTTGTCAGCTTCCGGATCTTCAACTCCTGCTCGTTGAACTTTTCCCGATAAGAATCCCGTTCTTCTCGCAGTTGCGACCAAGACCTCTTTAATGTCTCATAATCAGTAGGTATCTGAGGAGGGAGGACAGTTGGAGGAGCCCCATCTTTGTCAGGATACTCAAGAATGACGGGTCTGACAGCTTCGTACGGCATACCTAACTTCTGAGCACGGATGCGAACCCATTTATAGTAGGCTTCCATAGGTAAAGAAGTCTTTGGCCCCAACTCTTATGGATCAGCTTTATGAACTCTGTCCCAAGCCTTAATGAACCTACGACGCAACTCGTCACTATCCACCTGAAACTCAAAACTGATGTGAGGCACCAACATCTCATGAGGCCCTGCTCTTCTGGCTCTTCCAAACTGACGGAGCGCTAGACATGGATTGTAAGAGATTCCTCCTTGAGTACCAATCAAAGGAACATTAGGGTATTCTCCGCAACGATCAATGACAGCTATCTCATCCAAACCTCTGAAAGTCCAAATGATGTCTTTATCGGTGAGAGACATTAACCTATGAGCCCAACCTCTTCCTTCTTGGTTTTTCAGTACGAACTTAGGGAGGTGTGAAATAAACCACCTCACTAACAAAGGGATGCAACACCACAGAGTCCCTCGTCTTCGGGCAGTACGAGCATAGAGTTGCTGCAGGATGTCACCCAAGAGAGTGGGCATAGGATTCTGAGACATGAAGATCCTTATGGCAGTGACATTGATGAAGTTGTCAGGATTAGGAAATAAGACTAGCCCATAGATTAAGAGAGCTAGGATTTCTTCATATGCCCTAAAGTCCAAGTCATTCCAGAAACTGTTAGCTTTACCAATCAGAAACTTGGCCAAGAAACCCTTAACTCCGCTTCTAGTCACCCAGTTGTCCATTACTTCTTGATGGGTCAAAGGAAGAGCTGCAGCAACCTCCTCAAGCCTGAGGGTCTTTTCCCAACCAGTGTAAGGAGTCTGATCCAAGATAGGGATGCCAAGCAAATCAGAGAACTCTTCCAGGGTAGGGACCAGCTGGAAGTCTTGAAAGGTGAAGCACTGGTACAGAGGGTCATAGAACTGGGTTAGGACACTCATCAACTGTTGATCCCGCTTTGCAGTGACTAAACTGAGAAGAGAACCATGCCTCTGGATGAAGGAAGTGGTATTTGGAATTCTGTTGACCAACTCTTCAAGCAACTCAGGTGGGTGAACAAAGTTGAACCGGATAGTATTCCTTCGCATAGGCATCATGATGTCCTACAAAACAGAGCAAAGGTGAAACCCTCTTGTCTTTGAAATGGTCAGTCCTTATGCAGGATGCATGCAATGCTCATGATGTCATGATGTTATGATAAAGCACACCACAAATATTTACAAAGGCAAACATGGTAAGGCACACAAGTCACACAAGACAAGCCCTTAAAGTTTAGGCCAGCATGAGGTCTAGGTATTACCCTCTTTCAGTTTGTTGGTTTATACCTGTCCTATCGAAAGTAACCGGGTTCTTAGAGGATCCCAATATCATTGACTACCCTCAATCGGTCATAACTCCAACGTCGCAATCTTTTCTTGCGGCCAGAACCATCACGAGAGTTTAGCCTCAATGGGCGTAGCATACTGCTACTGTTCTAATGGCCAAGTTGTGTCATTTAAGGTTCTAAGGTCTGTTGGTGCTTAATGACTCCTCAGAAGACCCATATTCTCCTCGTTGCAACACAAGGGATATCGGTACAGACCAAGGTGCCACACCAACGTAGCCACTGCTTCACCTGTGTCGGTCTACGCCGGACAGGTCCCTCACAGCTTATGCTACCTAAACAGGGTATCCCCAGATCCAGGTTAGGATCTATGTAACTCCCATGCAACCCACAATTTTAAAGCAAACAAATTAAAGCAATTGAAAACACAGTGATCTTAGTCCTAAGGTACACCTCACTTTATATAAATCCCCAGCAGAGTCGCCAGTTCTGTGATCGGTGGATCTGGAACTGACTGTTTAACGCTGGTTCGCGAAATGTTGCGGAAGCAAGAGTCGCCACCGTCTTTTATTTTCTCCAACATGGACAGGACAAAAGCACAGCAAAATTCCTTATGAGATAGTTTCTTGGTTCGGGAGGTAGATTTATAGAAAGGGAAGGTGTTAGCACCCTTTCTATCCATGGTTATCCATGGGCTCTTAGATACTTGCTCATTGTGTTTTCAAAAGTGTTTGCTTTTCAAAGTGTGAGTGGGTTTGAAAAAGTTTCGTTTAAAGTTTTAGATCGACTCTTGTATCAGTCCTCAAGAGTGTTTGAAAAATCATTTTGAAAGCTTTTTGAAAAGTGTCGGTGTGAAAAGAAGTTTTTGATTTGTTTTGAAATTAGAGCAAGTCTCTACGAGTCGTCTACCTACCCTAAGGAATTCGTCTGTGTAAATGTCCTTAAAGTAGTGCCATCCCATCATTGAGAGGTAGGTAGCACCACCGTTGGAGGTGTTCGGGTCAATTCGAGGGTTCGGGACAGTGTGGTCACCAGAGCAATAGGAAGACACCTTAGAAGCTACCCTCATGCCATGTTCATGGACATGAGGACTTACTAAAACATCCTCTACTCGACGACCACTTTTCGAGGGGCAAGGCAACAGTGAGGCGTACCCTAGGGGTGGTGTGTGATTTGTGTGTCGTTTTCAATTATGTTTATCTTGTTCATGCATTGGTGATCTACGCTTTGTTTTTATGTTTGTCATTCATTCTTTCATGCAAGTGATTAACAGTTTAAAAGATGCGGAATTAAAAGTCCTACGCTATTACAAAGGCGCGGGTCTATATCGCCAAATTAATCCAAGACCCGATTTGAAATAAAATAAAATGCGGAAAAATAAATGTCCTAATTAATCTATTACAAGGCTTTGGAGCAATTACATGAAATTTATAAGAAAAGAAATAAAATAAACGCGCGAAACGAAATTATAATCGAAAGCGAGGGCGTTGGACCCTTTTAAAGAAATTAAATTACAGTTAATAAATTAATTAAGTTAAATAAAAGAAAAAGACTTGTTTTTTTGTTATTTTTGTATTTATGGAGTCTAATGAGAAAATTAAATTGGAACCCTAATTCTAAACTATTTTTAATTTATTAAAAATAATGTTTAAGTTTAACCTAGTTTTAACCTAATTATTTAATGGCAAATTTATTTACAAAAAATAATTAATTATTAAATATGGTGAAAAAGGAAAAAAGAATAAAAGCTTAAAACCCTAATTTCTACCTTTTTTAGTTTATTACAAAAAAAATATTAAAATTAAAACCTAAAATTAGAACTAAATTAATTATTACATTTATTTACAAAATAAAAACATTAGTGAATTAAATAATAAAATATATTTTTATTTTTTGACTTTCTGATTTTTTTGGTATTTTTATATTAAAGAAAAAATTAATTTAAAGAATTAAAATAAAACAAATAATGTAATTAAAATAAATAAGAGAAAAAATAAAAAGAGAGAAAAATGCAAACATGGGGGGTTTGTTGGCCCTTTTGGAGGTAAATTGAGCAATTTGGCCCACCATATTCAGGCCCTTGGTTGACTTTCTCAGCGCGCGTGTGGCATGGTCAACAGAGGTGTATGATGGACCTCTCGCCCTGACCTTCAGATTCGTCTCCTGGGCCATGTGGCAAGCTTTGATAGTGGATGCATGGTGGACCACTGGACACGTTGAGTACCTAATCACGTTGCAAGAAAAAATAGAAAGAAATATGGGGGACCTGGGGATCGAACCCAAGTCCCAAGGCTTGCCAACAACGCTTTCCACCAACTGAGTTGTTTAGCCACTTTGTAATAATAATGGATAATAATTAATATGATAAAAAATAAGGGTTAGTAATGTCCAACGAAAAAACACGCTGGAAATTTGAATGACCCTATCACGTTGAGACAACTCAGCGTCTCCTTCACGGTTGCTTCGTTTTACCTGCAAATATGAGATAGATAGCGGGGGTTTTAAACCCCCACTAAATATACCCTGCGAAAAATAGCGATTAGAGCATCATTGCTCATAAATTGGGCGCGATGTGGTTGTTGTATTCGTATGAAGGTCGTGAATTCAGTGGTACCGGTCTTATAGCCTAATTTTTCCAGAGGAACAAAGCCCTCTTTTAAAGTCTCTGCAACCCTAAAGGGCTCCCATGGTGGATTCGTGCACAGGCCTTAAAAACTCAATTGAATAATACTGTTATCTTTAGAATGATTCAATTAGTATGAAACAACAAGAAAAATGCATAGATGATACGTTTAAATCAAAACATGAATGTGAGAAATATTAAGAACCGGACGGTTTCGTTCTACCGTTTCTTGGGGTTAGAAGCTGTGGTTTTGATCCAGAAACTTTCCTTGAGGCCTTGGCGAGCTATTGGAATAGTTATCTTGTCTTGAAACGCACTGGAACTGTGTTTTTAGTTTTGACTTTTTTCACAAAAAATGCAAAGTGTGTATGTTCTTCTGAGCGCAGCTTTCAGGTTCTATGCATTAGGGTTGCCTTCTGTTTATGTATGGGAATGAATTAGGGTAAGAATTTGAGTCCATGAACCTTTGCATTGATGAATCAAATATTTGATTTCCATGGAATCTCTTCCAATCTTTTCCTCATGAAGAACATGCCAATTTGCACAAAATCTTTCCTTTTTTGATGTGCACGAGATCTTGAGTGAATAATGAGGGCATATGCTGCATAAAAGGATTCAAAAACATTTGTTTAGTATTTTTGTCATATTTTATTTAATTAAATGAATTAATGGTGATAAAAATTCAAATAAATAATAAAAAATGATGAAATAAACCCCCTTTGGGTCAAATGGTCGTGCATAGCCTTTGGATAATGATTCTTGGAAGAAAATGTGGCCCATTAGCAATTTTGAGGCATTTGAAGCAAAGTTGACTTTTCAAAATTCCCAAAAATTTCCCAACTTCCACAAGGCATATCTTGCTAAATTTTTAAGCTTTGATCATGTTCTTGGACATTTTGGAAAGGTCTTGAAGTCCTATAACCAATGCCTTTAGTCCCATGTCATTTTTATTTACCAATCTCAAGTTATGGTCTTTGACTTAAAGTCCCTTTTTGTTGACTTTTGAAAATGACCTATAATGTTGAAATTGATAACTTTTTGTGAGAGCATTTCTTGGACTTGAAGTGTGAAGAGGAGTTGTAGTAAATGTCTTTCTCTTCAAAATGAGCTTTGGATGGAATTTTTCTGATGAACCATGTGGAAGTTATGCCTTGGTCAAGTTACAGTTGACTTTTTCAACTGTCCAAATATGGAAACTTTTGCATCTTGAGACTTTTTGAGCCATGCCTTGAAAATCATGTTCAAGAATTGATCAAATGATGTTTGTGGCTTCAAAATAAGATGTTGACCAAAAATTTGAACTTTTGACTGTCAAATGACCATTTTGCCCCTGCAGTTGACTGTAGGGCAATTAGGGTTTTTGACTGTGCAATTTTGTGCTGTGAGTCTTGAGACTTGACATATGGATGCTTAACAATGTTTATAGGCATGTGGGACTTGATTGGACCCTTGGAAACTTCAACCTCTTTGACAGAATCAAAACCCTAGTTTTTTTACTGTTAGGAGGCCATTGAACTGTGCAACCCTTGAGAGATTGTGAAGCATGCTCTTTGCAAATCTTGAAGAATATGGGAGGGCAAATTTTGGGGTACAACAGGGAGCGTGGCCGCCTTTAGTTCCTCGACCTCTTTGGCGAGGCGCCCGTTGTCAGCCTCCAAGCGTTCCCGGTCCTCACGGAAGTACTCCCTCTCCTCGGCAATCTTCCTTGATTTCTCTTTCTCCGCCGCCAGCAGCTCGTCTTGCTCGCAGAACATCTCCTCGGAGCGCTCCAGGGCAGCCTTCAACTTTCGCGAGCTCGCAGTAAGGGCAGCTTTCTCCTGTTCCAGCTCCTTGATGCGATCAGAATCTGCCCCCTCCTCGACCAGCACAACGGCCATCTCAGCCATTTTGACCATCCCGACCATGTTGGCGGCCAGATGCTTTCTTCGATTCTCCTTGCTCAGCCGCCTAATGGTATCAGCTTCATCAGCACTTACGGACAAGGGAAATCCCTCGAAGAAACCTTCCTCTTTAAAACAGGGGGCAACCCGAAGGACCTCACCGCACTAGAGTCCTCGCCGACCTCCGGTTGGCTCTCCACCCGATTCCTCTTCCTTGGTATCAGGTCGGTATGTAGCTCGACATCCTGAGCGTCCGGAGACCCTCCAGAAGCATCTCCCGGGCTAGTTGGCGGACCCATCCTCGTTGCCTGAGGAGCTCGCACCACTCTCTTATTGACTTTCTTATCCTGTGTCAGCTTCAGGAGCCTCTCCTTTCGTCCAGCCATGAGACCTGCATAAAATGACCCCGGGTTAGTGACGAGCAAATGAACAAGCGAAGAAAATCAAACAAAATGAAAAAAGTAATGACCTAGCAGGTTCTTGGCCTGCCCGAAGGACTGGCACTCCACGAGCTCCTTCGTATCGATAGGCCAGGGCTCAAAGGTCGGATAACCATCTTCGTCGAGAATATCCTTTCCCTCCCTCGTGGCCCATCGGGCAGGGAAGAAACTATCGACGTATCTGCATAGGGTACCATAGGCCTCCTCATCTTCGGTACTCATCCCACCCGAGGGCGTATGGTAGTTCCCGGTCCCGTGCTCGTAGTGACGCGAGGTCCAATGCAAAGGAAATTTGGCCACACGCCCCAACACCGGGCGTCCCTTGTCGTCTAGAAGAGCCTCCCCGTGATCGTCGGTCACCACCGTTTCTTCCTCGTATACGGACTCTAGACCGGTTTTGGTAACCGGCCGCACGATGTACCATTTGTCCTTGAACCCCCGGATAGAATCCATATACATCCTGAACAGTCTCTTCGACTATTTCAAGGAAACTCAACTGTGCCTACCTCCCCGAGACTGGCGCTGTAAATGGAATACGCGGAAGAAGAGATGTATGGTCGCCCCAATCTTTAAAAAGCGACACATCAGTTCGAACGCCCGGAGGAAAGCGATCGAGTTGGGGTGAAGCTGCGACGGGGTCAGTTCCAGATGACTAAAGACCCCGACCTGAAAATCGCTGAAGGGGAGCTTTAGTCCAAGGTCCTTGAAAGCAATCTCATACATGGGGAAACCGTACTCGGGGAACTCCGAGCAGATCCGCGCGGTAAGAGTCGGTCTGGTGACAACGAAGTTTTTCTGAAAGCCGGGCTGACTGCCGCCCTGCTCGACGATGGTATACGCACTCCGACTGCGTCGACTATAGGCAAAGGAAATCCCTCTGGGCTCGGCGCCCACCCACTCCAGCAGAGGATCGTCGATGGTATCGACCAAATTCACATTCTCCTCGGCACTTTGGTCTTCCACCTCAGTGCGCCCCGAGGAACACGGTTCGTCCGCCATTATTACCTACAAAGCACAGGAAACCGGTCAATTGGGGGGAAAATCCACACGCTCGCCATAACTGACGGAAAGAAGGGCACGACAAACCGAGTAACTCCACACACGATTAAGAAGTTGAAGTTTTGAACAAAAGAGTGGAGTCACCTCCCCGACGCCCAGATACCGCGACAAGTCTTCCTACAGATCACCTAAATGGGCCAACATCCCGGCCAGTCACGAATGTGTCGACCTAGGCTATGAACATGGCGAGCGATATCATAAATCCTAAAACCAGAACTATGAATTTACCGGGCACTATCACGAATTAGGCGCCCTGAATCATGAAGATCCCGGGCAGCACTACGAGTCAAATACCTAAATTATGCATTTACCGGGCACAAACATACGTTTGCCGGGCATAAACATGGATTTGTCGAGCCAAAATACGAATCTACCGGGGCTAATCCCAGACGCACAGTCTCTAACGTACAAAACAATGGAAAATATCACATACCACAGAAGAAAAACATGAGGGATAAGACACTTACTTGAAATCAGGAAAGAGATACGGCGCCGGAGAAGAGAATCAGCGGCGGAGAGCACGGCGGTCCTATGAAAAACAGCAGCAGTAGAGACAGAGGAAGGAGGAGAAGCGCGAAGAGGAAAAACACATTTTGGGGCCTAAGGACCCTATTTATAGTGATGACGTGGAATACAAAACGTCACCCCGGGGAACCACGAACCTCCTTCCTCGACGCCTAGCTCCCCTAGGCAATGATGACCCTACCTTCGATAGGGTGGCAGCATGGTTCCCAAAGGATGCCCCGTGTGCTCAACGAACACAGCCCGTCGAGAGTCCCCCGAGCACTCCTCAAAAGGAATTATCTCACGAGCGCGACACAGGGGAAACTCCTCGAGTAACCACGAGGAACTAAATCTTTTGTCCGAGCACGGGACCTCGTGACGGAGGCGAGCTAAGATCAAGTCATGGCTCCTATTCCAGGAACCACGACTTGGGGGGCTCCTGTTCTGGACTGGGCCGGGCTGGCCCAAAAGCAAGGATGAAGGCCCAATCCAAACGGCCTTGCAGGGGGTCGTGCCGACCAAGAAGCTACAACCATGTCCACGACATCCTCGACTTCATGCAGTCCAGCTCGACCTCAGCTCGAGCACTCCTCGTAGGGCAGACTATGACCATTACACCATCACCTGGATTCCGAAAAGACCGCGTCCCCGTCCGTCCGTACTTCTCATAGAATACCCAGGAAGGAGACCACGTACGGGTTCCCACTACACACGTAGAACCTGGCAGTTCCTTCATTGGGCCAAACCTGCCCGGCCCAATGAAGGAACCTTGGCCCAGCACTAGGGGCTATAAATACCCTCTGTTCCCAGAGGGTCAGGTATTCATTCTTTTACCATACACACACTTTCTTGCTTGCTCGTACTGCCACTTACTTTAGCATCGGAGTGCCTTGCAGGTACCCCCCCCCCCCATCTCGTTCAACTTCAGCTCGGAGCCAGTCGTGACGGTCCAAGTCTGATCAGGTAAGATCAAGACATATGGTACTGTTGAGATTCAAATGGACCGGAGGTACAAAGAGTACGACCCTTTCATAATGTCAAATATTGTTAGGCAAGTTTATTATGTTCCTTATCCTTCATTTGTTCCACGTAAACGACGGTGTTGTGTTGTAATAAAAACAAAACCATTGGGTCATATTGAAACTGACGATCTAGTGGAGGATGTTGCTTACCAAGTTGATGAAGTTGAAGTTAATGATGTGATTCTAGATGAACACACTACAAGTTTGTCTGATACAATGGTTGAGGGGAATCAAGTTGATGAGGATGAAGATCATGAAGATTCTGGATCTGAGGATAGTATCACATCAGATGACGATGATGAAATGGATGACGAGCATGACGATTCAAAATAGTGAACCTATATTCATGAGAATTGTGTCTTGTAATTTTACTTAACGAACCATTTATTGAATGATTTAATGAATATGTATTCATGAGAATTGTGTCTTGTAATTTTACTCAAAGAACCATTTATTGAATGATTTAATGAATATGTATTCATGAGAATATGTATATGTTAACTTGTATTTTCTTTAATTAGGTAAAAATGCCACCCAAAGATAATAAGGGTAAAGGTCCTAGTGATAGTGGTAGGAAGCCCAGGCGTCCAAGGGTAGTAGTATGCCAGTCACCTCACTCAGCCACGTGTCCTCCCCCGCAGAGTCAGGTTTATCATATGTCCATGGACAGTACTATGTCATTTACTCCATTACTATCATCTCATAGTCCTCTTCAGTTCCCATCTGGGAGTACATGTTTTATTAGTCCATCTGGGGCCCCACCTGGTTTACCATTCCAGCAGACACAGGTGCCCTCATCCTTCCAGCAGACACAGGTGCCATCCTTCCAGCAGACACAAGTGCCCTCATCCTTCCAGCACAGTTTTCCATTTCCCACACAGATGCCCTCATTCGTGCAGCAGCCTAGAGGATCCAGCACCCCACTTCCTACAAAGATGCCCCCATCCGTCCAGCAGCCTGGAGGATCCACCTCTTCACGACCCACACAGACTGGTTGCACCCCCACATCCCACACAGAGTCGGATGATGACGATCTTGGTGTGGATGATGATCAGATAGATGGGAGAGATCTTCGAGGGGATGATGATCCGAGTGAGATTCATACCATTGATGGGAGATTTTGGATATGGCCTGAAGGGAACTCGTAAGTTTCTTATTTATTGATTTTTATTTATAAGTACACATTTCCATTTTTAATATAACTTTATATAATTAATTATGCTAATTCAATTATTGTTGTTTTAGTTTCGGGCTGAGTCGGACTGCTGCTAAGATTATCAATTATATAATTCAGCAGAATTATACAAAATTTTTGAAGAGTTTTAGAGAAGTTTCCGATAAAGAAGAATGGTTCAAGCAATTTCAGGTATAATTAATTTATTTCTTAAGTTATTTTTATTTAAATGACCTTTTCATTATTGTTATAATTTATCTAACTATTTATTTTAATGTCATACAACATTGCAGGCGAAATGTGTTTGGGATTCCCTGAACCATAACAAAGTAAAAAAAAAATATTTTGGGAGGAGTTCAAGACGACTTTCTGACATGCTACGACGTGTTAGAGAGAATTGGCACCTTTTGGGCATTCGTCCCAAATGGATAGGCAAAGAAGTTTTTGAACAACTTTTTAAGTATTGGGAATCAGATGAATTTAAGGCTAAATCTGAAACTGCAAAGAAGATGAGGGCATCAGAAAAAGGGGGTTGCATTAATGTTGTTGGAAGTATTAGTACTGCTGAGCATGCTCGACGCATGGTAATTATTACCACTTTTTAAAGTCATATTTGGATTTATAACATATTATTAATTTAAGTTAATTTTTATATTTAGGCTAAGCGTTTGGGGAGATAACCATTGATGACTGAGCTGGTTAAGGAGACTCTGACAAAGAAATTGGGAGGATTTACTGACGAGCGCACAAAAAAAGCCCTGGTAAGTAAATTTATGTTTATATTTTTTTTAAGCAATTTTGTGACGTGATTTTCATGTAGCAAGTGACATGTTGTGGCGTGAAAATTGAGTGGCAACTGATAAGTTGTGGCGTTACAATCACGTGGCTATTTATTTATTTTATTTTTTATTTCATTTAATTTCATTAATGTTACTTATAAATTTAACTTGATTTTTTTATTGTATGTGTAGGAGGATTATCAGGCGTTGCTTGTAGAATTTCTGACCCATAATCCTCAGTATACGTCTCCTCCAGAAAAACTGGTTCATCCAGGTGTGGATTTCTATATTTGGAGTCAAGTTGTTGGGGGAAAGGGGCCTAACGGGTGTTTTTTTGGTGGTGGAAATTTGGCGGGCACGTTGAGGAGTGGGGATAGAAATCTGTATCAGAGAGCTACAGACGGTGAAGGAGGGTCACGTCAAATAAATTTGACACCAGATCAGTTAGAACTGGTAAGACAATTGGCTAGACGCGAGTCTGAAGATCGTGAGGCGGCATTGAAGGCCCAAATGGATGCCCGAATGGAGGCAATGCGGGGTGAACATAATAGACAAATTGAGGCAATGGCGAAGAGGCAAGCTGATATGGAGGAGCAAATACGACAATTTATGCAAGCATTTGGTAGAAATCCCAACAGTGGTGGCCAAAATAATAACCACCAAAATAACGATGACTTTCTTCCCGACATTTTCGACGACTCTAATGATTCTGCTTAGTTTTATTTTTATTTTGTATTTAGTTTTTTATTTGTGTAATATAAATTTATAATCATATTGTATATTTAAAAATATTATAAATTTAAATTTGAGTTTATTAAATTTATAATATTAAGTATATTTATTTATACATTTAGATATATTTAGTTTTGTTTTTGATAATTTGATTTATAATATTGTATTTAATAAATAAATTATAATATTTAATTTATAAATTTAATAAAACAAAAAATAATATTAATTATTAAAATAGAATTAATTTATTTAAAACACAAAATATATATTTTTTAAATAAAACAAGTTGCGGCGTGTTTTTCATGTCACTAATTAGTGACGTGAAAAACACGTCGCTACAGCTAACGTAAATATAAATGTGACTGCTCTGCTCTACTCTGCACACTTTCATCCTATACAGTATGTTGCGGCGTGAATTTCACGTGGCAACTTGGTGACATGCTTTTCACGCCGCAACAAGATTGCCACGCGCTATATAGCGACGTGTTTCTTAAGGTGGCAAAATTTGAATAGTGGCGTGATTTGGGTGTTAGCGACGTGGCTTTCACGTGGCAAAACACAAGTTATTTTGTAGTGAAAATTAGGTTAAAAACTTGGAGAGAAAACTAACCCAAAGTGAATAAAAGGCCCAAATTAAATTTTAATCTATTTATAACTTATTTTGCCTATTTTTTAAAAAAATAAATATTTTAATAAAAAATAATATTTTAAAATATAATAAATAATTAAATATGAAAATAATAATTTAATAATGAAAATATGATTTCTGTGGTTTAGAAAATGAAAATAAAGTTAGTAACAACAAAAATATCCAAAGTGCACCAAGTGAGTTTCAAACCTATGACCTTCTGCTTGTTAGTATTTCCGACTTACCAACTACGCTATGTTACTTATTCGAAAGTAAAAAGTCAATTGAAAGTATATGACAGTGAACGATTATTTTCTATTTTTTTACAAAAATACAAATAATTATTATATTTACAAACAAGACTTGAAAGCAATTTTTTATTATTAAAACTCAGAATGTTAATATAATTAAATCAAAGGAATTTTATATCTGTAACACCCAAATTTGAATATAAGTTTGACGGTAGCAATAAGACGGGCAGATTTAATTTCAACATCCCTTTCACCAACGACCATTTAATAATTTAGAATTTTACAGTTACTCTATTAATTTCCATTTACGAATCGCATGGGCCAATGGCCAATATGTCTCGCGGATGGATTCACGGATACGCGAGTCTTTCTGATTTAGAAAGCCCTGTTTTCCTGAATTAAAAGTACACCTCTGATTGACTTAAATATTAAGAATGGGCCATCAGATATTGTTGTACCACCCTTAGTTAAACGCTTCTTTATTATTCTAATCTTGGAAGATAAAATCAGCAGGGGTATGACAAATTTGGGTTATAACAGAATTACGCTAGAAGAATGTTGGTATAGTGTAAAACTTAGCTTGAGTCACCTGAAAGTGTTTTGATCTATAACACATAGACGCGTTCCAGGTCACTTGAGAAGAAAACTTGATGACAAGCCGAGTCAAATGATTCTAATAGGATATCATTCGATTGGAGGATACAAGTTGTTAGACAAGTGAACAAGCAAGTAGTGATCAGTAGGGAGGTGATCAGAGATGAACTTAAGGAATGAGATTGGATTGAAAATATGAACAAAGAATCAGTGAGAATCTTATATGAAAAACCAACCATTGAAATCGAAAGAGAAGAAGTTCGACAAGAAGAAGTCAGAGGTGAAGTAGGTACAAGCAGACCATAAAGAACAAGACGTATGCTTGAAAAGTTGCAGGAATGTGTGATTACATCAGATGATATGGTTGATGATGAAGGTGAATTGGTACACCATGCTTTTTATGCAGATGTTAAACCAGTCAATACAGCTGAGGCATTGAAGGATTCTAAGTGGGTGAAAGCTATGAGTGATGAATTGAAGTTCCTTGAAGTCAACAACACCTGGTCACTTATCAAATTGCCTCAAGGAAAGAAGGCAATTGATGTAAAATAGGTATACAAGATGAAGTTAAATACCAAAGGGGGAGTAACTTGATACAAGGCAAGATTTGTGGTGAAAGGATTTCTTCAGAAAGAAGGAATCGACTTTGATGAAGTTTTTGTACTTGTTGCTACAATTGAAACAATCAGGTTGGTTCTTGGTCTAGAAGAAATGAATAGTTGGCACATATATCAGATGGTCATGAAATGTGCATTCCTAAATGGACCCTTAGACGCAGAAGTTTATGTTGCACAACCAGTTGGATTTATGAAACAAGACGAAGAAAGAAAGGTATACAGGCTGCATAAAACCCTGCATGGACTTAAAAAGTTCCAAGAGTTTGGAATAAGAAGATAAATAGCTTTCTAAGGGAGAAGGAATTTGTGAAGTTCACAATTGAATATGGAGTATATGTGTCTCTATGTCGATGACTTGTTGATAACAAATAGTTGCAAGAAGGAGATCGAAGACTTCAAAAGTGATCTCAATAAGGAATTCGAAATGTCTGATCTAGGCAACATTTCATACTTTCTTGGCATCAGATTCTACAAAAGTAGTAGAGGATTGATGACGCATCAAAGAAGATATGCAAGTGAAATTTTCAAGAGATTTGAGTTGGAAGAATGCAACTCGACTTCGACACCTGCTGAACTAAGACTGCAACTGTCGAAAGACTCAGATGAAGATGATGTCGACCCAACATAATACAGAAGACTTATTGGGTCATTAAGGTACCTTTGTCACACAAGGCCTGACTTAGCATACAATGTAGGTATGGTAAGTAGATTCATGCAACTGAGGTATCTCAAAGAAACTCTCGACTATGGAATTTTATTTCCTGCAGTTAATAGAGGAAAAGAGTGCTAGTTAGTAGGGTATATCGACTCAAGTTGGTGTAGTGATATTGAGGATCGAAAATCCACAATTGGTTATGTGTTTATGCTAAGTGGTGTATCAGTTGCTTGGAGGTTGAGAAAAGAACCAGTAGTGGCACTATGCTCAATGTGAAGAAGAGTACATATTTGTTTCTCTTTGTGCATGTCAAGCAACATAGACAGTGAATCTGGTCGAAGAGGTAACATGGAAGAATCGTGGAGATTACTATGAATATCGACAACATGTCAGCTATCGATCTAGCGAAGAATCAAATAGCACATGGTCGAAGCAAACACATCGAAATGAGGTTCCATTATCTTCGAGAGCAGGTAGCTAAAGGAAAGCTGAACTTGGAACACTACAGAAATGAGAATCAAATTGCAGACATAATGACAAAAAGAGTGTATGTCGAAGTGTTCAGAAGACTAAGAGCTATGATGAATGTAGATAACTTAGGCACAATAAATTAGGTGGTGTATTCAGATTGTAATTCCTTGTGTCGAAACAGGTTGCTCGTCAGAAGGAAGATTGTGTCGAAATAGTCTAGTCTAGTGTGAGTTGAAATATCGAAGGAGTAGCCTCGACAGGTATTTCGACTTAGACTTAATTTTGTAGTGTTAGCGGAATTATGTATTTTGGGCTTTTGTATTTTGTGTATTGCCTTAGAGAGCAAACAAATTCATTATAAATAGAGGGAGTAACCATTATTTTTGTAATCACTCAGAACTTGTATTCACATAATTTTGCAGCTGCAAAGTGAATAAGATTTTTTCACAGTTTATGAACAGAGAGAAATTCTGTAGAAAATCATTATCTTCTTCTATATTTCGTCAAATCCTAATTCTTTCTTTCATTTCATTATTATTATGTATTGATAATAATTTTGTTTATTAAAATTAATAAAAATTATCTATAAATTTTTATGGATTTTGAACCGATATGATTTAATATATTAAAAAAAAAAATCCACATATTTTATAGCATCAACAAACAACCACTTGTTATTTTAAAGTAAAAATATCAATTCCACATGTAATCTAAGTCGAAGTCCAGCAACATGTAATTAAAATGAGATTGATTACAAGATCACATCAAAATAATATCAATTCTACACGTGACATCATGTCATGTCCAGTCTTAGTTTAGTTGGTAGCTTTCAAAATCCACCTAACCAAAGATGCTTTTTTAGTCATTCCATATTATTGATCTTTCACTCATTTATCTCCAACCAAAAAATCCTTTTTTGTCTTTATTTGATTCAACTGAATCAACTCAACTCATCACCATGGAAGCTAATAAACCAGTAACAACATCTACTGAACAACCACAACCCATAAGATGTAAAGGTGTGTCTTTCCACCTTCTTTTCGATAATTTTTCTTTACACTTTCAATTCAACAGTGTTATTTGTTGATAATAATAAGTTTCATGTGTATATGTTGCAAATTTTTAGCGGCGGTTTGTCGCAAACCCGGGGAGCCATTGATTATTGAGGAGATCTTTGTGGCACCACCAATGCCACGCGAAGCTCGGATTCGTATCGTATGCACTTCTCTTTGTCATAGCGATATCACGTTTTGGAAAATGCGGGTTAGTATATAGATCAGATAAATTAGTTATTCAATAGAAATTCTGATAATGTTTTAATATGCATTTTTGTGTGAATGTTTTGACTTTGAAGGAACCTCCTGCAATATTTCCAAGGATTCTTGGTCATGAAGCAATTGGGTGAGTGAGTGAGTGAGTCAATAGTCTATATATTTTGACGAGAGATTGGTGATGTTCAAGTTTCAATTCATTTTGATGTGATACAGGGTTGTGGAAAGTGTTGGAGAGGAAGTAACAGAAATTACAAAAGGAGACATTGTTATTCCAATCTTCCTTGCTGATTGTGAAGAGTGTATAGATTGCAAATCAACAAAGAGCAACCTTTGTTCAAACTTTCCTTTCCAAATTTCACCTTGGATGCTTAGATATGCTAACTCAACAAGATTCACTGATCTAAATGGAGATATTATACACCATTTCATGTTTGTCTCTAGTTTTAGTGAGTACACTGTGGTTGACATTGCCAATCTACTCAAGATTGATCCAGCAATTCCTCCTAATAGGGCTTGCCTCCTCAGTTGCGGGGTATCAACAGGTATGAGATCGACGACGAGGATCAATCATATTTAATTGGATCCGATTAGATTTATAAATGATTCAATCAAACTAAACTGAACCACATATGAATTTTTTTCCTGCCTACATACAAAGTAATAATAATAACTAGAAACTCACATACACAACCGTGAATATCAGGGGCTAAACCCTGATGATAATGTTCAACCTGACAATATTGATTTCTGTCAGTTGAATTAGGATTTGTAGACAAACTGCATATAGTTTAAATTCATCTGATTCAATATTTTGATCTAACATTCATTGTTTAGGGGTAGGAGCTGCTTGGAAAACAGCAAATGTGGAGCCAGGTTCTACAGTAGCTATTTTTGGACTTGGATGTATTGGATTAGCAGTATGGATTCTCCACAGTTTATGTTTTCCTTTTGTACACTTTGGAGTTATTTGAAATTACTTATTTATATAAGCACTTATTTGCATACTACAATGCTCATTGCAATTGAATGGTTTCCTAGGTTGCTGAGGGAGCTAGACTTTGTGGAGCAACTAGGATAATAGGTGTGGATATCAAGCCAGAAAAATTTGACATTGGTAATGCAACATTAGTTCAATAACATCACCACATTTAGCATAAAGTCAAATAAAATAATGTTATATTAATTTAATTTAGAAGCTATGATTATTATTCTTTATGTTTAATTTCATGGATTTCAGGAAAGAAATTTGGAGTAACAGACTTCATTAATTCTGGAGAATGTGAAAACAAATCTGTGAGTCAGGTTATCATAGAGATGACTGATGGTGGAGCTGATTATTGTTTTGAATGTGTTGGTATGGCATCATTGGTGCAAGAAGCATATGCTTCATGTAGAAAGGTCTGTTTCTATATGACTTTATCGATGATTAATGTCTGTCTTACGTCTTACCACTTTTAGTGAAGTCTTCTCTTATAACCAGATTTTTTTATCCACGAGACTCGAATCTGATATCTTATTTAAGGGATTTGAATCCGGATATATTCGGGGCCAATGTAACGTTTGGTTTTGAACTAACTAATTTGAAAATTTATTCTTCATTTGTGTAAAATTTTCAATAAAATTTGATTAAATGCGGCATATACTTGTTAAAAGCATGAATTGAAAATTTGTGTTTTTTCTATAGGGTTGGGGAAAAACAATTGTGTTAGGAGTGGACAAGCCAGAATCCATGTTGAGTTTTAATTGTAATGGGGTCCTTGTTCAAGGGAAGACTCTCATGGGATCCTTATATGGAGGACTCAAACCCAAATCTGATGTACCTATTCTTCTTAAACGCTACATGGACAAGGTACTATGCAATTTTATTCATTCAAGTTTATGTTATCTTCCCTTATTTTGATACCATATTGTGAAAATGATAATGACAACAAATTTTTTGAATTTTTCTCTCCAATTATTAACAGGAACTGATGTTGGACGAGTTTGTTACACATGAGGTGGAGTTTAAAGACATCAACAAAGCTTTTGATTTATTGGTTAATGGAGAGTGTCTCAGATGTGTAATTTGGATGGACAAATGAGTATGTTTTTGTTTGTTTCAATGTAATTGTTGCATTTAGCCCTTGAATTATTTCAGTATGTAATTTATTGAATGTGCCATTTTTTATAAATTATTGTTTTGGATGAACTGAATCATGTAGGAGACTCATCATTGAGAAAAAAAATTTAAGGGCCTAAACCCTAAACTCTAACTAAAACAAACAATCAAATTGAAATTACATAGAAAAGAACCAACAATTTATTGCAAAGTGGAATTAAGGCGCTAACCAAAACAAATTGAAATTACATAGAAAAGAACCAACCAACAATGTAGGGCAAAGATCTCTACAAAATCAAACCCTTCATATGTGTTCCTACATCACCACACCTCACCAAACTCCCAATAGTATTCATAAAAAGCTTAACATCATCACACACTCTCCCACGCGCCAACTTCTTATACAAATAACTATCAAACGTCATACGTTGCACATACTCATCACCACAAAGCTCCACCAAAGCTTCCCTAGACGCGTTACTACCGTAAAAAACCCTTTGCAACAAATCCAAAAACCTAAAAGTATTAACATACTTCGCATCCCACTCCTTAAGATACTCCCTCGTTAAATCACACTCGTTAATCATTTTCTCACCACCTTCTGATGCCCTAACGATACCATTTCCGCACATTCGACCCGATTTTGCCGCAAAATAAATACCCTCACCCGAACATTTCGTAACGTAACCCGCGGCATCTCCTACCAATGCCACGCGTCCTCTGACCCGAATAGGGCGAGGATGCTCTGGGATTGGATGGGCTTCAATTTTAATCACTTTTCCACCGTTGATCTTGGACCATGCTCTTTCTTTTATTGCCCGCTGGTACATCTTAATATCGTGTTTCGACCGTACCGTACCAGTACCCACTGCTACGTGGTCACATTTGGGAAAAACCCACGCGTAAAAATCTGGTGACACGTCGGTTCCTATGTACATCTCGGCGAGATTTTCGTAGTATTTCATTTTCTCGTCCGATAATTTGATTCGTTCTTGAAACGCGATCGCGCAGGTGTAGTCGCCGGCGTCGATTGATTTTGCGACGCGGCTGTTGGCGCCGTCAGCTCCGATGACAACGTCGACGGCGAGGGAGTTTCGAGGGGAGTTTTTTGTGGTGTAGTTGATAGTGTAGGGTGCGGTTGGTGAGGTTGGGAGGTTGAGGGAGGTGACTAGGCCGGAGATGAGTGTTGCACCTGCGGATTCGGCGCGGGAACGGAGGAATGAGTCGAGAACCTCGCGGCGGAGCATGGCGATAAATTCGTTCGGTTTTAGGGTTTTGCCGAAGTCGACGGCGATGTTTGAAGGTGAGAAGATCCGCATTTGTGTGACGCGGCGGTCGATGAGGTGGTGAGGAATGTCAAATTCTTCTAGCATGCAGAGAGGGATTGCTCCGCCGCACGGCTTCGGTGTTGATGGAGGATTGCGCTCGAAAAGGAAGGTTTCCACTCCGCCGCTTGCTAGTGCTTCAGCGGCTGAGGATCCGGCAGGGCCTCCGCCGATCACTGCTGCTCGGAGCTTGCGGCCGGAGATGGATGGACGGGTGGAATTTGAGGCTGAAATAGTAACCAAGTGGAAGCGTGGTTTAGGTTTTGAGGTTGGAACAGAGAATGAAGGTAAAAAAGTTTGAATTTTTGCTGCCATGGAGAATAATTTAGATCTAGTTTTGGGGATTTAGGGTCTTGGGATCAATATCTGTGATTTTGGGTTTACAGGAAGCAGTATAGTATATTCTACATTTCCTTTACTAAAGTTAGCATTTTTTTCAAATTCTTTATTTAGTGGTAATCATTCTATGAAGCACTGACACCGCAAAAATGACACCGATATCGATACGTCGACACCAATAATAATTTATAAAAGAATAATTAAATTAAACATAGACTTCGGACATTGACACCGACACAAACACACTTTTTTGAATGATATCGACGCTACTACGTGGTATCAATGCTTTGTTTAAATCAATTTGAGAAGACAAAGACAAATCATGTCAGCACAAAAACCCTTTTTTATAACAATATATTACAATATATTAATGGTTTCTTCTGCAAACCTAGCAGTGCCACTTTTATCTCTTTATAGCTTTATTTTCAACACCATATTGTTCTGAAACTTTGTGCATGTTTCAATTGACGGTGAGATTCACATTATCACTATGAAGTATGAACCACTGTGATTTTGTCAAACTTACTGGTTATGAAATGGTGAATCTTGTGCTGCAGGAGTAGCAGTTTATTGCTAGGTTTTGGTGTTGACCAAATCATGGATGGTTAAAGGACGGCAAATATCCGGTATAGGTTGGTTAGACCAAGCTGCTTCTGCTAGGATAGAGTTCACAGCTTGAGTAGGATTGTACAAGTCCCACCAAACATGTGATGAAGCTTGATTACAGGCCATTTCTGTAGAGATACACCCTAACATTGCACCATTCAAACCAAGTCCACAACATGCACTTTTTGTGTCTTCAAAACCTGTTTATTCAAAAAACACTTTATAAAATTTCTTCACATGAATATTTATTAGTTTCATACACTATAAAACAGCATATTGATTTTATGAAACATACCATAAAACCTTGGTTTGTTTATAATCTCCAATATCCCACTGTATACATCACAAAACACTATATGAGCATCAGAAAATTCTGCATTAAGCTGGACTATGTGTTCATCTAGCATTCTGTTGTATTCCAAGATCCAATCATTGACATTATCTACACAACCATTTCCGTTAATGTCATCGCCATTTGATGTCTGATTTGACTCCCATGCTATACGTGGTGTACATCCTAAAGGCAAAACACCTAAGCATATGATTTTCCTTGCATTTGCTTCATACAGATACCTCATTGCATTTGTCATCTGATTGACCAAAATTGTAGCAAAATATTGCGCGTCATGGTTTAACATTGGGCTGGAAGAGTTGTGTAGGAATAGGTCAATGTAATCTTCTTTGCCAAAGGAGAGGAAAAAGATGGATGATTTTGTAAATTCAGTAGCAGAGTTTTCACTCAGCTGCAGTTGCAGCAGCTGCAAGCTCTCGGAGACTTGTCGTAGTTGTTGATTGAGAGACTGGTGGCTGAAGCTTCCCTGGTTCATGATTGTAGCTTGTGTCGATCCAAAGTTGAGACCACCAAGAACCTCAGTCAGAGATCCATTTTGAGCATAAAATGGTCGGATTGATGTCAATCCAATCTTCTCAGCTACAGCGACGATTCCAATACAATAATTAATGTCATTATCTGTGTAAGTCTGGTTTAACTTTGTTTATACTTATAATAAAAAAATTAATACACTGAATTTGTTTTGAAGATATTGCAGGTAATATGTACATAGATCAAGCTTATTCTTCATGATTCATGACCAAATTGCTGCCGCATCAATCATACTTAATTGCCATATTCGGCAATTCAGGATTGTGATTTGGAATCATTATACTAAGTAAATATTCTTTGTATTGTGTATAGAGTAAATGATCGAAAAGAGAAAAGAGGAAGAAGAGTACCAATAAGTTGAGGAAGCAGAGTGGCATCCGAGCCATTACATGGATGAAGAGATAGACGGCCGTGAAGCAGAGGGTAGAACAGAGTATTGTCCCCACAATCAACAGAGGAATCCCCTAATACAAACAATGCTGATACAAGTGAGCCATTTCTCTCATTAAAAGTGACCTTTGAGACGGTTTTCTCAGTATATTGTTGGCCATGAACTATGCTGATGAACTTGCACATTAGCATAACAACTCCAGGAAGAGAATAAACCAAAGACCCTCTTTTTCTCATATTGTTTTCTTTTTGTATATTCGTTTTGTACTGTATCACTTTTTGGAGCTAAGAGTTGATTTCCTGCTAATGATGGTGTCACTGTTAAACCATTTCAGTTAGAATGTAAGTGCTTGTTTGGCACAAAATTACGAGAAAAACAAAGTTAAAATTATCTTGCAAAATCCTTAGCTTTGGTTTCAACCTTAAGTTCACTTTTCTAAATTGAAGAAATGTTTTTGGTAAGGTATCAATCAAAGAGGAAGGGAAACAATTCGTTCATAACCTACTGTGTATACTGGACAAAGTGTGAACTTTTATTTTCATTTTTATAAAGAAAAATAAAAACTCACATTTTTTGCATTTCTAAACAAACTTCATCAGCATAGTTTATGTTTTGTTCTTTTTTTTCTTAATAAATTTACCAAGGTAAAATAATAGAAAAATGAGAGTCATCATATGTTGCAAGTTTACTAAACCAAATAATTTCTAGTGACAATTGCGTTGAAGTAGAGTCAGAATTTGTGGATGCAACTCAGGGGATTGAGTCAGAGCCCAATTTTGGAAAACCTTAGGGGTGTGGTTGTGCATACTGAGGTTCACAAGGATACGGAGTTTCTCAACAAATCGTGGGATAACATGAATCAACATAATCAAAATCTTAAAGAGCCACCTGATGGATTTCAAACTGTGAAATCTAGGAAAAAGACGAAGATTAAAAAATCTAGCTCTAGGCCTGGCACAAGATTTAATGCAGGATATGAAGTGCTTGTATTGGAATGTGAGAGGTATTGCTAACTCTCCCATAAAACTAGCTTTAAAAAGACTCATTCTTGTAAATAAATCCGATTTCCTTTTCATTTTTGAACCGTGGATGGACGTGGAAGATTTTTCGGATAGATGGCTTCATAGATTAGGTCTTAAGCTGTTTGCTGTTAATGTTAGGGATGACTTAGAGCCTAATCTTTGGAGTTGTTGTGTTAACAATATTGACCCTGAGGTCATCGTTGCTGATAATCAACAGGTTTCATTCATTTTTACAGATAATAATGTTACTTTTAGTATGTATGTCATATATGCTTCTACCAATCTGGTTGTTAGGAGATCCCTGTGGCACAATCTGAATCTGATCTAAAACCAATTCAATATTCCATGAGCTTTTATGGGAGACTTCAATTATATCCTTGGTGCTCATGAGCACAATGGCACTAGACCTCCTGCTAGAGCTCTTATCGATGATTTCAATAATTGGACAGACCAGAATTTACTAGTGCATCTTCCTACTGCTGGTGCCTTTTTCACATGGAAGAACGGTAGGCAAGGTACTTATCATATTGAAAGGAGATTAGATAGAACAATATGCAATTACAAATGGTTGAATTTTTGGACAAACACATCCTGCAGAACCTTAATTAGGAACAAGTCTGATCACTTTCCGCTCTTACTTGAGTTCCTCAACTGTTAAGTTAAGAGTGCTTCTCCTTTTAAGTTTTTACAAATGTGGGTTTCTCATCCTAGTTGCAAAGACATTATCTTGGAAACATGGAAGTCTAAGGTGATAGGGTGCCCCATGTTCATTCTGCAAAAGAAACTTCAAATTCTTAAATCTAAGCTAAAGGAGTGGAATCATTCCACCTTTGGTAATGTTCATGATACTGTTAAGGATACTGAGGACAACTTAAAGAATATTCAAGATCAGATTGCTGTGAATGGGAATTCTGACTCTCTTAATACCTTAGAAAGGGAAGCTCAAGCTAAGCTTAATTCGGTCTTACAAATGGAGGAAGTTTTTTGGAAAGAAAAGGCTAGGGTTAGATGGACTATTGATGGGGACAGGAATACATGATTTTTTCACAGGATTGCCAAAATTAAACAAACAACTAAGCGTATTTCCAGCTTGAGGGTGAATGGGATATTTTGACAGACCGGGAGAAAATTGCAAATCATGTGGTTTCATACTACAAGGATCTTTTTAACAAATCTTCTGTTTTGCAGGAGGATAATTCCATTGAAGAGTTTATACCTTCTCTGATGTCAGATGATACCAACAACGTCCTCACCATGTTTCCATCTTATGAGAAAGTGCATAATGTTGTTTTGAGTTTGAATATAAAAGACGATGTTGTTAAATGCACTTCTGCAGTTTTTTATAGAGGGATGGATTATGCCAAACTACAATACAAATCTCCTTGTTTTGATTCCCAAAGGTCCTAATGTAGACTCCATCGAGCAGTATAGGCCAATTGCCCTTGCTAACTTCAAACACAAGATAGTGACAAAGATTATGGATGACAAGTTATCTAAAATCCTTCCGTTAATCATTTCCCCCGAGCAAAGAGCTTTCATAAAGGGTATGATTATCAAAGTTTGTATTTGTGTTACGTGAGAGGCGATTAACCTTCTTCAAAACAAGTGCAAAGCTGGGAATTTATCCCTTAAAGTGTACTTATTCTCTCTTTTTTTTGTGTGTAGAGATTAAATATGAGAGATTAAATGAATTTACAATTACTACAATTGTATTTGCCATTCCTTGGAAAACTATAAATGAAGTGTGCATGATAATGAAAAAAAGCCAAAAGTAAATGTAAGAATTCAAGAAGAGTGGACATCATCGTCGATCACCGATGCAACATTCTCGAGGGAGATAAAGGTATAATGTAGATTCTCCCACTGCGGAATGAAACATGAACTTGTTGTCTAAGTGCATCCTTGATAGCGAAATCCATATATCTTTGGAGAAACCTCTAAAGTTGGTCAACTTGATAAGTGCAAATTGTAGTTATTTTTGTATATATTTTTTGTTGCACTTATCGACTCTTAGTTGTTAATATCAGTTGAGTAACCCAACTTTGTATATAAATACGTTTAGTTTGTGTATAATGCATTTTCATGTATAAAGTGTATCGTTTGATAGTTTAGTATTCATCTTGTAGGTATTTGAGCATTGTTGAAGCAATAGGAATAAAGCTCCAAGATGCATTTTTGATCAATGAAGAATAAGACTAAAGATTTGAGCCAATTGGAAGTTATGTAGGAAAGCAACAAAAGTTGATGAACTGCCGTCCGTCGCGGGGCGAAATTTCTGTCGCCGGGCGACAGTGGGCGAGAAGGCCATTTTTGATGATTGTCTCTGCCTTGCTTCGCTGCTGCGTTGCCAGGCGAGGAATAAAGGTGTCACCAGGCGAAGCTTTCTATCGCTGGACGATGGAGGATACTTTTTGACCTGCTGAGGACGTGGCTTATCCTGAGTCAAGTGAATAAGAGACGTCGCCGGATGATGCTTTATGTCGCTGGGTGATTCTCGCGGAACACAATTTCTTTATGCTTTCATTTTGTTTCATTTTTGGTGGATGGTTTTTGGGGTATTTGTTTCCAAATTCCATCACTTTCATTTTTTATAATTAGATCGTAGACAACAACATTTATGGCTTGTAAATGGATGATCCGGGGTCGTGAGCTTGATGGATCGTGTTTGACACCGTGGGAAATCTAATTTCTTCTCCTTTTCCTCTCTTTGTAACTATTATTTGTTGGATTTTGTATGCAATTTTACGTTGATTATACGTATATTTATTGCTCATGGTGTTGTATGAAACTTTCTTTATAAATCTTTATTGATGTTTATCCTTGTTAGCTTGCTAAGTGTTTGGGTTTGATTCGTCGCAGAGATGGACGAATTGAATCCGGATTTAGGATGAATATCTATTGTGCTTAGATTCTAGAGATAGATTTAGGCTTAGTAATCACTTAGGTATCGACTCTTAATGCTTTCGTGTTATTTTATGTTGTGCTGAGAGATCGTCGACATGGAGCGACACGGTTGATATCTCGCTTTGCGTTAGAAATGACCTTTATGTGAACGATACGTGATGATATTGACAAGTAGTTAAGGTTAAGTGTAACTGGGTAGTAAGTTTAAGTATGTGATAGGGTAAACGAAATACAAACTCGAGAGTTCTATCCTATTTGAATAATGAAATTCTTCTTGTGTGTATAACTTTTATGTTCGCTTATTTTCCTTTCTATACAAACCAAACCCATTTATCTCCAAACTCATTAACGAATGATTTTTCGAACGGAGAATCAATAACCAATCTTTGTGGATACGATACGATATAACTTAAATATCACCCGGTAAAATTAATACTTTACTTTTTGCTTGCCGCCCTATACCGCTGCAACAAAATGGCGTCGTTGTCGGAGATTGATTCTATTGATTTCACATTGCGATAATTCTTTTGTTTTTGATTTTTCTAATTAATGTATATATTGTATAGAAATTGTATATTAACTTGTATATGATATTTGTGCATATATGTATTTTCACGTATTGTTGTGAATTGTCTTGTTTTTGTAACATTTGTTGTGTGATTATTAGGACACTTTCTTTAGGTTTGCGCGATGTGACAATATCATGACATGACGAGAGGAGGTTATTAGCTCGCACAATAAAGGCGTCGAGCTTACGACGTAAAACAAGTATGTTTGTTTGTATTTGTTTATGTCTATGGTGATTTGTGTTTTAATAAGTTGAAACAAGGAAATATTCTGAATTTCAAATCTTCACTTTTCAACTTGTTAATTCATTTTCACTTGGTTTCCATATCGTTATTTGTATTTGTTTTATTATGTCAATTTGTGTTTTTCAAAAGCTTGTCGTGTTTAGCTTGAGGAGTTTTGTTCGTTGTATATATTGTAAATTTTGTACATTGAAATTTTGTAGGAGTATTATATTTCTAATTCTTTTGATTGTTGTTTGGACTTCAATTTTGGTCTAATGTCTTGAGGAATTTAGAGGCGATTTTCCAAGTCTGAATGTTTCAACTTGCGGATGCCTGGTAATGATAGTATTTTGAAGTTGGTACGCGCCGGATACTCATTTATCGCTTTCTAGAACATATCATGTTTAAGAGACTTTTCTTTTGTATAATTTTCATGTCATTCATTTTCTTGCAAACTGTATTCACTTTTGAATCACTTTAGAACTAAACTCTTGTGAGGTTGCTTTCCATTGTTTACTATATGCACGGGAGACCGATAGTTTTGTCTTAACTCAATTTTATTATGTTTAATCTTGCATTTATGTTGATTCGTATGAAAGCATTATATTATCAAGGCATTTTGTTTGATTTTGAGCACAACCACCTAGCTAAATAGTCAATTTCACCTTGTGAGTGTGTGATCATTTGTAACTTCTTTGAGCCTTTTGTCACTATCCATGTTGTTTGAACTTGATGCTTGTCTATGAGTATTGAATTCACTTTTTGAATAGATTTTGATTGTTGTTTTTTTTCTTGAGCCCTCAACTTTGTGTTGTTGTATGAATTTTTGCCTTGCCTTAGAATGTAGGGAGTATTCACATAATAAGTTGAATTCAAGTTTGGGATAAAAATGATTGTGTACTTATTGGTTGATTTCTATGAAGTTGAATAGAAAAGAAAAAAATGTGAAAAAGAAAGAGGAGAAAAAGAAAGAAAAAAATGAAAAAAGTTTTGGAAAATAAAAACAAAAAGAGTTCGAATAATGTTGTGTTAATAAGTATGGTGCTTTGTTGTGAAATTTTGGATTTGGAAGAAGTTTAATTGAAATTTTGTGTTTGAATATTTGGTGAATTGATCACTCTCTTAGGTTTAGGCAAGTTTTGTTTCAATTAGCCTTAGGAATTATCTTTTGTTTGTTCACCCGACCACATTACAACCTTTGAATCTCTTGTGATTTTGCTTTTGTGCTTTTCAATATGAATTTGATTTGATGAATGCATAATTTAGTTGTTGTTAGCAAGATTGTTGAGTGAGAGTTGAGCACATCATGTTTGTGTTTTTCATCTACCGATGAAGTGTGTGTTAGGTGTGATTCACTTATGAATATTGTATTGTTTTAGAATTTTTGACATGTGCTTTGTATTTAGGAGTTGTTTCATTTTCATGTTGTCGTTGTAACTTAGTGTTAATTTTCTGCCTTGTGTGTACATTTTTTATTTTGAATCATACATTTGTTTTCCGTTTAAAAAGTTGTTGATTCGTGATTCTTTGCTTATTGTTTCTTTGTTCTTTGAGTTGTTTGACCTTGTTTGAGGACAAACAATGATTCAAGTTGGAGAGAGTTTGATAAGTGAAAATTGTAGTTATTTTTCTATATACTTTTTGTTGCACTTATCGACTCTTGGTTGTTAATATCGGTTAAATAACCCAACTTTGTGTATAAATATGTTTAGTTTATGTATAATTCATTTTTGTGTATAAAGTGTATCGTTTCATAGTTTTGTACTTATTTTGTAGGTATTTGAGCATTGTTAGAGCAAGAGGAATAAAGCTCTAAGATGCATTTTTGATCAATGAAGAATAAGGCTAAAGATGGGAGCCAATTGGAAGTTATGCAGGAAAGTAACAAAAGTTGTTGAACTGTCATCCATCGTCGGGAAAAATTTCTATCGCCGAACGAAAGTTGGCGAGAAGGCCATTTTTGATGATTGCCTCTACTTTGCTTCGCTGCTGCGTCGCCAGATGAGGAATAAAGGTGTCGCTGGGTGAAGCTTTCTGTCGCCGGGCGATGGAGGATATTTTTTGACCTGCTAAGGACGTGGCTTATCCTGGGCCTAGTGAATAAGATACGTCATCGGGCGATGCTTTATGTCACCAGACGATTCTCGCGGAACACAATATCTTTATACTTTCATTTTGTTTCATTTTGGGTGGATGGTTTTTGGGGTATTTGTTCCCAAATTTCATCACCTTCATTTTTGATAGTTAGAGCTTAGACAACAACATTTGTGGCTTGCAAATGGATGATCCGGGATCGTGAGCTTGATGGATCGTGTTTGACACCGTGAGAAATCTGGTTTCTTCTCCTCTTCCTCTCTTTGTAACCATTATTTGTTGGATTTTGTATGTAACTTTACATTGATTATATGTACATTTATTGCTCATGGTGTTGTATGAAACTTTCTTTACAAATCTTTGTTGATGTTTATCCTTGTTAGCTTGCTAAGTGTTTATGTTTGAGTCATCGTAGAGATGTAAGGATTGAATCCGGATTTAGGATGAATATCTATTGGACTTAGATTCTAGATATAGATTTAGGCTTAGTAATCACTTAGGTATCGACTCTTAATGCTTTCGTGTTGTTTTGTGTTGTGCTGAGAGATCGTCGACATGGAGCGACACGGTTGATATCTTGCTCTGTGTTAGAAATGACCTATGTGTGAGCGATACGTGATGATATTGACGAGTAGTTAAGGTTAAGTGCAACTGGATAGTAAGTTTAAGCATGTGATAGGGTAGACGAAATACAAATTCGAGAGTTCTATCCTATTCGAATGATGAAATTCTTCTTGTGTGTATAACTTTTATGTTCACTTATTTTCCTTTCTATACAAACCAAACCCATTTATCTCCAAACTCATTAACGAATGATTTGTTGAACGGTGAATCAATAACCAATCTCTATGGACACAATACGATATAACCTAAATATCACCCAGTAAAATTAAATCTTTACTCTTTTCTTGCTGCTCTATACCGCTGCAACACAACTACAACGGGATCGGGGACCCTGATGAACATGCAGAGCACATCAATAATAGGTTTGACTACTACCTTTCCCATGGGCCCGTAAAGTGTAAGCTCTTTGCACTAACCCTCATCGGAGTTGTCATGATGTGGTTTAAAACCCTATCAAATGGAATCATTGACTCTTGGAAAGACCCATGTGATCCATCATCGCCCAATTTATCACTGTAAAACAGCTACCAACAACTATGGTGGTGCCCAACGCGATCATGTAGGGGAAGAAATAAACATACATGAATTCATAAATAGTTTTGTGAAAATGGTCATAGCGGTAAGAGGTGCAAACGATGGGTTAAAGTGTTGGATATTCAAGAAGGGTTTGAGGTCAAATTATATGTTCTGTAAAATGTTAAGGTTAAAGGGAGCTTGCAGTTTAATTAACTTGTTGAGTATGGAGCAACCCTGTATGAACTGGAAAGAGGAACTCCTAGTAGAAGAAATGGAAAAAGGTTGTGGTACCGGTAACTCTAGATACATCCAGGCCTCAGAAAAATATAATAGTCGTTGAAGAGATGACGGGGAGCAAGAATCCTGAACTGAATTCTTCTCCTACACTCCTTTAAAAAATTCAAGGGAGAATATCTAGCGAGAATGCACCAATTATGAGTTTAAAAAAGCATGGATAAAGATACCTTATGCGGTTAAGGAATCCTCGAGGACACATGTAACGTCCGTAATTTAATTAATTATTTATTTAATTAAATTATTTTTGAATTATTTGTGAAGTTGCGAGATGTTAAGAATGATTGGTATGAGCTGTTAGATTATTATTAATTAATTAATTAGTTGATTAATAATAATTATATTGTTGAAATTAAGGGAATATATAGATAATGTTGGACTTAAGCTATTGGTTGCAAGTAGTAAAGTGGGGGTGTGTAGGTTAGGCTCAATAGGATTGATATATAAGACTAAGCTGACACAAGGGTTTGTTTTTAGTTGGAGAATAACAAGCCATGTATGTTGACCGAAAGAGCTGCGCGAAAGAGGAGTAAGCTTCCAGGTGTCGAGCAGAGCAAATCAAGGATTATGGTCGGAGCTTGGGTTGAGCGACCTTCAATCCAGGTAAGGGTGGGTTTCTGACCTTATAATGGGATTTATGATGTTTGCTATGGAGAATTGGTCGTAATTATGATTGTTTCTCGTGATGTTGCTGAACCTGTTAAGGGGAGATGCCCGTTCTGTTATGTTGTGAATGTTTTGAGTTGTGTGATTGTCCGGTAGAATCGATGATTAAGTGAGTTAGTTTATCACTGGTTGTTGTGGTCGTTAAGTTTTTTTGGTCGTTACAATGTTGTAGTGTTCCGAGCAATTGGCAGGAAACTAGGAATGGCTCTTGTGGTCGTATTATGAGGGTTATGCGTGACAGTCTTATACAATAGAGGAATCTGTCGATAGGAAATATAGTTGCTCGTTACTGTGTTATTTCGAGCGATTTCCCAGAAGTTATGAATAGTATTGGTGTGGTCGTTAAGACATTGTATCGTGTTGTGCTGTTGTTCGAACTAGTGGTCGAGGAGAATGCTGATGGCGTTAGGCACCGAGCACTATTTAGGCTGCGAGGCGTGTCCGGGGTTATGTGTTGAATTTTCGAGCAAAATTAGGTTGCAGGACATGTCAAGGAGTATAGGTTGGTCGTTACCCTGTTTTCTCAGTGCGTGTCGAGGAGTATAAATTAGTTGTTATATTATCCTAGTTGTTGTGCATGTCGAGGGGCACGTAGTTCCCTATCCCTTTTGCCCATAAATGTTGCGTTTTTGGTCGTTAACTGTGTTGTGTGAATTATGTTAAGTTGCTGTTTAATTATGTTAATGATTGAATCGTTAATTGAGGTGATAAGCTTATGGCCAATGTCGATTTATGTTAAGATGTTGTGTTGTTGTGATTGCTGTTGTGAATTCTTGTTGATAATGCGAAGTTGCAGGGAGTTTTAAATGATGATGAATTACCTCTATTTACTGGTAATAATGGTGATGTGGGCTTATGCCTTACGATGGATGATGATTGATGTGAGTATGTGATAGTGCATTCATATACATTTGCATACTTTGTGATGGCCTGGATTGGCAAACTGTGAAGAAGGCTTATGCCTTGTTGATGCCTCTCTTTACTGGAAAATTTTAAGATGGGAGTTCTGCTCCAATGGTACCACATGCATTCGCATAGTATTGAGTCGCATTCCAAGTTGTATAATTGAGTTGTTGCATTGATGAATTAATGGTTGTATTTTGTTGATATCCTGTTGTGATTGTTGTTTTTTATAAGTCGTGAAGTGGTGATTTTGCATGAACTGATTCTAATATAATATTTATCATATGTTCTATTATAGTGTTCGATATCTCACCCCTTATGTTTGAATGTTACCCTTTTGTTGGTAATGTGCAGGTAATCTAGAGTGAAGGCGGTTTACCTTCAGTAGTTCGAGTCGGTGTCATTGCTCTGATACATAACACTCGGGGGGATAAATGCTAGTTGCTTTAGTATTTGTTATTTCAGTTGTTAAACTTTAAGTTGATTGTTGTTAATTACTTATTATTCAGAAGTTGCTTTAATGTTGGATAAAGATGTTATTATGACTCTGTTGCATAGTTGTTCAAGTTGTTGATTATGGCTAGAGACGTGTCAGAGGTTGGAAGTTGCAAGTGAAAATGTCACTTGGGTTGTGTTCCGTAGAGAATTTCCATGAAGAAGTTCGTTGTAAGAAGGAAATTGAGTTTCTTGAGCTGAAGCAATGGAGTATGTCGGTTGTAGAGTATGCTGCAAAGTTTGCTGAGTTGGCTAAGTTTTATCCGCACTATAGTGAGGCAAATGCTGAGTTTTCAAAGTGCATCAAGTTTGAGAATGGGTTGCACCCAGAGATCAAGAAGGCAGTTGGATACTAGAAGATCCGTGTCTTTGCTGATTTGGTTGATAGTTGCAGAATTTATGAAGAGGATAATAATGCTCACTACAAGATTATCAGTGAGAAGAGGGGCAAGCACCAACAGAATCGTGGTAAGCCTTATGATGTCCCAGTCGGTAAAGGTAAATAGAAAGTTGCTCAGGGTCAGAGAACTAGTAGGGGAGATGCTCATGTTGGTGTGGTTTGTTTCAAATATGGAAAACCTGGGCATAAGAGTAATGTGTGTGTTGTTGAGGTGAAGAGGTGTTTCCGTTGTGGTAAGACTGGACATGTTGTGTCTGAGTGCAAGCATAAGGAGGTGATTTATTTCAATTATAGTGAAGAAGGACACATTGGTAATCAGTGTCAGAAACCAAAGAAGGCGTAAACCAGTGGTAAGGTATTCGCTTTGGCTGAGAATCAGACGGCTAGTGAGGACAGACTTATCAGAAGTACATGTTTCATTAATAGTACTCCTTTAATTACTATTATTGATACTGGTGCTACTCATTGTTTTATTGATGTTGATTATGTTGAAAGATTGGGTCTTATGTTATCTTTTATGAATGGAGAGATGGTCGTCGACACTCCAGCCAAGGGGTCGGTGACTACTTCTTTTGTGTGTTTAAAGTGTCCTTTGTCGATCTTTGATAGAGACTTTGCTGTTGATTTGGTTTGTTTTCCTTTAGGAGGGTTGGATGTGATTCTGGGTATGAACTGGTTAGAGCATAACTATGTTCATATTAACTGTTATAACAAGTCTGTGAGGTTTTCTACTCTTAAAGAAGAGGAAGATAGTCTGTTGTCTGCTAGACAGTTGCGGCAGTTGATGCAAGAATAAGCTTAGATGTTCTCGTTGATGGCGTCATTATCTATCGAGACTCAAGCTATAATTGAGGAATTGAAAGTGGTGTGTGAATTTCCTGAAGTTTTCCCTGATGAAATTCCTCATGTACCGCCAGAGAGAGAGTTTGAATTTGTTATTGATCTTGTACCTGGTACCAGACCCGTTTCTATGGCACCATACATGATGTCTGGATCTGAATTGTCGGAATTAAAGAAGCAATTGGAAGAGTTGCTTGAAAAGAAGTTTGTGAGACCAAGTGTATCGCCATGGGGAGCTCCAGTGTTGTTAGTAAATGAGAAAGATGGAAGTATGAGACTTTGTGTTGATTATAGACAGTTGAATAAAGTGACGATTACAAACAAGTATTCGCTTCCAAGAATAGATGACTTGATGGATCAATTGGTGGATTCTCGTGTGTTTAGTAAGATAGATTTGAGGTCGGGTTATCATCAGATTAAAGTGAAGGATGAAGATATTCAAAAGACGGCTTTCAGAACGGGTTATGGACATTATGAGTATTCGGTGATGCCTTTCGGTGTTACTAACGCGCCTGAAGTATTCATGGAATACATGAATCGCATCTTTCATACTTATTTAGACCGATTTGTAGTGGTGTTCATTGATGATATTTTGATTTACTCTAAGTCAGAAGAAGAGCACGCAGAACACTTAAGAATAGTATTGCAAGTTTTGAAAGAGAAGAAGTTGTATGCAAAGATGTCTAAGTGTAAATTTTGGTTAAAGGAGATTAGTTTTCTTGGTCATGTTATCTCAGGTAGTGGCATTATTGTAGATCCATCCAAAGTAGATGTTGTGTTGCAGTGGGAAACTCCAAAGTAGGCTACCGAGATTAGAAGCTTTTTGGGATTAGCTGGTTATTATAGAAGTTTTATCGAAGGTTTTTCTAAGTTGGAACTTCCGTTGACTAAATCGACTTGTAAAGGTAAAGCTTTTGTGTGGGATGTTCAGTGTGAAGAGAGTTTTACAAAATTAAAGAAAAGATTGACGTCGGCTCCAATTTTGACACTACCTAATCCAGGAGAACCTTTTGTGGTATATTATAATGCTTCTAAGATGGGTTTAGGAGGTGTGCTTGTGCATAATGAGAAGGTTGTTTCTTATGCGTCAAGGCAGTTGAGAACTCATGAGAAGAACTATCCTACGCATGATTTAGAACTTTCTGCAGTTGTTTTTGTGTTGAAAATCTGGAGGCATTATCTTTATGGTTCTAGATTTGAAGTGTTTAGTGACCATAAGAGCTTAAAGTATTTATTTGACCAAAAGTAATTGAATATGAGACAACGAAGATGGTTGGAGTTGTTAAAGGATTATGATTTCATTTGAATTATCATCCAGGAAAAGCAAATGTGGTAGCTGATGCATTGAGTCGAAAGACTTTACACATGTCAGCAATGATGGTTAAAGAGTTGGAATTAATTGAGTAGTTCAGAGATATGATCTTAGTTTGCGAAGTGACACCGCGGAGTGTTATAGTGAGAATGTTGAAGATTAATAATGATTTTTTGGATAGTATCAGAGAAGCTCAAAAGTTAGATGTGAAACTGGTAGATTCAATGGATGGGATCAATGAGTCTGAGAATAGTGATTTTAAGTTATATGTTGAAGGTGTGTTGAGATTTCATAATCGAAATTGTATTCCTGATGATGCGGAGATGAAGAAAGTGATCCTTGAAGAGAGTCATAGAAGTAAGCTGATTATTCATCCAGGAGCTACAAAGATGTATCAGGATTTAAAGAATTTGTTTTGGTGGCCTGGGATGAAGAGTGATGTGGCTCGGTTTGTGTATGCATGTTTGACTTTTCAGAAGTCGAAAGTTGAACATCATAAGCCTGCAGGGTTGATGCAACCGTTAGAAGTTCCAGAATGGAAATGGGATAGCATTTCGATGGACTTTTTGACGGGGTTACCTAATACTTTAAGAGGACATGATTCGATTTGGGTGATTGTTGATAGGCTTACGAAGTCGGCTCATTTTATTCCTATTAACATCAGTTTTCCAGTGTCGAAGCTGGCAGAGATTTACACTAGTATAACTGTGAAGTTGCATGGTGTTTCTTTGTGCATTGTGTCGGATAGAGATCCGAGGTTTACTTCTGATTTTTGGAAGAGTTTGCAAGGAATGTTGGGTTCTAAGTTGAGGTTGAGTTTGGCGTATCACTCTCAGACGGATGGTCAGACAGAAAGGACTATTCAATCGTTGGAGGATTTATTGAGAGCATGTGTTCTTGAGCAGGGAGATTTGTGTGATACTTATTTTTCGTTGATAGAGTTCACTTATAATAACAATTACCATTCTAGTATTGAGATGGAATCTTTTGAAGTGTTGTATGGTCAGAGATGTAGCACTCTTTTATGTTGGCATGAATCTGGAGAAAGTGTAGTGCTTGGACTTGAACTTGTTCATGAGACTACAGAGAAGGTGAAGATGATTCGGGAAAAGATGAAAGCTTCCTAAAGTAGACAGAAGAGTTATCATGATAAGCGAATAAAGGACTTAGAATTTCAAGTAGGTGACCATGTGTTTTTTAGAGTTACCCTTGTAACTGGTGTTGGGCGAGCATTGAAGTCTAAGAAGCTCACTTCTCGTTTTATTGGTCCATATCAAATTTCGGAAAGAGTTTGGAATATTGCTTATAGAGTGGATTTACCGCCTAATCTTTCGAATTTGTATGATGTTTTTCATGTGTCACAACTCCGGAAGTATATTTCATATTCATGTCATGTGATTCATATGGATGATGTACAAGTGAGGGATAACCTTACTGTTAAGACGATGCCTGTACGAATTATGGATCGTGAAATAAAGACTCTGAGAGGTAAGAGATTGCTTTGGTGAAAGTAGTTTGGCTAGGAACTACCGGAGAAAGCATGACTTGGGAGTTGGAAAGCAAGATACGAGACTCCTATCCTAAGTTGTTCGAATGAGGTAAATTTTTGAGGAAGAAAATATTCTAAGTGGGGGAGAGTTGTAACGCCCGTAATTTAATTGATTATTTATTTAATTAAATTATTTTTGGATTATTTGTGAAGTTGAGAGATGTTAAGAATTATTAGTATGAGCTGTTGGATTATTAATTAATTAATTAATTAATTGGTTGATTAATAATAATTATATTGTTGGAATTAAGGGAATATATATATAATGTTGGACTTAAACTATTGGTTGCAAGTAGTAAAGTGAGGGTGTGTAGGTTAGGCCCAATAGGATTGATATATAAGGCTAAGATGACACAAGGGTTTGTTTTTAGTTGGAGAATAACAAGCCCTATACGTTGACCGAAAGAGCTGCGCAGAAGAGTAGCAAGTTGTCTGGTGTCGAGTAGAGCAAATCAAGGATTACGTCCAGATCTTTGATCGAGCGATCTTCAATCCAGGTAAGGGTGGGGTTATGACCTTATAATGGGATTTATGATGTTTGTTATGTAGAATTGGTCGTAATTGTGATTGTTTCTCGTGATGTTGCTGAACCTGTTAAGGGAAGATGCTCGTTCTGTTATGTTGTGGATGTTTTGAGTTGTCTGATTTCCCGGTAGAATCGATGATTAAGTGAGTGTAGTTTATCACTGGTTGTCGTGGTCGTTATGTTGTTGTGGTCGTTACAATGTTGCAGTGTTCCGAGCAGTTAGCAGGAAACTAGAATAGTTGTTGTGGTCGTATTAGGAGGGTTATCTGTGCCGGTCTTATGCAATGAAGGAATCTGTCGATAGGAAATATAGTTTCCCGTTATTGTGTTATTCCGAGCGATTGGCTGGAAGTTATGAATAGTAGTGGTGTGGTCGTTAAGACGTTGTATCGTGTTGTGTTGTTGTCCGAACTAGTGGTCAAGGAGAATGCTGATGGCGTTAGGCACCGAGCGATATTTAGGCTGTGAGGCATGTCGGGGGTTATGTGTTGGATTTTCGAGCAGAATTAGGTTGTAGGACATGTCGAGGAGCATAGGTTCGTCGTCACCCTGTTTTCTCAGTGCGTTTCGAGGAGTATAAATTAGTTGTTATGTTGTCCTAGTTGTTGTGCATGTCGAGGGGCACGTAGTTCCCTATCCCTTTTACCCGTACATGCTGCATTTTTGGTCGTTAACCTTGCTGTGTGAATTATGTTAAGTTGCTGTTTAATTATGTTAATGATTTAATTGTTGATTAAAGTGATAAGCTTATGGTCAATGTAGATTTATGTTAAGATGTTATGTTGTTGTGATTGTTGTTGTGAATTCTTGTTGATAATGCGAAGTTGCAGGGAGTTTTAAATGATGATGAATTACCTCTATTTACTGGTAATAATGGTGATGTGGGCTTATGCCTTACGATAGATGATGATTGTTGTGAGTATGTGATAGTGCATTCATATACATTTGCATACTTTGTGATGGCCTGGATTGGCAAACTGCGAAGAAGACTTATGCCTTGTTGATGCCTCTATTTACTGGAAAATTTTAAGATGGGAGTTCTGCTCCAATGGTACCACATGCATTCGCATAGTATTGAGTCGCATTCCAATTTGTATAATTGAGATGTTGTGTTGATGAATTAATGGTTGTATTTTGTTGATATCCTATTGTAATTGTTGTTGTTTATAAGTCGTGAAGTGGTGATTTTCCATGAACTGGTTATAATATAATATTTATCATACGTTCTATTATAGTGTTCGATATCTCACCCCTTATGTTTGAATGTTATCCTTATGTTGGTAACGTGCAGATAATCCAGAGTGAAGGCGGTTTACCTTCAGTAGTTCGAGCCGATGTTATTGCTCCGATACGTAACACTCGGGGGGGGGGGGGGGTGAACGCTAGTTGATTTAGTATTTGTTATTTCACTTGTTGAACGTTAATTTGATTGTTGTTAATTACTTGTTATTCAGAAGTTGCTTTAATGTTGGATAAAGATGTTATTATGACTCTGTTGCATAGTCGTTCAAGTTGTTGGTTTAAAAGATTAATTTATTTTACTGTTGGTTCATCTGAAGTTTTAAAGTGTTATGTATCTGTGTTGAATGTAATGGTTTTTAAGTTGAATTTGTGGCAACCTGATTTGGCTGTGAATTGTGTAACTCTGATTATTATATTTATCGATTGGGGTAGAATTGGAGTGTTACAACATATACGTTCAAGTATTTATGTTTCCATAAGAGTCACATCCATACTACTAATGAGTACTTTCATCTAAAATATTTAGTTGATGAGTTGATCAAAAAGGGGTGTCTAGTGATAAACTCGGAAAAGACAGGAAACAATCTCCTCGTGGAGAAAATTCCTACTATAAGAACGCTATTGAAGTGGTAGACGAAGCCAAATAAAAAAGTGGACAATAATAGTGAAGAAGAAGAAGAAGACTAGAAGGGAAAACATCAACATATTTCTTCTATCATGGATGGCCTTCCTATGTTTAGTAACCCTTCCAAAGGAGCCATCAAAAGAAGAATTGTTGAGTTGATGGCTGTTAGCAAGAAAGAAGGAGCTAATTCGACCAAGAGAAGCTGGAAAGGCCCATACTCAGATTCCTAGATAGAGAAAAAATGGGCATTGATACTAACCGAGATCTTTCCTCTGGTAATAAAATCCCCCATGACCACATGTGTTGTATTCAAGATCCTCGTCGACAGAGGAAGCTCTTAAGGAATCATGGATGCAGAGCTTTTGAAAAACTTATGAGAAAAGAGAAGTTGTGATTGTACGAATGGACTAATTTGCATGTTTTCAATGGTATGATGACCCGTCCTATTCACAGCAACACTAGATGTGGTGTCTTCCCCAATACATGTTAATTTGAATTACCACAATATGCATGAAGAACCAGTGATGAAATGTGTTGACTTGTTTAGAGCCCGAGGATACACAAAGCCCTGCAGCGCGATCTGAGAAGAAAGGATGGGGAAAGGATATGGATCTTAATGTAGTGTCCCTCATCAAAAAACCAGGGGAAATGGAAATTAGACATCCCGAGAATGGAACAAGGGTTCCTGACAAGTACATTATGAATAACCCTAAGTTGAAGTTGCAAGAAGTGCTCCCAAATGAAGATTGAAGTCGGGGTTATTAACCTACCTCAAGGAACCGAAGGACAATAAGCATTGGTCACTCACTTGGTTAGAGAATAAGTACACTAAGGGCTAAATTCCCAGCTTTACACTTGTTTTGAAGAAGGTTAATCGCCTCTCACGTAACACAAATACAATCCTTTATACTCATACCCTTTATGAAAGATCTTTGCTTGGGGGAAATGATAAACAGAAGGATTTTAGATAACCTGTTAGCCATAATATTTGTCATTATCTCCTCCATTGTTTATATCTTCTTCTTCATCTTCTAATTTCTACTTTTTAATAATGATAAAAGGGAATAAGTACACTCTCACGGGAGTAAAGTATACTCTCTCTATTTGTGATGAGAGTTAAATATTCCTTTTATTTCATCTATATTTTTCTTGTTTATTACCTCCCTTAGAGATGTGTTGTCATCATAAGAGAATAATGTAAACAAAACTATATCAATGTGTTTCAACATGCTAGGTAACAATGTGTTCACTTTGAACACAGTGTTTTACTAGGTATCTAGAACTGTGTTTTCAGTCCAAACTATATCAATCATTGCCCATAATAGAATATCTTGCATTGCAAGCAAAGTTTCAAAATAAAACTAAAAATATATGATTTTGATGAGAAGAATACAGGAGTACCATCAAAATTATATGACTAATTTTCTTTTAATAAATTGTGACCCTTTGCAGGGTTACATAAAATATATTAGAAAAGAAAAGGATGAAGATACAAAGCCAAAAATAAGGGGGGGGGGACCAAACCAAAACCCCTTAATGAGAAACTCTATAACAAGTAAGACCTATGGAATTTCTAGCAAAATCCATGAGAATATCCCTATGGACTACATCCCACCAAGTAAAGTCATTTACATGTAACCCTAAGTTAGCTAACCTATCCATGCAGTGGTTACCTTCCCTAAAGATATGTGTGACCAAAAAATTAATAGATCTAGTATAATGCAAAGCATTATCCCACCTGATCCGAAGAGACCACAAAATAATGTCAGGCTTGGTGAATGCCAAAACCACTAACTTAGAATCTGTTTCCAGCCAAAAAATATTCCAGTTCTTTTGTTTTGCAATTTTAATAGCCAAAATAGCCCCAAACAGCTCTGCCATCAAAGCATTTCCTTCTCCAATAAACTTTGAGAAAATGCCAAGATGATTCCCCTTGTAGTCCCCGTAAATACCACCGCAGGAAACAATACATGGCACTCTAGATGTCGAGCCGTCCGTATTACATTTTACCCAGTTGAGCACTGGAGGATTCCATAAGAACTCCTTGACAATGAAAGGCTTAGGAGGATGAACAAACACATTAAAATGTTTCAAAATCCTAAAGTCCAGCATTGAGTTCAAGCCAGATTTTTTTGTGACATTACCTGTAAAAGCAACATCAGTCGTTATAGCATTAAGAGTAGAAATCCAATTAGTTTTATGATTGTAAAATTTGCTTCTGTTTCTAGCTCTCCAAATATCATTGATAGTATGGATTATTGCTACCAAAACTACCAACTTGCTCTGCTCTGAGGAGGGATTCTGCAGAGTTGTCCAAAAATCCTCAATAGAGTTAAAATCCTGCATCAGAATAGAAGATAGTGCTTGCCACAAACAGACCGTAAACCCGCACCTAAAAAATAAATGAGTACATGTTTCGCTATGTGTTGAACGGAGACTGCACATAGATGGCAGATGAAGGCCCTGAATAGATAAGATATCATCCGTTGGGACTTTATTATCGACAAGCCTCCAGAGCATCAGGGATTTAGAGGGAGGAATGTGCATATTCCATATGATCTTTCCCCAAGATAAAACTTGCAATCTTCTATTTTTGAAGTTGTACGCTGCCTTGAAAGTTAGAATACCATCATCATTTGGATTCCAAACGAGAAAGTCGTCATTACCCTCAACAGAAAGATGAATCTTAGACAAAAGATTATGTAGGTCAGGAAACACCAGCTGAATGTTACTAGGGATGTTCCACTGAAAATCCTGAATGTAAAAGGCTGCCTTGTCATTAATGAAATCATGATTTTCAGCAGTGTTGCTAAGACCCACAAGAACCGCAGAACCATTCCAATTATCCTTCCAAAATTTAATTTTGTTGCCATTGCCTATTATTGGAAAGATAATTTAGTTAATGTCTACAATTCCCAATGCTTATCTTTAATAGGGCCTTTTCACATTTTCAATATTTAGTATAAATATGCTATACTAGACTATCAATATTGTACCCAATTTTATCTCCTCTATTTTGATATACAACAGTAGTCTTATTATCATTCTTGTTCATTCTTCTTCTCCCACTTCATTACCTTGCACCAACAAATTGGTATCTAGAGCACTTGGTTCTGTTTTTCCTGGGAAACACGAGTGATTGTGAGCTGTGTGTTTGATTTTGGTTCATTAATTCTCTTTTGAAATTTTGAACAAAATCTGAACATAATCTGATTCCGTGGGTTAGGAAACAGTGTATTTGAAGATCTGAAAAATCTATGCAAGGTTTAAGATGAGTGGAGGCAGTAGTTTGAACACCAAACTCCCAATTTTTAATGGCAAAAACTGGAACAAATGGATGATACAAATGCGTGTGCTATTTGATGTGCAAGATGTTCTGGATCTGGTTACAGGTGGTTATGTACCAGCTGCAGCAGATGCAACTGAAGAACAGAAAACTACTGAGAGGGTTATGAGGAAGAGGGACCAGAAAGCTCTGTTATTTATCCATCAATGTGTGGATGAAAGTGTGTTCGAGAAGATTGTTGATTCAACAACGTCAAAAGGGGCATGGGATTTACTGGTGATATGTTACGATGGTGACGCATCAGTAAAGAAGGTGAAGCTTCAATCCCTACGAAAGCAATATAAGAACTTGAACATGAAGAACAGTGAGAAAATTTCTGAATATATCTCCAGAGTGATTCTGATCACTAATGAGATGAAGGCGTATGGAGAAACTCTGTCTGAACAGGTAATCATAGAGAAGATTTTAAGGTTGCTTACTCCTCAGTTTGATTACATTATTGTTTCTATTGAACATTCTAAAGATATGGAAACCATGAGAATAGAAGAATTATAAAGCAGTTTAGAAGCACATGAGTTACGTCTGTCTGAGAGAACTTCTGAAAGGGAAGCTGAGCAAGCTCTGAAGGCTTCTTTTGTCAAGAAAGACCAGAAGCAGAATAAACATGGTGATAGATTCCAGAAGTCAGAAACCTCAACTTCTGATGATAAGAGATATCATAAAGGAAAAGAGAGGTATGACAAAAGGAAGGTTATATGTTACTCTTGTAAACAATTTGGCCATTTTGCCAGAGATTGTAGGTCAAACAAGGAAAGGAAATAAGAAGAATCATATATGGCTAAAAGAAACTCTGATGATGAACCTGTGCTACTAATGGCTTCTGATTCTGATAGAAAATGCTCAGAAGATTAGTGGTATATGGACACTGGCTGTTCAAATCACTTAACTGGAAACAAACAATGGCTGACAGACTTTGACTCCAGAAGGAGAACAAAGATCAGATGTGTTGACGATAAGTATCTTAATGCAGAAGGTATAAGAGATGTCATAGTTAGAGTGAAGAATGGGAAAGACATTCTAATCAAAGACATTTGGTATGTTCCTGGTATTAGAAGCAATCTGATGAGTGTGGGTCAGCTGATTGAGAAAGGTTTCTCAGTTGTTATGAAAAACAATCTCTTAACGTCGTATGATTCCAATCAGAAGTTGATTATGAAGTCTGAACAAGGAAGCAACATAACTTTCAAGGTGAATGTAGAAACAACTGAAGCAACATGTCTTAGTGTAGAAGGCGCTGAAGGTGACAGTAAGCTGTGGCATAAGAGGTTGGGGCATTTGAACTATAGAATCCTAGGGCATCTATGTTCTAAGAAGCTTGTAAATGGTATTTCGAAGATTGTGAAGCCTGAGAAGTCATGTGAGATATGCATGAAAGGCAAGCAATCCAGATTGCCATTTGCATTAGAAGTAGCCCCCAGAGCGAAGAATGCTTTGGGAGTAGTACATTCTGATGTGTGTGGACCATTTATAGTACCTTCACTTGGAGGAAACAAATATTTTGTGTCTTTTGTGGATGAGTTTGTAAGAATGACATGGGTAACACTCATCAAGTTCAAGCATGAAGTGTTTACTGCGTTCCAGAAGTTCAAAGTGAAGGCTGAGAAGCAGAGTGGTCAGAAGTTGAAGATTCTGAGAATGAATGGTGGAGGTGAGTATAACTCTATAGAGTTCCAGAAGTTCCGTGAGGAGAATGGAATAGAACATGAGGTTACTGATCCATATACTCCTCAGCACAACAGTCTTGCTGAAAGAAGAAACAAAACTTTGCTTGATATGACCAGAAGCATGCTGAAAGAAAAAAAAAGCTACCTCACGTGTTATGGGGAGAAGTTGTTGCCACATCAACATATATTCTGAACAGGTGTCCAACTAAGAAGCTGGAGGAAGTTTTTCCTTTAGAAAAATGGACTGGAGATAAGCAGAGTGTCAGTCATCTGAAGGTGTTTGGCTCTGTCTGTTACAAACACGTTCCAGAAGCTAGAAGACAAAAACTGGATGATAGAAGCAAAGTAATGTTGCTGGTGGGGTATCACAGTACAGGTGCGTATAAGCTTTATTGTCTAGAAACTAATAAAGTTGAAGTCAGCAAAGACGTTGTGGTGAAAGAGTCTGAAACATGGGATTGGAACAAGTCTCAATCAGATTTTGGTGTAGTGCCAACATCAGAGTTAGCCTCTTAAGATGTTTTAGAAAGTTCATAAGATGAATCTAATTCTGAAGATTCTGAAGCTGAGTCAGAAGAAGATTATGACAATGGATCTGATTCTGATCCAGATGCTGATGATGATCCATAATCTGGTGGTGATCATAGTTCTAGAAGGGAAAACTCTGAAGGTAGTAGTTCTGGTGCAGCTTTAGAACAAGCTCAAAGACCACAGAGAATCAGACAAAATCCAAGAAGGTTTGTGGATTTCGACATGTTGCAGGATAATAAAGTTGACTCTGAAGGAGAAGTCATTCAGTGTGTCATGTTAGTAGATTTTGAACCAGTGGTCATTGAAGAAGATCTCAAGAAGAAAGAATGGATGAATGCCATGAAAGAAGAACTTGAGGCAAAAGAAAGGAACAAAATATGGAAATTGACTAAACTTCCAGATAAGAAAAAAAGCCACCAGCGCCAGATGGGTTTTTAAGTTGAAACTTAAGCCAGATGGTTCAATTGGCAAGCATAAAGCTAGACTAGTAGCTAGAGGTTTTCTTCAGAAACCTGGGCTAGATTATTTTGAGGTGTTTGTGCCTGTAGCTAGGCATGCAACAATCAGACTGGTGATTGCTTTAGCTGCAAATAGAAATTGGCCTTTGATGCATCTGGATGTGAAGTCTGCATTTCTGAACGGTCCATTACAGGAAGAAGTTTATGTGTCACAACCTCCTAGATTTGTGAAAAAGAATCAGGAAGGGATGGTATACAAGTTGAATAAAGCTCTGTATGGACTGAAGCAAGCTCCCAGAGCTTGGAATCTGAAAATTGATTTGTTTTTCAAGAAACAAAAGTTTCAAAAATGTGAGATGGAATATGGTGTTTGTGTGCAATACTCTGATAACAATATGATTCTGGTGTGTCTCTATGTTGATGATATTTTACTAACAGGTAGCTGCCCAAAAGCTATAAAGAAGTTCAAAGAAGTTCTGATGAATGAGTTCGAGATGACAGATCTAGGAAATATGACATATTTCCTAGGGATGGAGATTTTGTACTCGAAGAAAGGTATCATTCTACATCAGTTGAAGTATGAACTAGAACTTCTAAACAGATTTAAGCTGCAGAATTGTAAAGTTGCTATGACACCATCAGAAACCAATCAAAAATTGGATTCTGACTCTGATGGTGATTATGCTGATACTATAACCTTCAAACAATTGGTTGGTTCTCTAAGGTATTTATGCAATACTAGACCTGGCATTTGTTATGCAGTTGCATTGGTTAGCAGATTCATGAGTAATACAAAGTGGTCTCATTTCCAAGATGCTGTCAGAATTCTAAGATATATCAAAGGAACCCTGAAATATGGAGTGATGTTTCCTTCTGAAAGAAAGACAGAACCAAAATTAATAAGTTATTCTGATTCTGACTGGTGTGGAGACAAAGTGGACAAGAGAAGTACTTCTAGATAGTTGTTTAAATTTTTGGGAGGTCCCATTTCCTGGAGTTCCAAGAAATAGCCTGTCGTGGCTCTGTCAACATGTGAAGCTGAGCATATCGCAGGTGTTGTAGCTGTTTGTCAAGTTGTTTGGCTTCTAAATCTCTTGCATGATCTGAAGATTGAAGTTGAGGAACCTCTGAAGCTGATGATTGATAATAAGTCTGCAATTGATATTGCCAAGAATCCAGTGCTACATGGAAGAAGCAAGCACATTGAGACGAAGTATCATTTTCTCAGAAGTCAAGTGCAGAAAGGAGTGTTAGAAGTTCTGCACTGCAACACTCAGAAACAGCTAGCGGATCTTCTGACGAAGGCAATTAAGACAAATCAATTTCTTCGCTTGAGAGATGAAATTGGTGTTGTTAGCTTCTGATAGAATATCTAAATTAAGGGATGGTATTGGAAAGATAATTTAGTTAATTTCTACAATTCCCAATGCTTATCTTTAATAGGTCCTTTTGGCATTTTCAATGTTTACTATAAATATGCTATACTAGACTATCAATATTGTGCCTAATTTTATCTCCTCTATTTTGATATACAACAGTAGTCTTGTTATCATTCTTGTTCATTCTTCTTCTCCCACTTCATTACCTTGCACCAACACCTATAATCCAACTTGAATTAAATTTCACCTCAGCAAAGGAATCCTTCATGCTGCTCCATAGCGAAGAGAAAACATGGTACAAGATATGGTTGTTACCCCTCAAAACTTTGTACCGGAGAAGGAAAGTCCATTGAATTGTGGAAGTTAACATATCCCAACACTGTTTTAGATTCGAAGCGTCATTTAAGACCAATAGAGATATTAAATCGAGACCCCCTCATTGAAAGTGCGACAACATTTATCCCAAGCAACTTTAACGAGCTTCCTTCTATCAATTTATCCGCTCCAAATAAAGTTCCTAGCTCATTCTTCAATATTTTTTAGCATCCATATCTGCCAAGAATAAATAATCCGGCTATGCAAAATCATACCTTGGACAATGGATTTAACCAAGACCAGTCTTCCAGCAATAGACAACAAATTAGCTTTCCAAGCCGACAATCTCGTCCTAATTCTACCAGCAATGAATTGAAACTGTAGAGGTTTTGGTTTTCCCCTAAAGATTGGAGCACCTAAATAGATGAAAGGGGCCTGACCGATCATAAAGCCCAAACTGCTAGAAATGTGTAAGTGTCTTTGATATGAGAGGGACCCTGCATATGCAATCGACTTCGACAGATTGACAAATTTCCTAGACAGAACTGCATATCTCTGAAAAAGATCCCCGAGAGCCTCAATATATTTTGCATCCCCCTTACAAAAGACCATTATATCATCAGCATATAACACATGGGAGGGAAATTTTGTAGTTCTAGTGGCCTTGATTAAATTCACCTTTTTATTATCCACCAACATAGTGATACCCCTACTTAACCATTTTTCAGCCAAACAAAATAACAACTGAGAGAGCGGGTCGCCTTGCCTAACTTTGCTAGTGCAAGTAAAAAAGCTCTTTTGAATGCCATTGACAGAAACCTAAATGTGAGCAGAATGAAGAATAGCCTTTACCCAGTTTCAAAATTTCTTAAGCAAAACCAAATGCCTTGAGGACTTGAAGCAAAAAGTTCCATCTTATAGTATCAAAAGCTTTCGAAATATTCACTTTAAGGGCTAAAATCTAACCAAGTGAGTAACCAAACCATAAACCCTAAACCTTAAACCCTAAGTCATGAAAATGAGCTGGATCAAGACGAATCTCAGAAGAGATGCAAATATGTTACTCTTAAATCCATCAGGAGACTCGAGAAGACGAGAGCTCTTGAAGTAGAAGAGATCGAGGATTCTAAAGAATATTCTGATGAAGAACAAGATGATTTGTCACTGCTATCGAGAAGAGTCAACCAAATCTAGAAGAGAAAGCAATGCAACAAGTTTATAGGAGCTAGAAGGATTAGTGGCCACTTCGAGTCTACTTCTAGACAAAGGAAGTATGGTAGCAACAAATATGTCACTAGTTATGAGTGTAATGAGCCAGGTCATTATAAGAATGATTATCCCAAGCTCAAGAAGGACAATCCCCCAGAAGAAAGATTTCAAAGAAAAGAAGAAATGGCTAATGGCTACATGGGATGATTTTGATTCATCAGAAGATGACTCAGAAGAAGAACAAGCCAGTGTAGCATCAATGGCTAGAATTAAAGCTTCTAATGAGGTGATCCATCTAGAAGATGTTGCAGACAATGACTTAGACACATAAGAGGTATTTTCTGACCTTTCTCACTCTGAAATAACTAGTTCTTTACTTGAAATTTCTAGAAAAACATGAGTTTCTTAAGAACGAAATCAAGGAACTTAAAAAGATCCATGAATATGCTTCTAAAGAACATAGTAAACTTAAGGAAGAATTTTCATCTTTAAGAGAACAAAATTATATTCTTGAGAAGGAAATTCTTTCAGAAGCTTCTGTGAGCACTGATGATGTCATAGAGAAATATGACAAATTATTCCAGAAATTTATTGTTAGAAACCTGGGTAGAAGTGTTATGGCTTCAATGATCTACGGTGTAAGCATAAACTGTACAAAAGGTATTGGTTGTGATTCTTATGAAGAATATGATTTTGAAAAAGAAGATAAATCAAATACTCTTCATTATTATTTTTTATCTTATGGCTTTAAGCCTAAGGTAAAAGAAAAAGGTAAAACTCTTTATGTTCCTAAGGCTAAGCCTAAAGTAAAGTCACATTTGAACAATGCAATTAAATATGTTTATCCTGCTCATAAGCCCAAGGTTGTGAACAACTCTGGAAAGACTAACAAAAAAGGATCCAAGAAGCTATGAATACATAAGAAGCAGATAATTTATGTTGCATATATCCTTAGCAGCAATGTCAAGACACCAATCATGGTACCTGGACTCTGGCTGCTCGTGACACATGATGGGAATAAGACATATGTTCCCAAAGCCTAGAAATTAAGCCTGGAGGTGTCGTGAGTTTCAGAGGTGATCAGAAAGGGAATATCATAGGCTCCAAAATGATTGGTAACGATTCTCCACCTTCTATAAATAATGTTTTACTTGTTGATGGATTAATGCATAACTTATTGTCCATAAGTCAATTAAGTGACAATGGTTATGATATAATCTTTAATAAAAACTCATGTAAGGTTGTTAGTCAGAAGGATGGATTAATATTCTTTAATGGCAAGAGGAAGAACAACATCTATAAGATTATACCTTCCAATCTTAAAGAGAAAAACGTAAAATGCCTTCTGTCTGTTAATGAAGAGCAATGAATATGGCATAGGCAGTTTGGCCATGTTAACATGAGAATAATCTCTCCGCTAAAGAAGCTTGATCTTGTCATAGGCCTTAAAAAATTGAATTTATCTTAAAAAGTTATTTGTGAAGCATGTCAGAAGGGCAAGTTTTCAAAAACTTATTTTAAAGCAAAAAATGTTGTTTCTACTTCTAGGCCATTAGAGCTTTTGCACATTGTCTTGTTTGGACCAGTGAAAACTGCTTCTGTCAATGGTAAGAAGTATGAATTACTCATTGTTGATGACTATAGTCCTTGGACATGGGTTAAGTTTCTTAAACACAAGGATGAGTCATATTCCGTGTTTACTACCTTTTGCTCTCAAGTGCAACATGAGATGAATCTTAAAATTGTCAAAGTCAGAAGTGATCATGGTGGCAAGTTTGAAAATAAAAACTTTGAAAGTATTTTTGATGAAAATGGCATTTCCCATTATTTATCCTTCCTTATAAATCCACAATAAAATGGATTTGTAGAGAGGAAGAATAGGACTCTGCAAGAAATGGCTAGAACCATGATCAACGAGACTAACATGGAAAAACACTTCTGGGAAGAGGCAGTCAACACAGTGTATTACATTTAAAACAAAGTCTCTCTAAGACCTATTATGGGTAAGACTCCTTATGAATTATGGAAGAACAGAAAATACAACATCTCATATTTTCATCCTTTTGGATATGATTGTTTTATGTTGAACATTAAAGAGAATCTTAACAAGTTTGATTCTAAAGCACAAAATTGTATCATGTTAGGATACTCTGAATGCTCAAAAGGATATAGAGTGTAACACTTAAACTCTTATTGTTGAAGAATTTGTTCATGTTAGATTCGATGATAAGCTCGACTCTGAAAAGTCAAAGCTAGTTGAGAAGTTTGCACATATGGAGATTACCTTCTCAGACTCAGAAAGTGATGATGCTGCTAACAAGGATCCAAAGAAGAAAGACTCAGAAGGAGATCAATAAAAAGCTTTTGCAACTCAAACTCCTATAAGGAAGCACATAACCAGATCCTCACATTCTGAAGAATTGATTCTGGGTGATAGATCTGAACCAGTCAGAACCAGATCCTTCTTCAGAACTTCTGAAGAAATAATTCAGAGTTTGGTGTCTCTCATAGAGCTTACATGTATTGATAAAGATCTTCTGGACACAGAATGGTTTCTAGATATGCAAGAAGAGCATAATCAATTAATGTGTGGGATATTGTACCAAGACCCAAAGGAACTCATGTGATTGGAACCAAATGGGTCTTCAGAAACAAGCTCAATAAAAAAGGAGACGTGGTAAGAAACAAGGCTCAATTGGTTTCACAAGGTTATATCATCAAGAAGGAATTGACTATACAGAAACCTTTGCACAAATTTCTAGGTTAGAGTTTATCTGTCTCTTAATTTCATTTGTTGTTGATCATAACATCATCTTGTATCAGATGGATGTTAAGAGAGCATTTTTGAATGGCTACATAACCGAGGAAGTGTATGTACACCAACCTCCTGGTTTTGAGAATCATAAAAATCCAGATCTTGTTTTCAAACTTAAGAAATAATGATATAGTCTAAAACAAGCTCCCTGAGCTTGGGATGAAAGATTAAGCATTTTTATTTTACAAAATGATTTCACCAGAGGAAAGGTTGATACAACTTTGTTCTATAAGTCCTTCAAAAATGATATTCTGGTAGTAGGAATATATGTTGATGAAATTATATTTGGTTATGCTAATGACACTTTGTGCAAGAAATTTTCTAAGTCTATGCAGGCTGAGTTTGAAATGAGCTTAATAGGATAACTCAAGTTCTTTATGGGGATTCAAATCAATCAAGGCCCAGAAGAGACGTTCATCAATCAGAGCAAGTACACCAAAGAACTTTTGTAGAAGTTTGACTTGTCTGAATGCAAGACAGCAAAGATGAATATGCATCCTAAGTGAATTTTGGATAAGGATGAGGTAAGTGATAAGGTAGATCAAAAGTTGTACATATGTGTAATACGGTGGGAGAACTAACTTGGTGTTTTGCATTTGATCGCAAATGTTGCGGATAGTAAGAGTCGCCACCGACTTTTCTTTTATGCAATAAAGGAAAGGGTGAAAAGAACAGGAAAGACCTTTTGAGAATTTTTCTTGAGTCCGGGGGGT